>OZ024787.1:12662433-12837343 GCA_964017065.1 Haliclona indistincta | reverse complement strand
GCAGAGAATTAAAAGTAATTGACAACCAAACAGACTCTTCTTCCAAATGTCTTACGCTGTTGAACCCAGCAAACGCACACGGACAGTGAGCACCTCGTCCTAGCCCTGCCTACTGACACACCCACTCACCACATTGTACATACACACGGTCCCTGTATATGTAACCACGGTAACACACAGACTGGTCACCGATCATCACACAGGTGAAAAATCAGAATTACAACGATTATTTATAACAAAAACTTTCAATTATGGTAAATTTTATTTCTGTACATGTAATTCCTTCTCTCTCTCAAAAAAACATTATAAATTATAATTATTATTGTTAAATTATTATTTGTTTTAGTAAAAGGAACTTGTGTATAAAGCTGTTGACAGCTGCTACATATTATAGTATGGCTTATTTTCACTTGTCACTCTCTTCCTTTCTTTCTTGTTCGTGTCCCTCAGATTAAAATTTATTATGTAAAAATGCTATTGTCATCAAAATTATATTATTGTCTAGTTCAATTCCGCTTAATTCCACTGCCGTATGCACCAGCGTAACATTATAGTCATGAACATGTTCTTATCTAGACTGAAGTGTTGTGCTCTACTTTATGAAAGCTGGTGACGTGCTGTAATGTTTATGAAATGCAATAAACAAGTAACTAATACATTCTCTCAGATGCTAATAATCTCAAGGGCTATAAGACATAACATTTATTAATTTCATGCTTCTGTCTGCTAGTAAATAGAGCTATACAGGAGCTATAGATTCAAAAAGTGCATGTAAATTTTGAGCTATAGATTCAAAAGTGCACATGAGTAGTAAAATTTTGAGCTAGAGATTCAAAAGTGCACATGAGTAGTAAAAATTTGAGCTAGAGATTCAAAAGTGCACATGAGTAGTAGAATTTTGAGCTAGAGATTCAAAAGTGCACATGAGTAGTAAACTTTTGAGCTAGAGATTCAAAAGTGCACATGAGTAGTAAAATTTTGAGCTAGAGATTCAAAAGTGCACATGAGTAGTAAAATTTTGAGCTAGAGATTCAAAAGTGCACATGAGTAGTAAAATTTGAGCTAGAGATTCAAAAGTGCACATGAGTAGTAAAATTTTGACCTAAAGATTCAAAAAGTATTATGTAAGTATTAAATTTTGAGCTAGAGATTGACCAATTTATACTTCTTCAAAACACAGCACATGGTACCGTCCTTCCTGTAACAATAAAAAATTAATGGTTCCACTGTACAACGTTGTTTTTCCTCATTGTGTAGCCAGGTCTCCATACGATTTTACTAACTTGTAAAGCATAGATCTAGAGTCACCTCATGCACTAATGTGTTACGGCATCGCTACCTGTATTCGCACAATGGAGGATTAGCAGAAACTGTTTTGAACACACTGTACTTGTATACGAAACTGCTTGAGCTAGTTTGTTAAAACTTTTTTTACATTGAAAAGTGTACATTAAGATCAAACATGAGAAAAAGAACAAGATATGCACTAAGATGTAATACAAAGACAACATGAGATAATCAGTTCAGTTACACAAAAATTAAAGAACGATACATGTTAAAAGCAAGGGTAGTAACTTAATAGCAATCAGTCTCAATAGCATAATTATTACTAAAACAGTATACTAGAACAACAGTGAGTACTATAGGAGTTTATCAGGGACTATGGAGTATAACAGGGACTCTCTCTTTATCCATACTTCGGTGGAAGTTGGCTGTACAAGTCTCTCACCCTTGTAATCTTCGCTATCTTCTAACAGACTCTTGGTTTCTTCATTATTACTGCGATAGTACTTTGTGATAGCGAACTTCTTAAGACACTTGATATTTTTCACACGAAGAAACACATGGTAGGCAAGAACACTAATGAACATGACGAAAGCAACACTGACACTGATGGTAGTGACTACTTGCTGTGCAGCACTAGCTGATTGGTCGAACAAGCCAAAAATAGCTGAGAGTAGAATCAGGTTGATCAAGGATGACCACTCTAAGATGTTTAAGTACTTGTTTTGGTAGACGCCACCAAAGAATAGCATTAGAGAAAGCAGCACACTAGTGCTGGTCGTGATGAAGATCAATGCAGCATATCTATCAAAATAGAGTGATACTAGTGTGAACAACATACGGACCAGGAGCAATAGACCAGTCCAAAACCGACAGTTGTCCTTGTAAGGTCCATGGTAGGCATCAACGAAAGGCTTAAACTTGATCCACTGTTTGCGAAAGAACCTCATTCTTGTGAGATATTTCTCGATTACAGCATCAAACAGTAGAGCAGCTATGTAGGGAACCGCAACAAGAAGAAGAAAAAGTACAACTGCTGCGATTAGTGCATAATGCTGTGGTGAGAAAAAGGGGACATTGCCATCAACAGACCATACGATATTACCACAAGATAATGTAGTGAATTTCATTGCCAGAATGATAGTTTGAAAATTGTTCGTAAACGAAAGCAGTACGAGAGTAGCAAGTACCTGCACTACATTGCCTCCAATCTTGTTGGACAGCCATCTGGAGTAGCGACACAGGACTATGATGGTGGCTATGATGAACCATATGTAGAGAGGGAACACAAACTGCAGCCACACCTTGGCATAGGCTGTCATGCCACTGTAGAAGCATGTTTTGATACCGAGGTCAAGATTGAGCCAAGCAATGAACTGACTCAGTACTGGGACAGGACCATTAGGAAAGAAGATACCATTGCTCTCACTTATCTTGACAATACTGGCATAGAATATGAGCCCATTGATGGTACCAATGGAGACTGTCAAGTTCAAAACCATCAGAAGAGCTACCAAACCAAGCCCAGCAGCAGCAAAGGGAATGATCAAAGCAAGATGAAATGAGTCAGGACACGGTATACATTTGTTGGATCCCAAAGCAAGGCTCAAATTATTGCTACATCTGCCACACAAAATTCCACTTCTATTCAGAGCACACTGTGGATCAGGATCAGTAATAGAAAAATTGGCACTCTGTGTGTTACAGTAGTCAAAAGGACATGGAGAGTATACGATTACACAATCACTGATATTACCGATCCAGACATCTCCTTTTAGTGATATTGTGTTAGTAGCAGCATCACATTTCACATTCAAACTACTCGAAGCTTTCTGAGTGAGTTCGGTACAATCACAAGCACCAGTCTCATTTGATATCTGAAATCCAAGTGGGCACTCTGTTTTTTCAATGTTGAAAATCGCCGAGCAACCAGAGCTATTAGCAATTGATAGCAAGTAGTTGACAGCTATTGGGTTGAATGCAATGGTTGTGCAATTCATTGATATAGTTTTATATGTTTCCACTTTAGCATGCGCAGGGTCTTGCGATTCTATTTTAATTGACCCTGGAACAACTCCATGTAGTTGTCCTACCGTGACAACAGAGATATTGATCTCTTCTCCTGGATAGGCTGTCACTGTTAGCTGTGTCTGAGAGCAGTTTATTGTGTTGTTGTCATCACAGAAGCAGACATCAGTAGGTTCTGATGATATTACTGAGGGACCAGTCTGTGCTGAATAGTCAAATGTTTTAACAAAATAATCATGCGGAGCAGAGTCATGTGGAATACTGAAAAGTAAGCAGTTCTGATTACCCCCAAATAATACTGTTCCAGCTTTTTCTGCATTATTACCAATAAAATAAGCGTTTGTTGATTGAGGCACTCTTATGTATTGAACATATTGGTAAAAGCATGGGGATTGTGCCCAAAGCACTTTAACAAAAATAGCTCCTCCTCTCTGCGCCTTGTTATTGGTGAAATTAAGAATGGTATATTCTTCAAACATCAGATATGATTCTCCATACATAGCCAGTCCACCTCCATCAATACCAGTGTTGTTGTGAAAAACTGATGTACTGTTGCTATTTATCATTATAACAGAGCGATATGCAAGTAGTCCAGTTGCATTATTGTTAGTAATACTCACATTGTTCAGGACTAAAGTGACGAATTCTGCACACACTGTAGATATTAGTAATGAATTAATCGTAGTATTAATTGGTAGCATCATGTTGCTGTTATTGTTAAAAGTGACATTCTGAAGAACAACTTTTACTTGGTCTTGGTATGCATATGATGCTATGTTTAGAACATTTTGTGCAAATATGTTGTCAGAAAATTCAGTTGATTCGATCATGATTGTCACTGGATCGTTAATACCTTGAAATTCAAAATCAAAAACAAAAAGTGATTTTGTATAAATAAATTTACTATTAGCAATCAGTATGGCTATGGAATATGTACTTGTATTAGCACAGCACTTCTGTGTAATCCAAGCTGGTCCAGTATCTACTTGCAGAGCAGCTCCTTCAGTATCAGAACTACGTGAATTGTTGATAGTCAAATTGTAGTTAGGGACATTTATACTTAGTATCACAATATTGGGATTTCCGCTATTGCAAACTTGAACAGAATCAAGCACTATGTTCACACTATATGAAGCTTGAAAAATTTCCATCACCAAACCAAATGTTGTAAAAGGGCCAGATATGTTAGTGTTGCTGATGAGAAAGTTATGAACGTATTTCTGTAGATCACAATTGAGTGGATCAGTGTACACAATGTATAAGCATTGGCTGTTCGATGATATTGATCGTTAACACGGCCCGCATTTCGTGCAAATGAGGAATAAGCAATTGAAAGATCAGCTCCATCTGTTATTATCAAAAGACCACATTCTGACCCATTCTGAACTGAAATGTGATCAATAACGATATTTCTAACATTAAGATACCACAGGCTAGCAAATTTAATTGAAATAGGTAGGAAATATGTCTTATTTAGCATGTCAGCACCACAGTTAGTGATGGTGATGTACCTGAAGGTAATGCTGGAACTATTAACAAAAGCGATACCAGTACTGGAGTGTTCAGTACACTTGATGACCACTGTAGACTGCCAGACAGTCTCATGAAAGCCCTGCTCCATTCTACCATCACCTTCAAACACAGCATTAATCAAGTTTGTGAACTTGACTACTTCTTGAAGATCCAACAAGTGAGTTCCCTCCAAGAAATGAACAACCAAGCCAGAAGAGTTGGAGAAGCTGTCAGCCATCTTTCCAAAAGTAGTGATATTGTAACAAGGAGTACCAGGACAGTGCTCACCTTCAGACGGCTGAATATAGACATCTCTTGTTGAGCATAGACATGAGATGCTGAGCACCAGAAGAAGAATGATGCTGTTAGTAGCCATGATTGCTGACTGCATAGCTCAACCTGAGATCAGTGATTAGCATTAATTTTAATTATACCAAACTTCAATGTTACTGACCAATCAGAATTCACAAAACCCTAGGCCTTGACGTACATTTTATCTCTAAGATTAATAGATGTCGGCATGCAACCAGACTGTACACATGACCACAGTGTCCACTAGCTCTGTCTGCAAAATTAAAACTGAGACTAATTTTGACACCACTCAGCGGAGGCTCCTGACGCCTGTACTGTACGTATATGTATACGCACCGCATTGAGCGACAATGGACATGCCATCAGAATCCCCAAAGTGATTGACTTGGTCACATCAGAATGTCAAATATCTTGAACTACTTTTGTAATTAGCGTCTTCCAAAATTTGCCTTTTTTTGCCTTGTATTAGGGAGACACGGTAGTGTCTCCCTATGTAGGGATGAACGAGAAAACAAGATGGCGGCTACATACAATGTATTAGCGTTCAAGCGCTGATATTTCGCCTGGTGTTGAATTTTAGACGTCTTTAGACACTTAGATCTGCTCTCTGGCGTTGCCCCATCTTACAGTAGCAAGGAGATTTCTCGAAATTGTTACTACAGTGACGAACCTGTAAACGGTGAAAATCGAGTTTCGTCATCTTCGTTTTCTTCTTTCTTCTTTCTTCTTTCTTTCTTTCTTCTTTCTTCAACTCGCCTAGCGCCTTTACGCGAGCAGTGCCGAGACCAAAACATCCACGAACAGTCGTGAAATTCTCCTGGCATGTGCCTTTTGAGCTTTGTTTTTAGCGTAACGGCGATCTAAGTTCCGCGATTTCTCGATCGTGATCCATTGTCAGCTTAGTGTTAGACGCCATTATTGTGATTGCGCAATACGCACGTGACCAATTAGCAATGGGTAGTGCACGTGACCAAGCAGCTAAAGTATCGCTGCGCCGTGTGGATGATTGGATCACTATCACGGAGAACACACACCCGGCATTTGTCTGGAGTCTTCGAAGAACGGTAAGCTCGTGTAGGATCGCCATTCTGCACTTGCCAGATAGTTATAACCGCCGTGTAGATCTACAAGCAAGTGTGGGCGGGGCTCGTATGCACTGCATACATGCGTAGGCGACTAGGCAGACCTGATACTAGGCAGACCTGATATATGATTTTAGCTACAAGTTTAAGAAAAGCCATCAACAATAGGAATACTAAACTAATGGTGGAAACAAAGACTTCTCCGTACATGCCTGATATTGAACTGCACTTCACTAAAAAGAAAAAAGGACACAAACAAGAAATTAAAAAGATTTCTATCGAAATCAAAAGGATGTAGTGATGAAGAAATCTACCACTGGTTCACAATGTAAACCAACAAGGAACAAGCATAGAATGGTAACACGATTGACTTGCTAACAGACCATAGATCCCTACATCTGTGGCTGTACATAAGATCAATATTTTGTCACAAGCTGAATTCTATTCAAAGTGTCTGTCAACAGTAAATAGCTTAACTAGCTATAGTCTGGCCACAGCAGCCACTGATGTAGGGATCTATGGTCTGTTAGCAAGTCAATCGTGTTACCATTCTATGCTTGTTCCTTGTTGGTTTACATTGTGAACCAGTGGTAGATTTCTTCATCACTACATCCTTTTGATTTCGATAGAAATCTTTTTAATTTCTTTAACTATATATTATTACCTAACCCTCTACATTGAGCGACAATCACATGATGTATTATTGTACATTTATCACCTTTGAATTTGAAATTTCACGGGCTTCAAAAACCCACCGTTGATGAAGTCCGGGTGGAGCAAGTTATGAGACGATCGTAGCCTAGACTCACTTGCGTAGATCTCAATGAATAGATATAGTTATTACTGAGGAAACGCTGCCTAAGCGCTTATAAGATATTGTTGACTGAGTCCAGCTTCCCGACATAACGTTACAGCCTGGCATAGATAAAATCCATAGTACGTACATGTAGTATTAAAAATTATGTTGTTTATACGTAATGGTAACACTGCCGAGTCACAACCGCAACGCCTCGTGACATAACGTTTGATGGTATGATATTAGATAAAATCAATAGTACGTAGTATTATAGTAACAGTCACAACCACGACGCCTCGTGACTCGGTGGTTTCGCAAGCCAAAAATTTACTACAGTCATGTATAAGTGAATTTAGAGTCTACTAATTTGAAATACTATAATTTGATTGGTCAACAGCATGACTCTAATTCTTGTAGAGTCACGCTAGCAAAGCTCTAAGTGTACCCTCAGGCGTTCAGACATAAGCAAAGAATGGAGTTTGTGTTTGCTGTAATGGGCTCAGTATATGTGCAATTTTCTTACTGCTTCGAAGTCGAAGGACATTGTATTATTCCAGAGACGCTCACTAAAGTACGGAATGCTAAATAAACAGCGCTGAACGCTGATGTTCGAGGTAGTATTCGAATTCCATAGTGTTACTCGTTCGCAGGTCACTCGCCATATTGCCACAAGCTCCACCCTAGTCTGGCGCTCCTCCCTGCCATACTGCTTGCTCGAGTGCGGCGACCGTCGATCGCTCTGGTCGATCTTTTCTCGGTGACGCTTGCTGGCTGTATAGGTCAGTAGTACTGCCGTTTGTCCTACATCGAACTAGAAGCTTTGTTTATGTTAAATCAGCTAGTTTGCCTCACAGACAGAGCAGTCAGCATCGTGCGCATGTTGAGTTGCAAGTGTGTTTACAAAACAGGTAACCTAGTAGACTCTAAATAAGTTAGACAGCTCGTCCAATCGGATCCACGCGATTTAGAAACCCTCGGCCAGCTGGAATAGTGTCCTCGCTACGCTCGGACACCATATAGCAACGGGCTTCGGGTTTCTAAATCGCGTAGATCCTCGGACTCGCTGTCTAACTATTATTTATTGCGGTGGTTTATAAAAGCTGATGCATAATCAAGATGATAGAGTTTCCATTAGTTATCCGGTACTGCATATTCTCCTGATCCTTTGTGTCCCATGTACTTGGTCCATGGCTGCTTCGGAGTTCGACGGAGGCAGAATAGAAGAGAAATCTACCAGATCAGCGCTGGCTCCGTAAACTTCTCTAAAACGCTCCTCTAGAGTAAATGTCTACACAATATAATAACTTTAGGTGGATGGGCCTCGGTAACTGATGAATACTCTATCAGAGAGCTCCACACGATTGGAATGGATACCTCCAGTCTACCGTCTTTTGTCAAAGTCCTCCAGGACAGGTGTGAATGAGGTACCATCATGTGAGCACAGCGCAGCTTGTGACGATCTTTGTATATCTTGAAGAAATCGTCTGGCGAGGATGAGCCGTGACGCATACGACGTCTCATCAGGTCATGATACGGTGCTGGATCTGTGAAGAAGTGAAAGAAAGAAAAAAATTGTGCAAGGCTCAAATTTTTAAAAGACTAATAATAAATTTTTAATCAACTACTCAGTAAATGACAACAGTTTTGTAATTTGCTGCTCATGTGTTGAACGAATAATTTAAAAACAGCTAGTTGTGTAAACAATTTTTTGTGCCTTAAGTAACTTTTGAATCTTAAAATTAATATTGTCTGCACAATTTTGACATCAACTTGCTCTGTACAATGTATACAAGTGACTTACTGAATACATACATGTATGGTTTGAAGGAATACAGTGGTCTGATGTCTCCTTTCTCTATCAGCTGAGGAGTGACAAAGTACAGGTGTGTGGTGACACTATCAATGGAGTGACCACAGTACTCCTCTAGGAAGGTCTCGGTATCAGTCCAGGGGTCTGGGAACCTGTCCTTGTCAGGATAGTGCACCCACAGGTCCAGTGGTACCGGTATTCTCGGAACAGAAATATCTTCATCAGCTATATCATAGAGAAAAGTAAATACAGTTTGACCTCCATCGGTTTCCTACTATAGAAGCATGTATATTAATTTTACGCCGTATGCAACAGCATAACACTATATAGTCATGAACGTATTCTTATCAAGACTGAAATGTTGTGCTTCACGCTTGTCAGCTTTACTCACAGTGAAAGCTGATGGTGTGCTGTAATGAAATGCTATAAACAAGTAACTAATACATTCTCTCAGATGCTAATAATCTCAAGGGCTATAAGAAATTATAAATAATTAATTTCATGCTTCTATCTGGCAAAAGTGCACATAAATAACTAGTGTAATTTTGAAGTAGACATTCACTCAACTACTTTTACGAAACACAGTACATGGAACATGTCCTTCCTGCAATAAGAAAATTGGCTCCACTGTACATCTTATTGTGTAGGCAAGTCTCCATTCTATTATACTAAAATAGTAAAGCATATAATTATATAGAGTCACTTCATGCACTATAATGTGTTACGGCATCGTTACCTGTATTCACACAATGGAGGATTGGCAGAAACTTCACATCAGTGACTCGACCTCAAATTTGACCTCAGTCTATGCATAATATATTTAACAATGTAGTAAGTTCCTCTTCATTGATATCATAAATAACTGTGTGTTAGAGTGTATTTAACACGCTGTACTGGTATACGTCTAACTCTGAAACTGTTTTAGCTAGTTTGCTAAAACTTTTTTACATTGAAAAATGTACATTAAAAATCAAACATGAGAAAATCAGTTCAGTACCCAAAAATCAAAGAATGATAAATGTGAACTAGTGTTGAATATTAGTAAATATGCTGGTAGTGAATATTATGGGTTGTCTTTCGTTGTGAAACACATTACCGACCCTCATGAATAAACATATCCTCTATTACATTTATTGATTTACTTTCCACTCTACTATACTATGTAGTGGAGTATAGAGCTGTGTTTCTTTATCTGGGCTACCTCTTTTGCAGCCAAGTGTAGTCATATCCTATTGTTTATTTATTCAAGAGTAGACTTTAATAAAAACCTTTTGTTTACACTTTCGGTACCATTCATAGCTCAGAGTTAGAGAAGTGCACCTGCAAAAATCATGGTAACCTCAAAGGATGGTGAAGGCATCCCAATGTTTATATTAGTATAAGCAGGCATGTGTGGATGTCAAGGATGCATGGTCTATTATCCAGTCAACCGTGTTACCATTTCCTTGTTGGTTTACATTGTGGACCAGTCTGTGGTAGATTTCTACATCTCTACATCCTTTTAATTTCGATAGAAATGTTTTTAAATTTCTTTGACAATATACAACAATCAGATTTCATGTACATTGAATCATATGAAAAGAATAACGAGTAATAATAATTATTTTAGAAAATGGTGTCTTATACTAAATGATTATAACCATTATAATTACACATTGTAGTGTTACATACATTAGCAAAAGTCAACACTAGTATATCAGGGATTCTCTCCTCATGCAAACTTCAAAAGTAGGTACTGAATGCTCAGTATCTGTATCACCTTCTTCATCAACTAACAGACTGTATTCTTCTTCTTTCTTGCTACAACACTTTATATCGGTGTTCTTACAAAAACGTTGAATTGTGTGAAAGAGCAGAATTCCAATAAATGTGACAAGAGCAGCACTTATGCTGACAATAGTGATCACTTGCTCATTATAATGATTGTTTTGGTAAACTGCGGCAAGAGCTGAGAGTAATCCAAGATTGAGAAAAGATAAGCATTCTAAGATATTCAGGTACTTCTTTTGATAGACTCCTTCAAAAATGACCAGTAGTGAGAGAAGCACAGTGGAGCTAGTTGTTATGAAGATAAGAGTACCAAATGTGTCCAAGTGAAGTGATACTAGTGTGAATGACATACGGACCAGGAGCAATAGACCAGTCCAAAACCGACAGTTGTCCTTGTAAGGTCCATGGTAGGCATCAATCAAAGGCTTGAACTTGATCCAACGTCTGCGAAAAAACGCAATTCTTGTGAGATATTTCTCAATCACAACATCAAATAGTAGAGCAAGTGTGTAGGGAACAGCAAGAAGAAGAAACAACACAGCTGCTGCCATTAGTCTGTAGTGCTCTGGTGAGAAATATGGAACATTTCCATCCATGTACCACACAGTAGTAATGTTCCCTTCACAAGACAGTTCAACCCAAGTTAGAGCAGGAGCAAATGTGCGAAAGATCTTTGTAAATGAGAGCAAGATGAGAGTAGCAAGTACCTGCACTACATTGCCTCCAATCTTTCTGGACAGCCATGTTGAGTAGCGACACAGGATAATGATTGTGGCTATGATGAACCATATGTAGAGAGGGAACACAAACTGCAGCCACACCTTGGCATAGGATGTCATGCCATGGTAGAAGCATGCTTCAATACCGAGGTCTAGATTAAGCCAAGCAATGAACTGACTCAGTACTGGGACAGGTCCATTAGGAAAGAAGATACCATTGCTCTCACTTATCTTGACAATACTGGCATAGAATATGAGCCCATTGATGGTACCAATGGAGACTGTCAAGTTCAAAACCATCAGAAGAGCTACCAAACCAAGCCCAGCAAGAGCAAAGGGAAGGATCAGAGCAAGATGAAATAGGTCAGGACACGGTATACATTTGTTGGACCCCAAGGCAAGGCTCAAATTGCTGCTACATCTGCCACACAAAATTCCACTTTTATTCAGAGCACACTGAGGATTGGGATCAGCAAAAGAAAAATTGACACTTTGTGTGTTGCAGTAGTCAAAAGGACATGGCGTGTGTACAATTACACAATCACCGATATTACCTATCCAGGCATCTCCTTGTCGTGATATTGTTTTAGTAGCAGCATCACATTTCACATTCACACTACTTGAAGCTTTCTGAGTGAGTTCGGTACAATCACAAGCACCAGTCTCATTTGATATCTGAAATCCAAGTGGGCAGTCTGTTTTTTCAATGTTCAAAATCACTGAGTAACCTGGACTATTAAAAATTGATAGCGAGTAGTTTACAGCTATTGGGTTGAATGCAATGGTTGTGCAATTCATTGGAATAGTTTCGTATGTTTCCACTTGAGCATGCACAGGGTCTTGCGATTCTATTTTAATTAACCCTGGAACAACTCCATTTAGTTGTCCTACAGTGACAACAGAGATATTGATCTCTTCTCCTGGATAGGCTGTCATTGTTAGCTGTGTCTGAGAGCAGTTTATTGTGTTGTTGTCATCACAGAAGCAGACATCAGTAGGTTCTGATGATATTACTGAGGGTCCAGTCTGTGATGAATAGTCAAATGTTGCATCAAAATAATTAATAATAGGAGTATTGAAAATAAGGCAGTTCTGATTACCCCCAAATAATACAGTTCCAGCTGTTTCTGCATTATTACCAGTAAAATAAGCTTTTGGTGATTGAGGCCATGTGCTTTCAACATATTGGTAAAAGCATGGGAAGTTTGCCGAAAGTGTATTAACAAAAATAGCTCCTCCTCTCTGCGCCTTGTTATTGGTGAAATTAAGAAGAGAATTTTCTTCAAACACAACATATGATTCACCATACATAGCTAGTCCACCTCCATCAGTACTAGTGTTGTTGTGAAAAACTGATGTACTCGCAAATATAACAGTACGATATGCAAGTAGTCCAGTTGCATTGTTGTTAGTAATACTCACATTGTTCAGGACTAAAGTGACGAATTCTGTACACACTGTAGATGGTGGTAGAGAACTAAGCAAAAGATTCTGTATTGAATTACAGCTGTTATTGTTTAAAATCACATTCTGAAGAACAATTTTTACTAGGTCTTGATATGTATATGATGCTACATATAGTGCATTTTGACCAAATATATTGTGAGAAATTTCAGTTGATTTTATCATGATTGCCATTGAATAATTAATACTGTTAAATTTAATTTCAATGGATTTTGTATAAATAAATTTACTGTTAACAATCAAAATGAAGGAATGTGTACTTGGAATACCATTGCACTGTAACAGGCAATATGAACCTGATACCCATACTACCAGAGCAGCTCCTTCAGTATCAGAACTACGTGAATTGTTGATTGTCAAATTGTAGTTGGGGACATTACAGCTCAATATTCCTATATTAGTGTCTCCATTGTTGTAAGCATTAACTGAATCAAGCACTATGGCCACGCTATACGAGGCTTGAAAAATTCTGAACATCAAACCATATGATCCCACAGGACTGGAGAGTTGTACATGTGATATATTACTGTGTGTGATGAGAGAGTTGTAGACATATTTCTGTGGATCACAATAATTGGGTAGATCAACATACAAAATGTGAACATTGGTAATGGGATCGTGAGCGCTGGCACCATTTCGTGCAAATGAGGAAGAAGCAATTGAAAGAACAGATCCATCTGTTATTATCAAAAGACCACTTCCTGACCCATTCTGAACTGAAATGTGATCAATAACGATATTGCTAACATTAAGATACCCCAGGCTAGCAAAATTGGAAGTATCAGTTAGTGGATCTTGCATATATCCACTGCAGTTAGTGATGGTGATATACCTGAAGGTAATATTGGAGCTATTAATAAAAGCTATTCCAGTACGGGAGAGTTTAGTACACTTGATGACCACTGTAGACTGCCAGACAGTCTCATGAAAGCCCTGCTCCATTCTGCCATCACCTTCAAACACAGCATTAATCAAGTTCGTGAACGTAACTACTTTTTGAAGATCCAACAAGTGAGTTCCCTCCAAGAAATGAACAACCAAGCCGGAAGATTTGGAGAAGTTGTCAGCCATTTTCCCAAAAGTGGTGACGTTGTAACAAGGAGTACCAGGACAGTGCTCACCTTCAGACGGCTGAATGTAGACATCTCTTGTTGAACATAGACATGAGATGCTGAGCACCAGAAGAAGAATGATGCTGTTAGTAGCCATGCTTGCTGACTGCATAGCTCAACCTGAGATGTAATTAAGTGATTAGATTAATAAAAACTAATTTTGACTTGCTTTAGAAATAATTAGCAGTTTGCCTCACAAATTTCTACTACATGCAGTATGTTACAGCAAATTTCACCTATCTTGAAACACCTGTCTAATGTCCAATGTTCAATCCAGCATTTCATCAACTTAACACTTTAGCGCTAACTAGTAAGTGAGCCTGAGAAAGAGAGCTTTTGGCTTCAAGTTTGTGAATATTACACTGAGCTGCTCTATCAATTGCAGCTATTAAAAAACACATGATAATTAAAGTTCTAATTAAAATTCTAAGTTATTGATGCGAATGCAGCTGTTATCAAGTCAAGAGTTCTATGTCTTGCACTGTTTGGGCAGTATCTTCATTGGACAATAGAAACGATGACCTGGATTTTTCACTGATTTTAATTATGATGTAGAGCAGTTCAGTGCAATGTTCACAAACTTGAAGCCAAAAGCTCTCTTTCTCAGGCTCACTTACTAGTTAGCGCTAAAGTGTTAACTTGATGAAATGCTGGGTTGAACATTACAGCGGTTTTCCTGCTTCTTGCAATAGTAAAGCGTAGACCGTAGAGCGTCACCTCGTGCACTAATGTGTGAAGGCATTGTTACCTTATTCACATGATGGAGGATGATCAAAGTCTTCACACATTAGTGCATGAGGTGACACTCTACGGTCTGCGCTTTACTATTGCAAGAAGCAGCTGTAGACATTAGACAGGTGTTTCAAGATAGGTAAAATTTGCTGTAACTGTTCCATTCAGGCACCAAACTATATGTACATGTAACAATTCTCAGAATTAACTTTTTCTGAGGAACTGACATGACTCAGTGCCATCATAACTTTTTTTTTTTCTGCCGTATTATTCTATTGCATTTTTTTTTTCAGAATGAACAGAACTTCTGATGCAAATGCAAATGCAAAAATAAATAAAAGTGAAGGCAGATAAAATAGTTATGAATTGAAATAAGTCAAAATTAATTTTGGCACAGTTAGTCAGACTCCAATCTCCCCTCTGAGATGGCGAGATCCATATGGACAGCAGAGGAGAATACTGGTCTATGGCGAGAGGATCTAGCACCCCTTATTAAGCAAATGATTGCTGATCTCAAAAGAGAGAAGGATAAGCGGCAGCGGATCCAGCTGAGGACTGTTGAGTAAGGTTTAGAGTGGCGGTCAGAAATTGATGAGGCAAGGAGTTTGTAAAATGTAGTGGCAGATTGCCCCATCCCTCCAGCTGTAGTGAAAACGAGATGTGTGAATGATCCATGTTCGACTGTCCTGATTCTCTCATCGTACTGACGGCGTTTTTCAAGCTCATTTCTCCTGTGGCAGGCCTTTAATTTTGATCTAGAATAGGTTGAAGCAAAAGGGTTAAAGACTCTGATGTCGAAGAAAGAGCGGTGTAGAGGAGACCAAAAGCCATCATAACTTTTAGCAGACAGAGTTGCAATGTGCAGTGATTTTATGTATTGAGGCAATCTATTACACAATTCAGAACCCGACCTGCATGCAAGGTCAATTGTGTTATGTTAAAGGTGCTTGGAATTATTTAATATTCATAAGGCGGTCAGTACTGCTTTACTAGTGAATATCATTATGGAATTGTGAATATCTGAACACGGTTGTTAATATTATTACGTACGCCCATCCATCATCTATAGGCAATAAAATCTTGACAGTCTTCGACTAGGAGACAGTAAGGTATGTGCTCCTTCTGTCTCAAGAGCAAATGCTAAAGCGAGAAAGAGTTCATGCAAACTACGTATCAGCGTGTTCTTGGCGGTTCTTTGACAAAACACACAAGCCATAATATGGGTACACAGTGCAATCATGCATTTCGATCGACAGTTTGTTATCCCGGTTACATAGTATTAATAGTCTCTGGCAAAATAGCTGACGATCAGCTTGCTGGTTTCGATAGAACTAGGCCTTAAAATACAGTGAACGGTACATTCTCATAAGCAGGGGTGTAACTAGAAATTCGGAAGTTTGAAAAATACGTAGCTTTTAGAATTTCGATCGCATTGCCAGTTTACTGCTGTATCTTCGTGAAGCAGGAACTAGCTAGTGAAAGCAAAGGTATAAATTATGTAAGCATTATGAATATATAAGCCTTGTTAGATGGCGAAGGCGTGTAGCAATTAGCAAAGCGGTAGTCGCCCACGTTACAACAGCAAGGCGGCGTCCAGTCAGTGACCGCGTGCGCCGGTTTGCAGTCGTGACATTCTATTAGGGAGACACGGTAGTGTCTCCCTATGTAGGGTTGAACGAGAAAACAAGATGGCGGCTACATACAATGTATTAGCGTTCAAACGCTGATATTTCGCCTGGTAATGAATTTTATACGTCAGAAGACACTTAAACCTGCTATCTGGCGTTGCCCATCTTACAGTAGCAAGGAGATTGCTCGAGATTGTTACTAAAGTGACGAACCTGGAAACGGTGAAAATCGAGTTTCGTCATCTTCGTTTTCTTCTTTCTTTCTTTCTTTCTTCCACTCGCCTAGCACCTTTACGTGAGCAGTGCCGAGACCAAAACACCCACGAACAGTCATGAAATTCTCCTGGCATGTGCCTTTTGAACTTAGTTTTTAGCGAAACGGCGATATAAATTCCGCGATTTCTCAATCGTGATCCATTGTCAGCTAAGTATTAGACGCCATTAATAATTATAGTGATTGCGCAATACGCACGTGACCAAGCTGTGGTAAGCGCACGTGACCAAGCACAAGCTTGAGTATCGCCACGCCGTATAGATCACGGAGAACACATATTTGTCTGGAGTCTTCGAAGAACGGTAAGCTAGCAAGCGCAGAATCACCATTCTACCTTGCCAGATAATTATAACCGCCGTAAACAAGTGTGGGCGGGGCTCGTATGCACTGTATTCATGCATGCGTAGGCGAGCTGATATCTACAGCATAACGCTACAAGTTTAAAATTGTTCATTAATAAAGAAAAGCCATCAACAACAGGAAAACCAAACCAATGGTGGAAACAAAGATGGCACAGTAATTGCATGATATTGAACTGTACTTCACTGAAAAAGAAAAAAGGACACAAACAAGAAAATTAAAAAGATTTCTATCGAAATCAAAAGGATGTAGGGTTGTGAAATCTACCACTGGTCAACAATGTAAACTAACAAGGAACAAGCATGGAATGGTAACACGATTGACTTGCTAACAGACCATAGATCCCTACATCAGTGGCTGTACATAAGCTGTCACAAGCTGAATGCACGTCAGGTGTCAGTCAACAGCAACAAGCTAAGCTGAACTAGCTATAGTCAACTACAGCAGCCACTGATGTAGGGATCTATGGTCTGTTAGCAAGTCAATCGTGTTACCATTCCATGCTTGTTCCTTGTTAGTTTACATTGTTGACCAGTGGTAGATTTCACAACCCTACATCCTTTTGATTTCGATAGAAATCTTTTTAATTTTCTTGTCATCGTAGTGTGACCAAGGCCTTCTATTATGACACTCCTGACGCCTGTATATGTACCACGCTAAGCACATCGATTTGACAATCATGTACAGGTAGTAGTTAATCGTATGATTATTTTTATCACCTTTCGAATTTCACCGGCGATGACTGCCGTCCGGCGTCGTCTAGATCGAGTTATGCGAAGATCGCAATCACTTAGGTGCGCGTAGATCTCAGTGAATACTGCCTAAGCCCCTTGTAAGATAACGTTACAGCGTCCTGTCGACAACCACAACTCAGTCCTCGTGACTCGGAAGTTAAGTTACAATTTTAAATTAGTCAAAATTTACAAGTGTGTTAGTTAGAAAAGCTAGTATAAAAGCTGATGCATAAAATTATCAAGATGATAGAGTTTCCATTAGTTATCCGGTACTGCATATTCTCCTGATCCTTTGCGTCCCATATACTTGGTCCATGGCTGCTTTGAAGGAGCCAGAAAAGAAGAGAAATCTACCAGATCAGCGCTGGCTCCATAAACCTCTCTAAAGCGCTCCTCTAGTGTGAATGTCTTCACGATAACTTTAGGAGGATGGGCCTCGGTAACAGATGAATACTCTATCAGAGAGCTCCACACGATTGGAGTGGATACCTCCAGTCTGCCGTCTTTGTCAAAGTCCTCTAAGACAGGTGTGAAGGAGGATGTCACAGGTACCATCATGTGAGCACAGCGCAGCTTGTGACGATCTTTGTATATCTTGAAGAAATCGTCCGGAGAGGATGAGCCGTGACGCTTACGACGTCTCATCAGGTCGTGATACGGTGCTGGATCTGTGAAGAAGTGAAAGAAAGAAAAAATTTTACAAAAAATTGTGCTAGGCATCCAGACTCAAATTTTTACAAGACTAATAATTAATCAACAACTCATTAATGATTGTAATTTGCTCAGAATTTGCTCATGTGCATGTTAAACGAATAGTATTTTTAAAAGCAGCTATAGTAGTTGTGTAAACAATTTTTTCGTGCCTTTAGGAATCATTCCTGATACATGCATGTAGCTGATTTTAGTTGACTGTAAATTTGGATTAAAAAAAAAAACACCATTCTGACATCAACTTGCTCTGTGCAATGTACATAAGTGACTTACTGAATACATATGGTTTGAAGGAATAGAGCGGTCTGATGTCTCCTTTCTCTATCAGCTGAGGAGTGACAAAGTACAGGTGTGTGGTGACACTATCCATGGAGTGACCACAGTATTCCTCTAGGAAGGTCTCGGTATCAGTCCAGGGGTCTGGGAACCGGTCCTTGTCAGGATAGTGCACCCACAGGTCCAGCGGTATTCTCGGAACAGACGTATCTTCATCAGCTATATCACAGAGAAAAGTAGTTAGACGTCTATCGGTTTCTTACTATAGAAGCTAGTTAATAGTATTTCTTTTAGTCTTAGTGAAACAAAATAGTACAGCATCCTTACCTTCCTCCTCTCCATCCTCTTCTTCATGTCTCTTCGATCGCTCCTTCTCTAAGTGAGCAGCACAAGCTCTTCTGTCATCAGCTACAAACGACCGAGCACAAGTTCCCCTTCTGCCCTTCCTGCCTCTACCCTTCCCTCCCTCTTGTTCTCTTGTCTTGCCCGATGTTAGAAACACCATGCCGTCATATCCTCTCTTTCGATTGAGGATAGTGACTGGCGATGTTGCTGCAAGAAATGAGGAATTGAATGTCCAGAGAAGATCACCTGTGCGTCCATCAGCTACTGCTAGATAAGAGTAATCATAATGCATCCACTTTCCCTTATTTGGGCGTATAATGATATCGGGCGTGTTGTCAGAATTGAAGTAGATAGGAGCAGGAACACTGAAGATAGAGAAAAACATCAAAAGAGAAGGAGATTACAAATGCACTGTAATGGTATATCCTTGCTTTCTCAAACTTTGAACTCATATACCAATGATCGGAAGTTCTATTAATGAAAAACCTAAAAGTATGCATGTATGGATGACAAAAGTACCTTTATAAGCTCATTTATGTATTATATGACCTAACAGCATTCCTCTTTAGATTGTGCATGTTTCTTTCACTCACCTGTATCCTTGTGTGCCGGGCAGTTTGAGGTCCCACACTATACTACCAGTGACTCCGTTAAAAACCAGTGTTCTGTCTCCAAACTGCGTCGCAACCAAATCCTTCTTTCCATCTCCAGTCATGTCAACAATAGTTGGTGGCTGTATCATGCTGTTGCCGGAAACCAGCTCATACATGCACAGCGACTCAGTGTTCCAAATCGGTGCAATGCTACCCCACTTAGTGCACTTGTAAGTAGTGGACTGTTTTTTCGTGTTGAAGATAGCCGAGTATTTTGGTCTTCTCTTGTCTAGAAATACCTCATTGTAGCAATCCAGATCAAAGAAGTGTAGATTAGGTCTGTAATGCTGTGCTGTAGTCCGATGGAAATTGTGATAGTGTGAAATCCGATGCTTCAAACTAGCTAGAGTGACTGCCCAGAGCGATCCCTTGATAGTTTCACCACCTGTTCCGAAAACAACCGCAGGCGACCCACTGGGGTGGTTGAAAAGAACAGGTGAGGTGTAACTCTCTCTACCATCCGGCATTTGCACTCTCTCCATCAGTTTCTGTCCAGTGCGCCCGGACACAACTATCAAAAATCCCGGAGAGCGATCAAACTGATCATCCTCATAGCTCCCATCTCCTCCGTGAATATTGACCAAATCCACAACCCCATCATCATCCAGGTCATCAACCACAAGTGGAAAATAGAAATTGTACCTCGGATAAAGTATCGTCCGATCAACACTCCATAACATAGACCCATCTTTACCACTCAGAGCAGCAAATGAGCCGGCTCGTCCTGCGACTACACAATCTGGTAAAGTGTCTCTGTTCAAATCGTGTGAGCAACGGATTGCAAAAATTTCCAAATCACTCCAAGTGTCCCAGATTACTTCACCAGTTGTACCGCTCATTGCAAGTAGGCGAACCCTGCAAGGACTAAACCCAAAATCCTCCTTGCAGTTGTCTCGTCTTCTCGGGCACACGGTGTATCCATCTGAGTACGTCCTCTGCGACATGTGCGCCATAATGACGTCCATCACGCCGTCTCGATTCATGTCTTGTACCTCGAACGTGCTCTCCGTGTAACTGGGGAAGAACTCGCGACTCCATTGGACTCCAGACCGACTCGACACACCACCACGACGTGGTGGGCTTCTTTCAACAACAGCTTCATCGTGTCGAAACGACACTAAACTGTAGATGGTCAAAATCACCAGAGACGCGACTGTAATTCCAGTGAGAAGGAGAGCGAGTGATCTGCGATTTGACAGGTGAGCAGTGACGTCATCACCATCGCGCAGCAACTTGTGTTTCTCGTCAGTTTGCATTGACTCCATCATTGTCTCCTAGCTGTGGTTGATTGGGCGGTACATGATCTGTGCCCACAGTAGCAGGAAAACTGTGTTTACTTGAAGAAGAATCACTAACAAACGCAGTTTACTTTACGGTCACAACTTAGTTCCACAAACAAGTTAAGAGGAAATAAACTTACATTCTGTTTTACAGATGACACTTACAAGGAATGCAGATAAAAATATGCTCAAAATTATAATATGAACAGTGAAAATAGATATGGTTTAGTACGAAAGTGATAACAGTGCTAGTTATGTAGATAAAACAGCATAAAACTCTGAAAAGTGACAGTGCTTATAAGGTTCAAGAAGGCATGACGTATTCTCCGGTTCCACTGGTGCCCATGTACCCCAGCCAGGGCTGTTTAGAGGGAGGATAGAACGACGAGAAGTCTACTAGATCAGCGTCTGCTTGATAAACCTCCTTGAATCGGTCCTCCAGAGTGAACGTCTTGGCGATTAGTTTTGGTGGGTGGAGCCACATGGTGGCTGCATAGTCACCAGGCAGAAAGCTCCAGAGAATTGGGACAGAGACTTCGAGTTTATTGTCGTTGTTCAAGTCGTTAAGAATCGGTGACGACGCCATCATGATAGGTACGAGAATGGAGGAACAGCGCATCAGGTGGCGGTCTACAGGTTGAGATGAAGAGGAAGTGTCTCCACCATGACGCTTTTGTCTCATGTCAATCGGAGAGGTGACTGGATCTGAGAGCAAGAGACATGTTTATGATACACTGAGTAACATGATGTGCTAGTGAGTAAAACATGTCCGTAATCTGTTAGCACATGTCAGGAATAATTTATGAGCAAATTTCTTACATATGACGCTTGTAAACGTGGTCTAACATCAGTTAGTTGCTAACTGTTTCATCAGCTAGCTAAGATAACTAGCTGTCACAAAACTTTAATTTGTATCAACACAGCCTATTGATCAAAAAAAATTATTTGTGGGTGCCCTCTCCACACAAAAATTTAGTGTCATCTCAGGGGGTGCCAGTGGCGGAAATTGTCGACCCCAGGCCGGTTTTTTACATAGCCCCATTACCCACCCACCCACTACGTCATAACGTGTCATATAATGATATTCACAATGCGAGCTAATTAATATTCATGAAAAGATGGCGATCGCGTACACGTAGCTCGTCGTCGATAGCGCGGGTGAGTCGATAGCGTGAGTGTAGTATCGATCGCGATCATACAGAACACTGCTGCAGCAAGCAGAGATCAGAAAGCGACTGCACTACCGCTGTGAATGTGGCCAAGATTAAGCGACTACACGTTTCAGAGAGTGCTCGTCGCAGAAAACGCACCCGATGCTACTAAAACTCCACGATTTGATAGCTTCTTTCGACGGAAGAACAACACTCAAGGGCTGAGTGCAACTGAATCTACTGCAGAAGCTGGTGAGTAGAATAACTGCCTGGCTTACAAGTAGAAGCAGCTGATTATGCTAGCCACGCCTCCAGTCCACACCCTTCACAGCATGATGCCTTTATTTACCTGCTTTTTACAGTGTATGTGGGTACACACTGTAAATAATAACAAAAGCATGTTATATCTGCATGATATAGACCTCTTCTGGTGTCAAGAACCTGTAAAACAACTCTACAGAGCACAAGAAATGTGGTGGCTAAAATTTACGCAAAATGACTTTTTGTGTAAAAACCCTCTCAACCCACCCACCCACTTTTTGGCCTGGGGTCGGTAATTTTTCTTTCTGGTACCCCCTGTGTCATCTACATAATTTTTAGAGCATGAAATATCTATGATTTGAGCAGCAAAATATTTACCAATGAAAAGGGCATTTGGAAGAAAATTTAAAATGGAAATGTCACTTCAGTTGTTATTGTAACTTACTGTAGACGTATGGTTTGAAGGAATAGAGTGGTCTGATGTCTCCTTTCTCTATCAGCTGAGGAGTGACAAAGTACATGTGAGCTGTGATGCTGTCCATGGGATAGCCGCAGTAGTCTTCAATGAAAGCTTCGGTCTCATTCCACGGGTCTGGGAATGTGTCTCCTGGCATGGATACCCACAGGTCCTCAGGAATCTCGGGAACTGATTCAGCAGGAGGAGGACCATCGTGACCAGAGGGATCGCCTGAAGAAAGAAAGATTAGCACATAAAACAGATTTAACGATAATCAATAAAAGTTAAATTTTTTTTATATTAAAATTTGAGGCTTAAAGCACATGTTAGCGTTAAAATAATTCACAAAGAAAATTTTTCACAAACGGACATTTTAAAGCTAAACTTGCTTTCATTGTTGAAAGCAGTCACGCAAGTACATTGTCTAAATAGCATTTGTCTGTATAACTCACTATTACTTGGGTCACCATTGTCTTGCCTCTTCTGTCTAGCCGCCTTTTCTGATCGAGCCGCTGCACACATCTTTCTCTCATCCTCTACGTACTCACGAGCACACACATCACGCTTTTCCTCATGATGCTGGTCCGTCACCATTTCTCCAGTTTGCAATTGCTCCTTGCTCTTTCCCATGGACACAAACAGAGTACCGTCATAACCTCGTCTCTTGTTGAGTAGCGTCAGAGTAGATGACATGAGACCCTGAGAAGAGTTGAAGGTCCAGAGAAGCTCTCCTGTTTTGCCGTCAGCGACCGCCATGTACGAGTAGTCATAGATCATCCACGAGCCCTTGTTGACTCTTACGACGAAATCAGGGGTATTGTCCTCATTGTAATAGATTGGAGCCGGAATACTATGGAACAAAAGAAGAGATAGTTTTACTATATACTCATCTAGCTAGCCCACAGAGGGTCACCTGTGCACTAAGCAAAACCTACAAGCTGTGCAATGTAACTCATGTAGCCTAGTCTCAGGTGCGGGCAGGCTCAGTGAGACACAGCCAGTAAAATAATATTATGCTTCACATGCACACACAGTTAAGTGCTTGACACAACATACAACCCACCTGTAAGACTGTGTGTCTGGTAGGTATAGATCCCAGATGCTCTCTCCAGTGACTCCATCCAACAGGAAGGTGTGTCCTCCAAACTTAGATACAATAAGATCTGTATGACCGTCTTCGTTGACGTCCATTACAACCGGAGGCAATATGACTCCTTCTTTGTCAGAATGACTAAGTTCAAACAAGCATAGTCCAAGAGGATTCCAGATTGGAGTCCTGTCGGCCCAGGACTGAGGGCACAGCTTAGCTAGCTGAGGCATAGTGGTCCAGTCCTTGGTCTTGTCGAACACGCCTGGTAGATACTTAGGACGGGATTTATCCAGCGCAGCAGGGTCATAACATGCTGAGTCATTGTAGTTCAGGCTTGGTTGGTAGCTGTCTATTTCTTCATTGTGAGCCTCAAGATACACCAAGACATGCTGTCTGATGCTGTCTAGCGTGACGGCCCACAAGGAACCCGATATCGTTTCCCCACCTGTCCCGAACAGCACCACTGGGGACCCATCAGGATGATGATACAGCACTGGAGAAAAATAAGTCTCGCGACCATCTGGGACCTGCACTTGCTCCATTAGAGCTTGCCCTGTGCGACCAGAGACCACCACGAGGAAGCCGGGTGAGCGATCCACTGCGTCATCAGGATAAGTCGCGTCTCCTCCATGCATATTGATCAAGTCAGGTACTCCATCATCATTCATGTCATCCACAACCAGAGGATAGTAGAAGTTGTATGTTGGAAAGATCAATGAAGGGTCTACAAACCAGAGAAATGTTCCATTAACTCCATCTATGACTCCAAAGGAACCTTTTCGACCGGCTACGATGCAATCGGGGATATCGTCAGTGTTGAAGTCATGAGTGCAATCCAAAGCGAAAGCTTCGAAATCGAGCCATTTTTCCCAAATAACGTCACCAGAATTACCACACAGAGCAACTAGCCTCACACGGCAAGGACTGAACCCTACTAGCTCCAAGCATTGATTCGGCCGGTCAGGGCATACTGCAAAAGAATCTCCCACGCGATGAGTGACTTGCGTTACGATCAAGTCCTTGTATCCGTCTCGGTTCATGTCTTGCACGATCGGAGTCGTCTCCGTGTAGCCCGGGAAAAACTCCCGCTCCCAGCTGATTCGACCTCCAGCTCCTGGGAGGGGAACAGTACAGTTTTGAGCCCCGTGTAGCCCCCAAGGAAAGAAAACGTAGCCAAGGGACAGAGCGATGAGTAGTACTACGAGGACAGCAATGATTAGAAACATTACGTGCAGTGTTCGCCGATTGTGAGGTAGCTTAGGGACCACTTTAGTAGCGATAATCATTGCTTTCATCTTGGGAGGTTTGAGGCGTAGGTCCTCGTCTTCATCGTACGCTCCTTCTCCGAAATCTTTGTCAAACAGTGTCGTGTCCTCGCCTCCATCCGATTCTTCCTTCTCCTGGGTCTGTGAGACACGCTGGTAGCGTGGATTGCTCATACCTAGCTGCTGAAGCTATTCGCTCGACCTCCAGTGTGTGTGTTTGGGGCGTGGCTCGTTCAGCAGAGCTAGCGCACGTGCGCGAACACTTGCAGCTCACGTGAGCAACGGATAGCTTTTCAGACAATTCTCGATCTCCACGTCATCTAAGTCTGTTCGTGGATCTTTTAAGCTTCAACAGTAGTTCCCCCAAGGCTATATACATAGCTAGAAGCACTAACAAGATTAGGGGTAGAAGCCGACAAAGCACTGGTTAGTGCATCACGTGACACGACGCCACGTGTACGGTTATTAGCCAATGAAAATCGACCACATTGTCCTTTTGTCGAGGGGCATTCTTCAGCTAGCACTTATTGAGACTGTCAGATCCTCCGCGAGCATTTAGGCACTCGTCCAGGACCCACTAGGAACAATATACAATATGCGACTGTCAGTATTCTTAGCTGCTACGGCTGCACTCATTCTCGCGGCAAGAGCGGACGAGGCAGACACCAATGTACTAGTTCTGTCAAAAGACAACTTCACTCAAACTATTCAAGGAAACGAATATGTTCTCGTAGAATTTTGTGAGTAAACACTCCCCCTCCAGCAAGATACTCTTATCTTTTTGAAAAAACTCACTCACTTCTCTCTCACTCTCTCTCTCTCTCTCTCTCTCTCTCTCTCTCTCTCTCTCTCTCTCTCTCTCTCTCCAGATGCTCCCTGGTGTGGTCACTGCAAGTCTTTGGCGCCAGAATACGACAAAGCCTCGTTGCAGCTGGTAGCTGATGGATCTAGCATCAAACTAGCCAAGGTGGACGCCACAGTGGAGAGCGACCTCGCCGAGGAATATGGAGTGAGGGGATACCCTACACTGTTCTTCTTCAAGAGCGGCAACAAGAAGGAATACAATGGTTGGTATAATCTTAACAGTTATCTCTTTTCCCTACATCTTTAGCTTTGCATGTGGTTTTATGGGTTTATTCGATTTTGAAGGTTTCTACAAAATTCTATTCCTTCAAAGAATGTGTCTTCATCTATTCAACATCTTCTATTGACATATTCACTCCTTTATGTTATTGTCCTCTTTCTCAGGTGGGCGTACTGCTAGTGAAATCGTCGGCTGGGTTGTGAAGAATTCTGGTCCCCCTGCTGTCGAGCTGACTGAGGTAGACGCAGCTAAGAAGTTCATCGCCAAAGACGAGGTCGTGGTTGTCGGTTTCTTTGAGTCAAACACATCGGAGAAAGCCGTCGCATATCTTGCAGCCGCTGCAGTAATGGATTCAGTATCGTTCGCAATCACCAAATCCAACGATATAGCTAAAGCTTTGGGAGCAGAAATGGAGACCATAGTCGTATACAGACCGGTAAATAGCACCTCTTTCTCTCACATACACATACACACAGCATGTACATAGTCTTTCCAGGCTACATTTACTTTTGTCTCTCTCTCGCTCTCTCCCTATTCTCTCTCTCGCTCTCTCTCTCTCTCTCTCTCTCCCTATTCTCTCTCTCCAGTACGAAGGTGAGGACAAGGTTGTGCCCTTCACTGGCGAATACAAAGATGAGGATATTGTCAAGTTCATCCAAGGAGAACAACTTGCTCTACTCACTAAATTCTCAGATGAGGTTAGCTGTCTCTCTTCCCTCTATTGTTCCTTTCTTTCTCACTTCCTTCCTTCATGTCATAATGGCTGCCAATACCTGTGGTTTAGCTTCAATAATAACTCATAGAGGAATTTGAAGAGACTTCCTCCAAGTCACTTCCCTGTTGTTCTCTCTTAGAAAGAGAAGCCAATTCTTCTAATAATAACATGCTTTCAATCCTACTATCTCTTTCAATATGTTAACAATGTTGACCTCGTTTGTTGTTTCAGACTGCTCCAAAGATATTTGGCGGTGACATCAAGAGCCATCTGCTTAGTTTCTTCCCAGGCGATGGTGAACAGTATGATGAGGTTGTGGCTAGCTTGAGGAGAGTAGCAGCTCAGTTCAAGGGAAAGGTGAGAGGTAGAGCAGTGAGAGGTGTGTGATAGTGTGATGGTGAGTGTGTGATTGTGTGTAGGTGATCATAGTGACTATGGTTGTGTTGTGGTCCATCTCACACCTACTATATCACATTCTCTGACAGGATGTTGTGACTATAGTTTTGTTATAATCTTATCATACAATAATAATTCAATAGTATTTTCAATAATTATGCACATAGAGCACATTGTCACTTGTAATTACTCTCTCCCTCTCTCTCTCTCTCTCTCTCTCTCTCTCTCTATCTATCTATCTATCTCTCTCTCTCTCTCTCTCTCTCTCTCTCTCTCCCTCCCTCTCTCTCCCTATAGGTATTGTTCGTACACATTGACTCATCTGAAGAGCAGTCTGAGCGTATCATGGAATTCTTCAATCTCGAGAAAGATGACGTGAGTTGCTCATACACTTCACAGCATCACATTACTCCACTTTGTGCTACCCAAGACGACTTTTAACCCTTTAACCCCTATTGTCGCCTTTTGGCGACATACATACTTCAGACACCATAACTTTATCAAAAAGTGTTAAAATATCCCAAAATTAAGCCAAATTGAAGAATACAAATAACCGCAAAAAATTGACCGGTTTTCGGCGCGCCCCCTGCGCTAAACGTATTGGCTTCGGCATTTCTATGGCTTCAGTGCAAATTTCACAACATTTCAGTAAAAACAAAATGGCTGCCAAGAAAATTTGGACATTTTATGGCTTCAGGGTGCTCGCAAACACATTTTGGAGCACTCTCTATGATCTGGGCTACATTTTGCACTCACCAAAACCACTGCTATTTGTGTGTACTTTTCAGCAGCCAGCCCCAAAGTACTAACTTTGAGCAAAATTTGACGAGGTCGTCGCACTTTATCGGCTTCACTTTCGAAGTGGGAGGGGCATATTGACCGACTTGAGCGTGGGCAATTGCGGCTACTCACTGGGGTAAAAGGACGCAAATTTGAGACCAGTAGCACAAAAGACACACGAGATATTCACGAGAGAAGCGGTCAGCATTTACGAGGTTAAACTTTCAGCTGGATAATTTAGTAATTAAAGGGTTAATACCTGCTCATCTGTCCTGTAACAGCTCTGTACAGCACTAGCTAGTACTGGTGCATATTTGTTGCTTTAGTCTATGTCGTGTGCTATATCTACTCTTTCACATATTCTCCAGATGCCTTGTGCTAGACTGATCGAGGTTGGTGACGAGATGAAACGATACAAACCAGAGTTTGATGGTCTCGATGAAGAGAAACTGAAACAGTTTGTACAAGATTACACAGATGGTAAAGTAAAGGTGAGCAAGTACTAGCAATCATGGTGCTAGATAGCAGAATCATTGAAGGGCATCAATTAGAATAGAATATCATGTGGATCCAAACTACCGTATGGTTAGAAATTTTGGTGGGCAAAATTTTGTCGAATGTCCCAGATTTTGCGTTTGGCGACTAATATTGAGGCGGATGCTTGACAATTCGCCAAAATTGCCAAAATTTTAGTCCACCAAAATATCTAGCTGTACGGTAGTCTACCAATGTCTAGTACGGTACAGTAGAAGTGCATTGCTACTAATGTTTATAGATAGTGTTACTAATGCTAGTAGATAGTGTACTAGTTAGTAGATAGTGTACTGGTTAGTAGATAGTGTACTAGTTAGTAGATAGTGTACTGGTTAGTAGATAGTGTATTAGTTAGTAGATTGTGTACTAGTTAGTAGATAGTGTAGTAACTATTTATTAGTATTATCTCTTGTTATCTTGTATAGGCTCATTTGAATACAGAGGATATTCCTGATGACTGGGATAAGAATCCAGTCAAGGTACTGGTTGGTAAGAACTTTGCTGAAGTCGCTCGTGATGAGAGTAAACACGTCTTTGTTGAATTCTGTGAGTACCCATCATCATGTGATACACTAGTGTTTTGTTGACATACAGTAGAAAGTGTAAAGAGCTATTCTAATTGTTGCACACCTAAGCATTTGAACAGGCAGACACAACAGTGACACACATTTGTGCAACTTGTTTTATCTAGTAATCCACACTACAATGCAGTTTCAATTCGCATTAACTCTAACTTGAATCAAACTGATTCAAGCTGCATGCATCGAGCACGTTCGCACTGGAACAAGATCAAGCTGATTCGAACAAGTTGCTTGATGTCGATCACGTCATGTGACGTAAGCGACAGTTTGCTAAAAGCTAAATAGTCACGTACCAGCGCAAGCCTGATGTGTCCTACGCCTTGTTTTACTTATAGCACACACCAGCACTGTTTTCCACCTGCTACCTTAAAATGTATTTTATCTCATCTCAGATGCTCCATGGTGTGGTCACTGTAAACAGCTAGCTCCTATCTGGGATGATCTAGGAGAACACTTCAAGGAAAACGATGATGTCATCATTGCCAAGATGGACTCCACCAAGAACGAGGTGGAGGGGTTGACTGTCAATGGATTCCCTACACTAAAGTTCTTCCCCAAGGGCTCAGACAAGGTCAGTAGCAGCTCATTACAAGATAGATCATCTTCATTGCTTCACACACCTTCAGGCACTAGACTATAGTGGTGGACGCACTTTAGAAGATCTGATCAAGTACGTGGAGAAGCGTGCGGATGGTACAGCGACTGATGACGACGAGGGAGGAGAGGAACAGGAGCCAGCTGAGGGAGAGGATGAGGTACCAGAGGAGGATCAGGGAGAAGATGGTGCTGGGCAAGAGGAGGAGAAGGCATCAAGTACAGACCACACTGAACTGTAGCATCAGACCACACCCACTGCTCTGTTGTTGTACAAATCAGTTTATAATCTGTTTTGATAGTTACTGTAACACATGAAAGAGAGAGACCAAACTAAAGCAAAGTTGGTATGTAGCTACTAAATAGCATTTACTGTTTCAGACTAGCTGGTCTCTTTCATCCAATCCAGCATTTCAACATCACTAGCTAGTAAAATGCAGGAGTGAGCCTAAAATGCGCGTCAGTCAGTTGTTGGTTACTAAGCAAGCCTCGATTGCTCTAGACTAGCTATTTCTTGCATTGGGTATTGGGATCTTGTACCTTTTCATACACAATTATCGTCTATAATTATATCACTACAGTGCATCAAACTGCTCCAACCCTACTACCTTATATAGCCAGCTGTGAATAATCATAACCAAGCACTACTGTACATGATTCATATCTGACTTCCTTGAGCACTGCAGCAAATTTACTGATGCTAGCTAGTTCAAAGGCTTCACTAGACATTAGACCAACATTTCCAGATAGCTGCAAATGGCTGTACCCATATAACTACATAATGCAAACGTCACAGGAATCACTCAAGTAGCTGCATTTAGATCTCGAGTAAATTTTTTTGCAACTGCAAGCTACAAATTGATGTAGACATAAAATTTAACAATATTATAATGCTCCAAATTTCAGAATAGATTGATTTTTTAGAGGTAAAAATAGTGAACATAACGGTTCTAAAGTTTGAAATTTCCAAGTGAAAATTCTAATGGCTGCAGTGGCTTTCAGGTGCTGTTTGTTATCCTGGTCTCATCTGAGAATGAATGAAAATGATTTACTAAGACAAACCATTAACACTTGTAAGTATTACCATGTATCAGTAGTTGAGGTGATCCAGTCTTCAATCTCTTGTGCTAGTGCATTCTCCTCTACTATTGGAGAACGTAGAGTATCTATAATGGTAGCCCAAGTGAAGGGAGGATCAGCCTTCTTCTGCCACAAACTGAACACCTCAGCATAGCATTCGATAGCATCTTGATGGTGGGACTGTGAAATAGTGTTCAACTGATGTAGCTCTATGTTTAGTTCCAGTCCAACTCTTTTCCACTTATCAGTAGCTCTGCTAGCTACTCTGCGCAGTAGCTCATTCATTTTCGGTGGTTTGGGATCAGTTGCTGTAGTATTGTATAATACATTATTCTGTTGTCACATGATCTAAACAAGCTTCACCTGATGATGGTAGTATTGTACCAGATGTACTAGTGGGAACTACTACTGATGATGCTACTGATGATGGTAGATCAGCTGTGGTGCATGGACTCCTTCAGTTTACCATCTCTATCAGAATCAGTGTTGATCTGTATTACCTGCAGTCAACAACAGAGTATGATAATAATACTATACACAAGTGCTATACACTACATGCATGTCATTACAGTATAATGCACTCACCATGAACCAGCACTTGTGTCTATCCTCTAGTCCAACTGGTCCTCCATGACAATCTGATAGAGAACACACCACATCCTGTGGTTCCTCCATTGTCTGACAAAGTGCAGGATGAGGTCGACCACCTGAGCTCACAGAGTGGGGACAGTAGAACCCATACCGCCACTTGACGTCTTGCGTGTGCTGATAAAGTGACGACACCTCGATAATAGCATCCCACAGCTCCTCACGAACTACTGGTATCAAGCGAGGGTTGACTGGTGTGGTAGAAACAATACGGAACTCCAGGTGAGTTGATAGAGTGCGTAACTCAACATGCACCAACTTCTCTTTGCGATACTGAACGTAAAAGCGAATTCGGTTACGAAATCTGTTGCACTCGTCTAGACTCCAGGATCCATGCTGGGACAGCTTGACTACTGTGGCTGGAAACAGACCGAGAGGAACAAATCCAGTAGAAGGCAAGAGGAGGATTGGAGAATAGAAGAGAGCAGAGAGGAGGTCGGGGTTACTGGATTCTTTGGCTACTTTGTGATCAGGTAAAAGAAGACTAGGCAGAAAGTAGCTGGTCTCTTCATTAGCAGATCTAACATTCTCGTACAGAATGTAACGAGAGGCCAGGAGCTCTACAATCTCACTAGTGGGGATTCTGTTGTCAGATGGCTCGACATTCTCTGAGGAGCAAATCTTGTTCATCAGGCGTTGTGGTATTTCCCCAGTGGCTCGGATCTTGTCTGCTATTCTTGGTTCAGTTTCCTTAGCACCGAATGCATACACAAAGAGCTCAGTGGTAGGGGCCATGATGATGTTAGTGTTGATGATAACACGCAGACCGATCTTCAAGCCACGATAATGGAGGATAGTGCCAAACCTGTCATGAAGATACTGGAGGACACCGTTCTCTGCCAGGAGGTCTTTATCAGAGATGCCACAGATGTTGGCAACCTCCACACACTCTTGCACAGTGCACCATCCTCTCACCTCATATCTCAGGCGCAGGATGAGGTGAAGTAACAAGGTAGACGTTGGTACTTGCACTGGCTTGAAGCGCTTGTGGGCAATGGTCGTGATTATCTGACGAAGCTCCTCTATGTCACTGGAGCCACCACTAACATTATCCAGTGGGTGGATGTATCGTTCCTCCTCTCCTGGCTTGCTGACTGGACACAGGATGTTGTTCTTCATGAAATCAGCATCTTTGAATGCTTCCTGAATGGAGCGATCTAGAGTGAGAACAGCTGTTTCACTGCTCTGGTCTAGGTAGGTGCCAATGAGAATGGCTGCCGGCTTGTGGTCTGGACTAGTCTGGAGTGAGGCAATGCTGCAGAGGGCACGCTGGATGATCTCTCGGATGGTAAATTCTGACTCATACTGGATGGGACTGTATCCACCATCAGCCCTGTACACCACAGTGTAGGGAGAGTCCAGGTCTTGTGTCACATTCAGGAATATTAGATTGAGTGCCAGGCCATGCAGTAGTAGAGGTAGAATCTCATGGCACTCTGGCTGTCCTCCGATATCCACAATGTGGAGAAGTGTGAGCATATCTGTTTCTTTGAGGAATTCCCGAATGGACTGCCAGTCTTTCTGTTTGACGAGAGAAGAGAGTGCGGTCGTCAGCTCTTTAGTATTGCGGCTCCTCCATTTTTGTTTGAGGTGATTGACCAACTTGGACAATGGATTGGTCTGACCAGGAGTAGAAACATGTGAGGCTGTTGAAGTAGATTGTGAAGATGGTCTGGTATCACTGCTACTGGAGGAGGGTAGTGGCAATGGAGTACTACCTCTGCTGGAGGAGAGCGGTGGCAATGGAGTGGTACCTCTGCTGGAGGAGGGTGGTGGCGATAGAGTATTGAAGACATGGCTACATAGTGCGACTCCTTGCTCCTCTAGTCCCAGATTCTTCCATCCTCTCTCACTTGCAGACAACAGCACTGATGATCGATCTGTCTCATGATATAGCTGGACTGTCAATGGAGCATCTATCCCAGTACTAGGAACGATCTCGCCTGGTGCTAAGTGATCAATCTCGCGAGTGAGGCGACGTCTAGCTGTGGTTTTACCAACACATGATGGACCAATGAAGAATGATTTGAGTGAGAGCACGTCCACACTGCCCTGCTGCTGTATATGAGTACTCACAAGACTCCTGTTGTGGACTCCTATATTAAAAATAAATAATGTGCTGTCAAGAGTGAGCGCCCATGCATCATTGAACTTGACTTATTAGCAGTAATTGCTATGTATCGATGCAATGGAAACTGGCAGGTTCATATTAACCACTTGAATATAATGCTCATCGATCATGCTATAAATAAAGCTAGTTCATCAAGTCACAACCAGCTGAGCAAAAAGTACGCAACTCTAAGGTAGTCTCCAGACAGTATTCTCGCTAGGATTTGAAAACCAAGTGGTGCATAATTACATAGTTTCAATTCACTCAATGTGAATATCATTAAAATCTACATGTGCTGTGGTTTGGAGGTCAAAACAGTTGGTATAAATCAACCATTATTGGTCTTGACCAGACAAAATTGCCAAAATCTGATAATCATCACTGGGATCACAGTAAAAATTGTGAAAACCAAGTGATGCAATGTAACAACCAAGTGGTGCAGCACCACCAGAAAAAAGCCTAGCGAGAACATTGTCTCCAGATACAGATTTTATACTGTTATTAAAAATAGGTAGCTCACTAGACATGTACACACAAGGACATTTTCCAAAAGTAAACAGATATAGACAACTGTGGTAAAGTGTACTGCGTCTGATAGAAATCAAAGTAAGCTGAGAGCATGCTCCTTTCATGCAAGCTCTATAGGAATGAACTACAAGTGTCTGCATGACGGACTAACTATTATTTCACAAATATTTGTCATATAGATCAGACATCGTGAGTGATGTCTTCGATACTGTTGATAGTATAGTATAGTATACAATTGCAGTACTGTTGAAATCAGTGAAGAATCAAGAATCAGTCGTTAAATTAACGCCTAGTATCAAATGCACACACATGCGCGAATAAAATGGGCGGGGATAGTTATAGCATGCTTTCCAGTACGGACATCTAACCAACCGTGGATACTCGTAGCTACAGGATTGTATGTCTAATAAGTTTGCTGCCAAGTATGTCTTGCCGTTTGTTAGAATTCGAATTTCTTCACCAGCAAAACTGAAGCACGAGGTCAGAGCACATGTCACAAACATGAACGGAAAATATCCGGTATTCCTGGAATGTCGAGAAAACTTCGCGCTTGCATACCTGTTTGCATGTTTGTTTGCATGCCCTGTTTGTCTGCTCACCTGTTTGCTGAATACCTGCTCCCACCTTTTGATAGGGCTCATGCTATGCTCCATTCGAAAATTCCACTACATTTTCAATGACGCATAAACATTTTTCTTGCTCTCAAATTCCTACTCAACAAACAATTGTACTACTTGCCAAATTGGTCGTTTTCTTGTATATGACTGTTGATAATTGATATTACCATATACTCACATGGAATTTGCAACGGGCAGGAATTTTAAATAAATCTGCGTTACGGGTTAAATTTCCAACGTGTTAGAGCGTGCGAAGAGAAAGACCCACCAAATAGCATGGCGTGACAAATTGCGTGTGTGGATAGGACTGCTGTAGCACGAAAGCAGTACAACAAAAGAATCCAAAGCACGAAAAAACAATGTTAAAAGCAAGATCTTCTTTCAGCACAATTATTCTCGTAGAACGGCCTTTCTTCTTGAGCATAAACTGAAAACAAGAGCAGCCAGAGACTATCTATTGTCAGTAGAGGTACACTAGCACCCGTACAAATAGGGCTGAACAGCTTAGTTTGTCTCGTGCGATAGCGCTACGCTGTGTGAGATCGAGAATAGAAAACTTAATGCGCTATTCTCACGATGACATGTACGAACTAACATGTTATCAGCAAAGAATGGAACCGAACAACAACTAAAACTACATGTAGTAACAGGCACATAACCACTTTTCAGAGAGGAAACAAGCTGCTTGTTAGCGTTTAACATCGCTTGTACCATAGTATCAAAGGCACTGCCAGGGAAATATTTCCTATTGTACCATGGGAAGCCTTATTTTCAAAGGCACCGCCAGTGGTGTATTTCAGATATACCATGGAAAGTCACATGATTTCCTGTGGAATAACTAGATATTCCACGGTTTATCATGTGATTTCCTGTGGTAGCGATGCCAAAGGTGTGGGCGTGGCGGTTAATTTTCCGTAACAGGATGTAATATATTGCTCTACTTAATCTATTCATAACTCTACTTCTGCTTGTCGTATCTTATCGTTTTATGGCTCAATTTACTCGCTTATGTTTATATTTTTTCTGCCGAATGAACAGTACTGTCAAGAAACTTTGAAGCAGTTGTGCAGAATAGGAATAGGTTATACTAAATAATGCATGTGGCACAAAACGGTTGCGAACTTCAATCAACTTTCCACACCTGATGTCCGAATTTGTTTGAATTGTAATTTTTTTCTGTAAGTAGTCATAGCTAGTAGTTGTAGAAAATACTAGTTCGAAGTTGTTAAAGTTTTTAGTGAGTATTTTATCAACGAATTAAAAATTAAAATTTCATCATGTTACATACATTGCACAAGATTCGAACTAATTTTTTTGGAATCAGCTACCTTTATTTAGTTGACAACAATGGAAGAAATATTTTTTAAAGCTAAGGAAGGGGTGTGGGTTTTCCATTCATTCTTGTGTAGTTATAGTAAGTTCTACTTCAGACATAATAATAACACTGAAGAACTATTTTAAAACAACTTATAAGTAAGACAGTCTTATGCACCACACAGAGAGGAGTTGATTAATATCTGGATCACAGAAATCGGCCGAGGAACAACGAAGTTATCCATGGCAGAAGGGGCGGTGCCGTCAATCTCAAATTACTACCAAAAAATGTATTAATTCACTTCCTGTTACGCGAGGGTGCGTCTTCTCTGGCATTTTTCTCAGCTTAGCGGCGTCGGATGAAGACACTTTTGGTATCTTTCGATTCCTCTGATCGAGCCCTTTGTAATGATATCTACTAGATCTAGTGATTTATAACTTTGAAAAATTGTTTGGCATCGCTACCTGTGGTATATCTGGATATTCCACGGGAAGTCACATGACTCCCACTAGGCAAAAAAGATCATAGAAATGATCAACCTTCCAGAGAGAAACATAGGAAGGGGTGAGAGTTGCGAGTCAACCTCACCAGTAAACTATAAAGAGTGTGCAAGCCGCCCTTATTTATCCTATAGAAACCGACAGACATCAGTGGGCCTTGTGGTTGCCATGGTACAAGTCAGTTATGCCATGCCTACCTGTGGTGTATCATGAATACACTCAGCAATAACCATTAATCCCTCGGGCTACGCCCTCGGGATTAATAGTTATTGCTTCGTGTATTCGTGATACACCACGGGTAGGCATGGTATAACATATACTTGTACCATAGGAAGCCTTATTTTCAAAGGCACCACCATGCAGTGGTATATTTCAGATATTCCATGGAAAGTAACATGATTTCCTGTGGTATATCTGGATATTCCACGGGAAATCATGTGACTTCCTGCGGTATATCTGGATATTCCACGGGAAGTCACATGACTCCCACTGGGCAAAAAAGACCATAGAAATGATCTACCTTCCAGAGAGAAAAATAGGAAGGGGTGAGAGTTGTGAGTCATCCTCACCAGTAAACTATCAAGGGTGTGCAAGTCGCCCTTATTTATCATATTCCTATACTGTAGAAACCTACAGACATCAGTGGGCCTTGTGGTTGCCATGGTACAAGTCAGTTATACCATGCCTAACGGCTGTGGTGTATCATGAAAACACAAAGCAATAACTATTAATCCCTCGGGCTACGTCCTCAGGATTAATAGTTATTGCTCCGTGTATTCATGATACACCACGGCCGTTAGGCATGGTATAGCATATATTTTTATTTCCCTGCAATGGGGATTTTCCCTGTATATTCACTGGTGAGTATACAGGGAAAATCCCCAGCAGTAAAGCCACTAATAGAATCACATGACTTGACTCCACACAGTAAACAGTATTGACTGCGAGAGTAACTTCCGTTGATACTTGGGAGTGGTTCACCCATATTGAAGGTAAGGCAGGGCTAGGTATGCTCGCTTTTTATACACAGTTGTCTTGCTGATGCTAATGGGACCTCATAAACGATTGACCTCATTAATTATGTCAATGGTTGCTAAGGTACAAGTCACCTATTCCATGCCCACCTGGTATGTATCGGTATTGTGCTAACAAACTCTTGGGATTATTAGCACAATGCCGAGTGTATATGGTATACACACCTGGTAGGCATGGAATAATCCTGCAATCAACAATCACTTTGTCAGTTATCAATCAAAACTAAACAGTACTCAAGTCGCCTTTACTATCAAAGTGTAGGCAGAACGTACTAGTCAATCACCAGAGCTCGACAACGTACCGTGACAGTGACTCTTCTTAGCACGGTCACGAAGAGCTAGCTTTAGCAATGAGCTCATTGCAAGGCAACATTTAATGTTTAACGCTTTAATTGCTAAATTATCTTGCTAGAATTTTAACCTCGTAAATGCTAAACAATTCTCTTGTTTATATCACATGAGTCTTTTGTGCTACTGGCCTCAAATTTACGTACTTTTTCGCCAGTGAATAGTCGCAACTGCCCACACTAAAGTCGGTGAAGATGCCCCTCCCACTTCGGAAGTGAAGCCAATAAAGTGCAGCAACCTTTGAAATTTTCCTCAAAGTTAGCACTTTGGGGCTGGCTACTGAAAAGTGCATACAAATAGCAGTGGTTTTGGTGAGTGCAAATTGTAGCCCCGATCATGGAGAATGCGCAAAATGTGTTTTCCGAGCGTCCTTATGCCGTAAAATGTTCCAATTTTCTGGCAGCCATTTTGTTTTCTAAAAATGTTGTAGAATTTGCACTGAAGTCATAGAAAGGCCACAGTGGTGGATCCAGGAAAAGAAGATGGGGAGGGCCAATGTGCGGCGCAGAGCGACCCCCAAAAATTTTAGCTAATTAATATTCATGAAGGTCGTAATAATTGACTCTGGGACACATCATCGCAGCGAGCGCACTAGTCAGTACACAACACAGCGAGCGCGCTAGTCAGTAGTGAGAACTCTGGTAAGAGTGTTGCACTGTAGGTAAAACTTTAGGCGTGGAAATCAATAAAAGTCTATGAATTAATTAAACGTGCTCGCGAAGGGGGGGAATTGGCCCCCGATTCCCCCCTGGATCTGCCACTGGGCCGGCGCCATAACGTTTAGCGAAGGGCGCGCCAATTACCACTGGATTTTTTACAATTATTTGTATTCTTTACTTTAGCTTAATTTTGTAATATTTTAACTTTTGATAAAGTTATGTATGTCGCCAAATGGCGACAATAGGGGTTAAAGGGTTAACCCGTAATGAGGATGTAAAATCAGCTTGTAATACAATAATGTATTGGAATGCACACGCGTTGCTAATCCCTGTTGGTATACTGTATCTATGATATTACTAACTAGCTTAAGCAGAGTAATACAGGAATTATCACAAGAGGGGTGTGGTCAAGATGGTGATGATATAACACAAGAAACATTGCACAATCAGACAATGCTGCATATCATAATGCATACATGGTGCTGTTGGTGTATATAGGCAACTCATGAGGTTGAGGAGAGGATAAAATTATGGATTTTCAAATCATTGACAAAATAATATGATAATTATTTTGGTGTATGTGATATAATCATACATACACAGTGTTCTATGATATACAGTATCAGATCGAGCTTATATTGTACTTACCAACTTCCTTCAGATATTGAACTACTTCACTTTGTTTATAATCTCTCGCCCAATCAAGTGCAGTCTTACCATCCTGTATAGAAAGAACAACAGTGTGAGTACTGACACACAAGACATCAGTAGGTACAGGGTTAATAATAATAAACCATGTAAAGGTTATCTACTGTCAGTGTCTACTGTTACATTTATGTGATGAGTCATGTAACATAGTATTGTCAACACACACACACGCACACACACCCGAGACACACACACGCACACACACCCGAGACACACACACACACCCCGATACACACACACACACCCGAGACACACACAAACACACCCGAGACACACACACGCACACACACCCGAGACACACACACGCACACACACCCGAGACACACACACGCACACACACCCGAGACACACACAAACACACCCGATACACACACACGCACACACACCCGAGACACACACAAACACACCCGAGACACACACACACACACGCTAAAACACACACACGCTGACACACACACACACACACACACGCACACGCACACACACACACGCTGACACACACACCCGAGACACACACACACACACACCCACACACACACCCACACCCACCCACACACACTCACCCCGGCACCCCCACCTCCACCCACCCCCCCCACACACAAAAAGGACAAAGGACAAAGTTTACCCGCCACCCTCCTCAAGAGGAGTTCTACACCACGAATGTGGAAGTGATTCCACACCATGAATGTGCAGGTGGTGATGCGGACCCAGCAGTAAGGATGGAAACATACGTGCTAGGATTCCTGTGCACTAAGCAGGTTCTAGGGCCGGTGCTAGCATGATGGTATCTCCTGAAGCCTGGCCAGGCATCTTGCAGGAGCATCCAGCTGTGATCACAACAGGAGGCGTGAACATGTGCCCACATGGACCTCCTATTGTACATGACCACAGCCAGTGAACTTTGCCTCCCCAGTACAAGACCAGGTACCCGTTTTACAGATGGGTCGGCTGGTGGCTGGAGTACATGTGATGGTTTTTTTCCTCCTGCTCTGGGGTTCGGGCCAGTGTCCTCTGGGTTGTAAGCCCAAGACTCTACCAGTTGAACCACCAGGGCACCCACCCCCCCCCACACACACACACACACACACACACACACACACACGCCAAGCCAAGCATGTAACAGGAACAATAATTATAAACACAAAACGCATAAAATAAATTAGTATTAAAAATGTTAATCCTACATGTAGGGGCGCTACAAAGAACTTATTTCAAGACAGCTTTCTATCTGTCACACTTTCTGAGAATTAAACATTTGGATCGTGCTGTAGTGGTAGGTGTGAGACATAAAGCAGCAATTAATTTTATGAATAAAATTAATCCCAAAAACGTTTCCTGCGTTACGCGCAAAGATATATCACTGTATCAGTCAAACTTAGCTGGCACTGGCCCAGAACCCTCACGCATTGCATGTGAGACACACTTTTGAACATAGAATAACAACAGATACCTGGTTTCTTAAGCATTATTTTAATTTCGTGCGTTTAAGTTTATACTCATGAAGCAAGCAGCTCTCAAGCGACTCGTAGTTTATCTGTGCATCACACATTGAGTGCGATACAATACACACACTCGCGATTACACATAAAGCAACTGCGAGATGCGTGCGTGCAGTTGACTGTTGTAAACTTGCTCGTGAGCGGTACTGTAGCTGTCACAAAAACTGACCCTACAGTATTTCCTTATAACACTGTATACTTCCGTAATATTTGCATGTTCCATAAATTAGTAAGATTACTAAATCTGACACATTGAACTGAAAAGGGTTGACATGTCATCGTATGGAATGAGGAATGAATCAAACTAACATGATAAATTCACTAGTGTATTGTACCTTGAGATATGTAATAAACAAACTAGTGAAATTACAAGATACAATAACTACATTGTACTATAATCCACATCAGTTGAGCTGTGACCATACAACTACCAACAACACAACACTACCAAATGATAATAACACTCACTTTGTCATTGACAGACGGGTCAGCTCCATGTAGAATAAGGAATTTGACAGTATCAAGATAACCACGTTGAGCAGCAAGATGTAGTGCAGTGATACCATACTGTGGAAACAAAAGAGTGCAAGTGTCAGACAATTGTTTAGCACATGCATACTTTCACAAAATTCAAGAAGGAATCCATATAATTGATCGTGCTATTAAGAGTAGCAGTGTGATTGGATTCTTTTACCAGCGTACTGTTGCTAGCTTTTTAGCGCAGTAAACCACACCTTCAACATTAGGCAGCGCCTGCTTCTACTTTCAATAGATGACATTGATAATGAACTTTTGATTCAAGAATTTATTAGAGAGGTCACAGAATGTTTCCAACCCACACATGATAATAAATGCTCACTTGTTACATTAAACACTACATTGACATGATCACATGCAATAGTACATGTCTCAATACCTCACAATATTGTGTACAGTGAAACCTGAGCTAGCGGTCACCTGAGTAACGCAGTCACCTCTCTATTGCAGCCATATGCTTGAGTCCCGATCGACATCTGAACAATATGATTTACTATCGACTTGCCTAGTGCGGCCCTGTCCAATGCGTAAAGCGCCCACTCAACAAGCGTCCGTCAGTACCGTGTAAAACCTTGTGGTGACCAAACAGAGAACCACACCTCTTCACTAACTGACGGTTGGTAATGACAAGCATGCTTAGCGATCGACAAACGAGTGACCACAGTCACCAGACGACCTTGCTACACTCTTTAGTCAACAGTGAGTAGCTCTAAAACACGTATAATGCTAAAATTATAAAAAAACAAGCTTTTAGTGTCACAGAATCTCGGCATAATCACACAACTTGCTGTAAGTGTTACGTGTGTAATCGTACAGTAGAGACATGCAATCAATTTCACTATAGACATGTAATGCAGCTAGGTTTCACTGTACCAAGGTCCAAACCCTCTCATGAAGGATAGACCAGCTGTGCAATAAACAAATATCCAGACAACTAGCCGTTGTTTGACCGTGTATAAGGCAAAGTTCTTGGTAGATTCTTGGCTGTGCTATCACAGATTCTCAAAACACAGAGAGCACAATACACGGAACATACACGAAAATGTAATCATCATGTGACGTCAAGGGTAATGTGCATCGACCACCCAATTAAGTGCAGCTTCCTATCCCGTACTGTAGTATCTATGCTCTGATCCATCACAATCTCATAATGTAGACACACTTTGTACTCACATTGGAAACTGAACTGATATTAGCACCAGCATTAACCAGCAGCTTCAGTACTGCTGTATGGCCATATCTAGCACTCCCATTAAGTGGTGTCCAATCATCCTATTGACAAACAAGTAAACACAACATGTTATGATCATGTACTATGAGTGTCTCAGTAACAATAATCAACCAACAATAATCCACCATCTATAGTACAAAACAATAGTAAACAAAACCAGATTTACTGTTATCATCTTTGAATAATAATCACAAATTCCATAATTGGGAATTGGGAATGGACCATTCACATGCATTGTGAATATTTTAAGCCATGATGAGGGCATGGCTCACGTTACTACACAATACACGGCAACGGCGGAGATCAAGTTCAGAATTAATCAAAAGATTTAAGATTCTGTGTAGAGAACTGTGTTTACTGACTAGTACGTACTTGTAGATAAACAATTTGCGGAGGGATTGACAGTATTTCTGGTAAATTCGCTCTAAGGAGGTTTTTATGATGCTTTATAAACTGATCACTATATCTCTGTTTCTGGTCACTAACACATTATATCTCCGTAATAAAGGCTGTGTTGATCATTGGAGAATAATTATTGTTGGCTTGAAATAAGATGCTTTTCATCAACTAGCTACAACTCTTCATGTCACGTTATCTTGAGAGAAAAATTTGTATGCTGGATGCACTTTGCAGATTTTCACAAGTCGTTGGCTATGCACAGATGCACGATATGATACTTCACAGTGAGTTTTGAGCTGTCCAACAGTCTCTGTAGCAAAATGATTTAGCTCATTAATATTCATAAATGAACGGTAACCCACCACCTGAAAATGACATGTTTTCCAACTCTCATACACAACAAAAACCACATTTACTAAACATGTGACATGAAATCATACTAACTACAGCACTGCAGGCATCAACAAGTGAAAACTAATGGACAAACTTCAAGTCCACCTTATCTGTTGATTCACTAGTGCACAAGAGGATCTAGCTCACTATAGAAATGTTACCATAATGTACACGTACCTCATCACGAGCATCAATAGCTATATTGCTTTGTTGTAATAGTAGCTTTGCCACATCTTCATGTCCTTTTCTAGCACTGATGTGTAGAGGAGTTTGCTCCTCCTGAAACAAAACAATAAAACATTGTCAATGGCAGACACAGTTACAATATTATCCTATTATGAACCTCACACACTCCAATCAAACAGTGTATGTACTGCTAGCTGGCTACCAATATTCTTATTATACAGTGACAATAATTAGGTTCACAAGATGTAACCATATGACTAGTCTCATTGTCAGCAATGTACGTGGTCATCAGATGGAATTCCGTTTAAAAAATTAATCTCTGAATACCCGTGGGTAGTCATAGCAACAAGAACAACTATGACTGGTGCTTGCAATATGCTGGCAGACCAAAGAGGACCAGTAGATTCAACAGAAGCAACTTCTATAACTAGCAGCATCCCAGCAAATCGCAAGAGTCCTGTGTAGACCCAATGACCACAAAGAGAGAGTATTGCTTTGAGTTAATAAAAAGCCTTGGAAATCTGTTCACTCAATAGTCAATCTGTCACCATAACAAATTTGGTAGCTTAACTCACATATAGCATTGTACGAATCTGAAATCTGCTAAAAACCCAGAGATCAAAACTTTCTAGACTCAAACATGTGAGATACATAAAAATTTAGCACAGTGGATAGTCAGACACCTGCTCTGTATGTTTGCTTAAATTCAGTGCTGTAACTAGTACTATACGTGCAAGTGATCAGTGAACATGCTAATGTAATTCATCCATTTTGATAATGAGATTCATACATGATTGGTACAATGTATCTCAAAACAACCGTATAGCCGTTTTTTTGATGTGGATTTAATTTTCGAACGGCTGGTGCAGGTCGAAAATTAGATTTCGAAAAATTCTTTTTGCCTATTATTTTAAAAAGTTCTGTGACGTGGCTCTGTGACAAAAATTAGACCCAGCCAAAATTTGGCTAACGAAATATTTGACCAGCGAAAAAAAAACGGCTATACGGTAAGTTCTAGAAGTATATTATAGCATGATTCTAACCCAAAGATTTATACTTTCGAATGTTTCGACTGCTTCACAGCAGTCTTCGTCAAGCGTCTTCTTTAAGTAGTGTTGTAGTTTTTGTTTATACTGTACTCCACTGATGAAGACTGCTACAAAGCAGTCAAAAAGTTTGGAATAATAAAATCTTTGGGTTAGAGACTTCTAGATATGTCAACCCCTAACCACTCAAGCCTCTACAACATGATAAGTTGGACAACAAACAACAATGTGATACAATCTGAAAAATAAAAAGCTGGACAAAACTCTGAAGCTGTCTACCATCACAACACCCTTTCCGGCAGTATTAGCTTTCAAAAATGATCTACAATCTCATAAGTCTAGCTATAGGCTGCGTTTACACGGTGACGATAGCAATGAAAACACACTGGGTCTCGACCGTCACAATACGCATCGTCGTGTAAACAGTTTTAAAAACGAGACTGAAAACGCATGCGTTCTCATCTTATTAACCACACCCATTATAGGCGTGATGTGAACAGACAACTTTAATACAGCTAGGCGATGTGCGTGCATGATCGACGATGCCACCCCAAAACAACTCGAAAGAGGCTGCTTCCAAGTGCCTAAGCCTCCTGCGAAGAAGACTGCCACTTTTTTCAACGAAAATCATTCCGGTAGTTCTATCATGGTACTATTCCTCGCTCTATGGGCATGGAGACGTCCGTATTCGATCATTGTCGCTTGCTGCAAAACCAATAAGCAGCTTAGCAGCAGCACGAGTAAAAGAAGCTCTGTTTCCGCCATCTCAAGTTGAAATTCTTTTCGATAACGCGTGCGCTTCCCGTTTTTGCTGTTTACACGATGAAAATTGTCGTTTCTGTTTTATCGTTTTTGAAAGTTTCCACTTTGAGAACCGTCTTCGTTTTGATACTGCTTCCCTTGAAAACGCCACTCGTTTTCGTCGTTGTCGTGTAAACAAAAGGCGCATCCGCAAAGAAAAGTTTGCGTTTTTGCGCATTTCAGCTGAAAGCGTCACCGTGTAAACGCAGCCATAGCGTTGGTACGGATGCTGATTGTGCATGATTGCTTACGAGTAGATTCTTATCTTGGTATCAATTTCTTCACTTCCAGTCACTGGAGTTAGTGTGCATCCTTTCAACAATGTTTGTGATACATTTCACTAGACAAAGCTACAGCTAGTAGGTGTACCATGATGCCTGTACTGCTGTACACTATACTACTTTCACGTATAAGTATTATCAGGAGCCCATGGTATTATTTCACTATCATGACTTCAACTATAATTGCAGACATCTCAACCTTCGATTGAGTGCGACCGTGTGATTTCCATAGTTTACGGTAGTATGCAGTGAACTTGCCTAGTATACGGAGCTATACGGAAATTCTAAGGTTATGAAACTGTGTGACACATGGTAGACTAGAGAGGTCTGTATAATTGGGAACGGTCCAGTGATCAATACCACACTGTACAAAGATGAATGATCAGTTACTGACTGTGAGTGAGAACTGATGTAGTGTGGATTACACACCTGTTACTACATGACTCAACACAATCACACACAACTCACATCAAATTGACCAGTACTATGATGGTTGGGATCAGCTCCCCGTGACAAGAGTTGTTTCACTTCTGTCACATCACCTCTCTCACTAGCATTATAGAGGTCTTGATTCTGTGAACACAACATAACATCATGTATCAAACAATGACAGCTGCTACACTTACAAATGAAGCACCTAAGGTGCAGATGCCTCGGTGACCACTATCCACCATTCCATAAACACAGAAACTGCAGATGCATGCATACAGGATTTCTGTACTTTAGTTATGCAATCAGAAGCCAATCAGTGCTAACCACATTTCAACTGGGCGTGTCTACAGTGTTTAGCGCAGCAGTCATACCACGAGCGAGATAGCTTCCATAGCTTGCTTACACGATTTCTCTGGACCTGCGCTGATATCCTGTAGTAAAATTTGAACCTATCTTAGCTGATTATCAGCTTCTAGGCAGTCAACTGTGGACAGCTTTGTCATTGGAGTAGTCCAGATCGCCAGCAACGGTAAAAAAAGTAAGCAAATCACGCCATAACTCGAGAACGAAGCTTCGTGTACAAATTTCAAATGATGAAAAGCGAGATAATATCGAGTTCTACTTGCATTGCTAGTTTCAGGGCTCGGCGTTCAGCGTGCGCCGCAAAACTGAAGTAACAGACGGAATGACTGACAAACAAACAAACGAAATATAAGCACCAAAGGTGCAGATGCCTCGGTGGAATGCCACAATTTCACATAATTATACAATAAAAAAAGTAATTTAAAATTTTGTCTGACAAATAATATAGAGCAAATGGTATCCAGCTTTTACTAACACCATAAGCAAGTACACAGCAGGACTAGCTACAGTAAACTCCACCTATTATACAAGCTATAGCACAATTCCTGTACAGTAACTAGCCACCATTCCACAAACAAGCAACTGCAGATGCATGTATAAAGGATTTCTGTACAGCAACGAGTAAAAAATGTCTGACAAAATAATTATTAATAATAGAGCTAATAGTATCCAGCTTTTTACTAATAGTGAGGCGGTACAGTTTAAAATTCCACAAGTATTATGCATTTTGTGATAAAAGCATCAAATTTGCTATACATGTTACTAAAGGTGTTACAAAAAGATTTGGATATTGGGCCACATCATAATTTTAACCCTTGGTCTTTAAAATGTTAATTAATGGTTATTATGTCCGTCATAATTTTAAACAATTTTCAACAATCCAAAATGCAAAACTTCACAGTTATGGAAGAATTGGAATCACTAAATGCATTGATGATGTTTGTAATTGTGCACTACAACCTCAAGAGAAATAAGAATAGAAAAGTGAATTGCTTAATGTCTCATGAATAATTCATTTCATTTGGTTATCATGGTATAGCTAATTCGCTTATATAAAACAGTGAGTTTCTTACCCTTGATACTCAAAGTGTTTACAAATTATGCTGCAGTAGAGACAGCCTGAAGTTTATAATAAATGGACAATTTTGAGTAAGTTTTTTACATGACAATTAAAAGAAACTTGAATGTGTCAGCATAGCTAAAGTAAGAGTAAGCCAGCAGCTGATATAGTCATTTTAAGACTTTATGTTGGAAGACATGGCAAGATACAGATACATCAAGCACTTTGTGTAACATATCCATCTCTGACAATAACCTCTTTCAGTTACATTTAGCAGCACTAGCAGTCCTTACTGTTAACTGAAAGAGGTTATTGTCAGAGAGGGATATGACAATTGTATTACACAAAGTGCTTGATGTATCTGTATCTTGCCATGTCTTCCAACATAAAGTCTTAAAATGACTATATCAGCTGCTGGCTTACTCTTACTTTAGCTATGCTGACACATTCAAGTTTCTTTGAATTGTCATGTAAAAAAACTTACTCAAAATTGTCCATTTATTATAAACTTCAGACTGTCTCTGCTGCAGAATAATTTGTAAACACTTTGAGTATCAAGGGTAAGAAGTTCACTGCTTTATATAAGCGAATTAGCTACACCAGAATTAATGATAACCAAATGAAATGAATTATTCATGAGATATTAAGTAATTCACTTTTCTATTCTTATTTCTCTTGAGGTAGTAGTGCACAATTACAAACATCATCAATGCATTTAGTGATTCCAATTCTTCCATAACTGTGAAGTTTTGCATTTTGGATTGTTGAAAATTGTTTAAAATTACGACGGACATAATAACCATTAATTAACATTTTAAAGACCAAGGGTTAAAATTATGATGTGGCCCAATATCCAAATCTTTTTGTAACACCTTTAGTAACATGTATAGCAAATTTGATGCTTTTATCACAAAATGCACGATTGTTCTGCTCTGCCGCCTCACTATAACACTATAAGCAAATATCACAAACACAACTATCCATCATTCCACCTACAGGATTTCTGTACAATGCAGTGCTTTAGTTATGCAATCAGAAGCCAATCAGTGCTAACCACAATTCAACTGGGCGTGTCTACAGTGGTTAGCACAGCAGTCACACGCATACCACGAGCGAGATAGCTTCCATAGCTTGCTTACACGATTTCTCTGGACCTGCGCTGCTATCCTGTAGTAAAATTTGAACCTATCAGCTTCTAGGCAGTCAACTGTGGACAGCTTTGCCTTTGGAGAAGTCCAGATCGCCAGCAACGGCAAACAATTACATCACGCCATAACTCGAGAACGAAGCTTCGTATACAAGTTTCAAATGTTACAAAGCGAGATAATATCGAGTTCTACTTGCATTGCTAGTTTCAGAGCTTACCTTTCAGCGTACGCCGCAAAACTGAAGTAACAGACGGAAAAAAATGCACCATTGGTGCTGGTTATGCCTCGGTGGATGTTAAAATTTGAGCATGTAATGCTATAACAGAGTAATATTCATATTCATCAGCTGCAGCATTCGAATATAGCACGAGCAGAAGCAATATAGCATACTTGTAGTTATGCAATCAGAAGCCAAACAGTGCTGAGTATTATTAATATTATTTTATATTATTTTAATTAACTGGGCGTGCCTATGCATTGAATGGCAGTAACCTGCCGGGTTCTGGTTGCAAGTAGCTTCCTCGCGCAGTTTCTACGGACCTGCGCTGCCATCATGTAGTATAAATTTAACCTACAAGCTACTAGGCAGTCTGCTGTGAGTAGTTTTGTTTTCTGAGAAGTCCTGATCGTCAGCAAAGCCATCTATAGGAGAGCAAACCGCGCCATAACTCTAGAACAAAGCTTTGCATCGAACTTTCGCTAATACACAACCGAGATAATGTCGAGTTATACCTGCATTGCAAGTTTCAGAGCTCACCGTTCAGCGTGCGCCGCAAAAATGGTGTAACAGACAGACAGAATGACAGACAACGCGATTACAGTATGCCTCGTGGCTCCGCCCACCGAGGCATAATGACAAACGAACTACTGTATGCCTCGTGGCTCCGCCCACCGAGGCATAATAACACATCATATGAATCACAAATGAATGAAAAGTGACGTATTTCTGATAACATGCTCTGTTTTGACTTGAGACTGAAATTATTAGTACTCATCACTCACCAATTGCTCCTGTGAACTCATTTTAGTTCTGTTGTAAAGTTGAGGAAGATAGAGAAAGTGAGAGAAAAGGCTCAGGCTGCTGCGAAAGCCAACGAAAGGGCTGTTAAAAATATCACGTGATGTGTTTACGAGCCCCGCCTTCAATCAAGTTAATTACTAGGGGCAGCAGAGCAGCTGACCACTGAGCATGATAGTTCGTGTACAGAGCAAGAACGGTACGAAGCGAATCACTGCTAACTCCTCAGACTTACTGAGGACGCTACTAGAAAAGGTGAGCCAGCTAGTGATGAATACAGAGACGAGATCTAGCTGTACCACTGAATGCTGTGCAGGCTCGTGCTCAGTCGGGCTCGTGTGCAGGTAACCATGGGTAACGAGAGAATTTTAGCTGGACGAGTCTCAGTCGTTCTCCGTCTACCGTTCCGCGGGATATCGTAATGAACCGAGCCAGAAGGAGCTAGGACTAACGCTGCAGGCTATTCCTATCAAGTTAGTACTGCACGTGAATTCTGTAGAGTTCACGTGACTTGTCTAGTTTGTCACGTGATCATTCTTTTGTCTTAAACAGGCATGGGGACACGTTGTATCTTTCAGAGACTAGTGGGCGTGGTCTACAGCAAGAGACGACCAAGGATACGATGGAGGATGAGATTGATCAATTACTGAAGAAGAGAGATGGATTAATACACCGAGACAGCTAGAGACCCTCAACTGTACTGAGACACACACCACTCATCAACTGAACTCACCTCTCTCTCTCTCTCTCTCTCTCTCTCTCTCTCTCTCTCTCCCCTCTCTTTCTGTAGCCATATCGTCATGTTGATAATGTCATGTTTGAAGATTCTGTTATTGTTGACAAGTTCCTGGAGAGATGGAGACAGTCAGGAGGGGCTCAGAGGGTGGGGTTTCTGATAGGTCGCTATGAGCAGTATGAAGAGGTACCACTAGGTATAAAGGCTGTTGTAGCTGCGATATATGAACCACCATAGGTTAGTACAATAACACTGCTGTGATGGCACTATAGCTATGGGTGTGTTCATGTGTAGGCTTGTTCACAGTATAGTGTTGAGCTACTAGAGGATCCTAAATCACGACATGTAGATGAACTAGCTGGCTACCTTGGAATACAGAGAGTGAGTCAGTGTGAGAGATTGTGTGTGGATCATTGAGCTAGCTTGTGTGTAGGTTGGATGGATATTCACTGATCTGGAGTCAGAAGGCAATGGTAGAGTAGCTCACAAGAGGAACATAGTTAGTGACTAGCTCAGTAGCTGTATGACCCTGTCTTGCCTGACTACAGCACACTCACTGGTTGAGTGCAGAGGAGTGCATCATGGCTGCTGATTTCCAGAACCTCTACTCTAATCTGTGTGGTGAGGCTAAGGGAGGCTCCTTTGGATCCAAGTTTGTGACAGTGTGTGTCTCTGGTAATGACCAGAATCAGGTGGAAATGAAAGGATATCAGGTACTTCCTCTTTCTCGTAATGCATTCTGTATAATGGTCTGCATGTATTGCAAATTGATGCAGTGTAATTTGCCGTCGGTATAATATGTTTGATAATTATTGTATTCCACCTCTGATGATAGTCCATTGTCTCCCAGGTCTCTAACCAGTGTATGGCTCTAGTGAGAGATGATTGTTTTGTTCCTACACTCGATGCTCATGAGTTGGGCTACATCAGAGAATCCACATCAGACCAGTATGTACCAGATGTGTTCTATACTGTGAGTAGTATAGTACTGATCATGATGATACCATGATGTGTGTGTTGGTCTAGTCTAAAGGAGAGTATGGTAATGAGGTCACTAGACTAGCCAGACCACTACCAGTAGAGTACCTACTGGTAGAGCTCACTACGACCACACCCAAGAGACCCAAGCCCTCACTACCAGGAGGGAATGGAGACCCCTTCACTGTTGAGAACAGAGACAACATTGGACAATTACAGGTCAGCCATTTTACAATGACCTCTGCTAGCCATATGATGGTTAGAAGCTGATTGGTACTTGTGGTAATGTTTTATTTTTCAGAGTTTTGATGGTCTCATACGATATCTTGATCAGCAGCGTAGCACTAACTTTCTCTGTGCTATGTCTGATTTTCATCTGTTGTTGTTATGTATACAACTGACGTTGTTCAACTCCAGGTAGGTCGCTATAGTTACACTAACTAGCGTAATTGTCTTGTTTGTTGTTCTCATTCTTAGCCACACCTCCCATCACTCTGCTCAGCCATCATAGAACAGGATAGAGCTCAAGCTGACAGATGGAGAGCTGAGAGCTGGTGGTCTCATGTGGAACAGCTAGTAATGGCTGCCTCAGGTTAGCTACTATAGTAACAGCTAGTAATGGCTGCCTCAGGTTAGCTATAGTAACAGCTAGTAATGGCTGCCTCAGGTTAGCTACTATAGTAACAACTAGTAATGGCTGCCTCAGGGTTAGCTACTATAGTAACAGCTAGTAATGGCTGCCTCAGGTTAGCTACTATAGTAACAGCTAGTAATGACTGCCTCAGGTTAGCTACTATAGTAACAGCTAGTAATGGCTGCCTCAGGTTAGCTACTATAGTAACAGCTAGTAATGGCTGCCTCAGGTTAGCTACTATAGTAACAGCTAGTAATGGCTGCCTCAGGTTAGCTACTATAGTAACAGCTAGTAATGGCTGCCTCAGGTTAACTACATGTACTATAGTAACAGCTAGTGATGGCTACCTCAGGTTAGCTACTATAGTAACAGCTAGTAATGGCTGCCTCAGGTTAGCTACTATAGTAACAGCTAGTAATGGCTGCCTCAGGTTAACTACATGTACTATAGTAACAGCTAGTAATGACTGCCTCAGGTTAGCTACTATAGTAACAGCAAGTAATGGCTGCCTCAGGTTAGCTACTATAGTAACAGCTAGTAATGGCTGCCTCAGGTTAACTACATGTACTATAGTAACAGCTAGTAATGGCTACCTCAGGTTAGCTACTATAGTAACAGCTAGTAATGGCTGCCTCAGGTTAGCTACTATAGTAACAGCTAGTAATGGCTGCCTCAGGTTAACTACATGTACTATAGTAACAGCTAGTGATGGCTACCTCAGGTTAGCTACTATAGTAACAGCTAGTAATGGCTGCCTCAGGTTAAATACATGTACTATAGTAACTGCTAGTAATGACTGCCTCAGGTTAGCTACTATAGTAACAGCTAGTAATGGCTGCCTCAGGTTAGCTACTATAGTAACAGCTAGTAATGGCTGCCTCAGGTTAACTACATGTACTATAGTAACAGCTAGTGATGGCTACCTCAGGTTAGCTACTATAGTAACAGCTAGTAATGGCTGCCTCAGGTTAGCTACTATAGTAACAGCTAGTAATGGCTGCCTCAGGTTAACTACATGTACTATAGTAACAGCTAGTAATGGCTGCCTCAGGTTAGCTACTATAGTAACAGCTAGTAATGGCTGCCTCAGGTTAGCTACTATAGTAACAGCTAGTGATGGCTGCCTCAGGTTAGCTACTATAGTAACAGCTAGTAATGGCTTCCTCAGGTTAGCTACTATAGTAACAGCTAGTAATGGCTGCCTCAGGTTAACTACATGTACTATAGTAACAGCTAGTGATGGCTACCTCAGGTTAGCTACTATAGTAACAGCTAGTAATGGCTGCCTCAGGTTAGCTACTATAGTAACAGCTAGTAATGGCTGCCTCAGGTTAACTACTATAGTAACAGCTAGTGATGGCTACCTCAGGTTAGCTACTATAGTAACAGCTAGTGATGGCTGCCTCAGGTTAGCTACTATAGTAACAACTAGTAATGGCTGCCTCAGGTTAGCTACTATAGTAACAGCTAGTAATGGCTGCCTCAGGTTAGCTACTATAGTAACAGCTAGTAATGGCTGCCTCAGGTTAGCTACTATAGTAACAGCTAGTAATGGCTGCCTCAGGTTAGCTACTATAGTAACAGCTAGTAATGGCTGCCTCAGGTTAACTACATGTACTATAGTAACAGCTAGTGATGGCTACCTCAGGTTAGCTACTATAGTAACAGCTAGTAATGGCTGCCTCAGGTTAGCTACTATAGTAACAGCTAGTAATGGCTGCCTCAGGTTAACTACATGTACTATAGTAACAGCTAGTGATGGCTACCTCAGGTTAGCTACTATAGTAACAGCTAGTAATGGCTGCCTCAGGTTAGCTACTATAGTAACAGCTAGTAATGGCTGCCTCAGGTTAACTACATGTACTATAGTAACAGCTAGTAATGACTGCCTCAGGTTAGCTACTATAGTAACAGCTAGTAATGGCTGCCTCAGGTTAGCTACTATAGTAACAGCTAGTAATGGCTGCCTCAGGTTAACTACATGTACTATAGTAACAGCTAGTGATGGCTACCTCAGGTTAGCTACTATAGTAACAGCTAGTAATGGCTGCCTCAGGTTAGCTACTATAGTAACAGCTAGTAATGGCTGCCTCAGGTTAGCTACTATAGTAACAGCTAGTAATGACTGCCTCAGGTTAGCTACTATAGTAACAGCTAGTAATGGCTGCCTCAGGTTAGCTACTATAGTAACAGCTAGTAATGGCTGCCTCAGGTTAGCTACTATAGTAACAGCTAGTAATGGCTGCCTCAGGTTAGCTACTATAGTAACAGCTAGTAATGGCTGCCTCAGGTTAACTACATGTACTATAGTAACAGCTAGTAATGACTGCCTCAGGTTAGCTACTATAGTAACAGCAAGTAATGGCTGCCTCAGGTTAGCTACTATAGTAACAGCTAGTAATGGCTGCCTCAGGTTAACTACATGTACTATAGTAACAGCTAGTAATGGCTACCTCAGGTTAGCTACTATAGTAACAGCTAGTAATGGCTGCCTCAGGTTAGCTACTATAGTAACAGCTAGTAATGGCTGCCTCAGGTTAACTACATGTACTATAGTAACAGCTAGTGATGGCTACCTCAGGTTAGCTACTATAGTAACAGCTAGTAATGGCTGCCTCAGGTTAAATACATGTACTATAGTAACTGCTAGTAATGACTGCCTCAGGTTAGCTACTATAGTAACAGCTAGTAATGGCTGCCTCAGGTTAGCTACTATAGTAACAGCTAGTAATGGCTGCCTCAGGTTAACTACATGTACTATAGTAACAGCTAGTGATGGCTACCTCAGGTTAGCTACTATAGTAACAGCTAGTAATGGCTGCCTCAGGTTAGCTACTATAGTAACAGCTAGTAATGGCTGCCTCAGGTTAACTACATGTACTATAGTAACAGCTAGTAATGGCTGCCTCAGGTTAGCTACTATAGTAACAGCTAGTAATGGCTGCCTCAGGTTAGCTACTATAGTAACAGCTAGTGATGGCTGCCTCAGGTTAGCTACTATAGTAACAGCTAGTAATGGCTTCCTCAGGTTAGCTACTATAGTAACAGCTAGTAATGGCTGCCTCAGGTTAACTACATGTACTATAGTAACAGCTAGTGATGGCTACCTCAGGTTAGCTACTATAGTAACAGCTAGTAATGGCTGCCTCAGGTTAGCTACTATAGTAACAGCTAGTAATGGCTGCCTCAGGTTAACTACTATAGTAACAGCTAGTGATGGCTACCTCAGGTTAGCTACTATAGTAACAGCTAGTGATGGCTGCCTCAGGTTAGCTACTATAGTAACAACTAGTAATGGCTGCCTCAGGTTAGCTACTATAGTAACAGCTAGTAATGGCTGCCTCAGGTTAGCTACTATAGTAACAGCTAGTAATGGCTGCCTCAGGTTAGCTACTATAGTAACAGCTAGTAATGGCTGCCTCAGGTTAGCTACTATAGTAACAGCTAGTAATGGCTGCCTCAGGTTAACTACATGTACTATAGTAACAGCTAGTGATGGCTACCTCAGGTTAGCTACTATAGTAACAGCTAGTAATGGCTGCCTCAGGTTAGCTACTATAGTAACAGCTAGTAATGGCTGCCTCAGGTTAACTACATGTACTATAGTAACAGCTAGTGATGGCTACCTCAGGTTAGCTACTATAGTAACAGCTAGTAATGGCTGCCTCAGGTTAGCTACTATAGTAACAGCTAGTAATGGCTGCCTCAGGTTAACTACATGTACTATAGTAACAGCTAGTAATGACTGCCTCAGGTTAGCTACTATAGTAACAGCTAGTAATGGCTGCCTCAGGTTAGCTACTATAGTAACAGCTAGTAATGGCTGCCTCAGGTTAACTACATGTACTATAGTAACAGCTAGTGATGGCTACCTCAGGTTAGCTACTATAGTAACAGCTAGTAATGGCTGCCTCAGGTTAGCTACTATAGTAACAGCTAGTAATGGCTGCCTCAGGTTAGCTACTATAGTAACAGCTAGTAATGACTGCCTCAGGTTAGCTACTATAGTAACAGCTAGTAATGGCTGCCTCAGGTTAGCTACTATAGTAACAGCTAGTAATGGCTGCCTCAGGTTAGCTACTATAGTAACAGCTAGTAATGGCTGCCTCAGGTTAGCTACTATAGTAACAGCTAGTAATGGCTGCCTCAGGTTAACTACATGTACTATAGTAACAGCTAGTGATGGCTACCTCAGGTTAGCTACTATAGTAACAGCTAGTAATGGCTGCCTCAGGTTAGCTACTATAGTAACAGCTAGTAATGGCTGCCTCAGGTTAACTACATGTACTATAGTAACAGCTAGTGATGGCTACCTCAGGTTAGCTACTATAGTAACAGCTAGTAATGGCTGCCTCAGGTTAGCTACTATAGTAACAGCTAGTAATGGCTGCCTCAGGTTAAATACATGTACTATAGTAACAGCTAGTAATGACTGCCTCAGGTTAGCTACTATAGTAACAGCTAGTAATGGCTGCCTCAGGTTAGCTACTATAGTAATTAACAGCTAGTAATGGCTGCCTCAGGTTAACTACATGTACTATAGTAACAGCTAGTGATGGCTACCTCAGGTTAGCTACTATAGTAACAGCTAGTAATGGCTGCCTCAGGTTAGCTACTATAGTAACAGCTAGTAATGGCTGCCTCAGGTTAACTACATGTACTATAGTAACAGCTAGTAATGGCTGCCTCAGGTTAGCTACTATAGTAACAGCTAGTAATGGCTGCCTCAGGTTAGCTACTATAGTAACAGCTAGTGATGGCTGCCTCAGGTTAGCTACTATAGTAACAGCTAGTAATGGCTTCCTCAGGTTAGCTACTATAGTAACAACTAGTAATGGCTGCCTCAGGTTAGCTACTATAGTAACAGCTAGTAATGGCTGCCTCAGGTTAGCTACTATAGTAACAGCTAGTAATGGCTGCCTCAGGTTAGCTACTATAGTAACAGCTAGTAATGGCTGCCTCAGGTTAGCTACTATAGTAACAGCTAGTAATGGCTGCCTCAGGTTAGCTACTATAGTAACAGCTAGTGATGGCTGCCTCAGGTTAGCTACTATAGTAACAGCTAGTAATGGCTGCCTCAGGTTAGCTACTATAGTAACAGCTAGTAATGGCTGCCTCAGGTTAGCTACTATAGTAACAGCTAGTAATGGCTGCCTCAGGTTAGCTACTATAGTAACAGCTAGTAATGGCTGCCTCAGGTTAGCTACTATAGTAACAGCTAGTAATGGCTGCCTCAGGTTAGCTACTATAGTAACAGTATGTAGTTGACCTCCTCTTGTCCAGTAGTATCTCCCGGTGGTGATGGAGGAGCTCACTCATTCTTCCCGATGAATACCGGCTCATCTGCTAGTGGTCAGGACGCCGTGATGTGGGTGTGTAGCGCATCATGGCGGCTGAACCTCTACTCTAAAATGTGTGGTGAGGCTAAGGGAGGCACCTTTGGATCCAAGTTTGTGACTGTGTGTGTCTCTGGTAATGACCAGAATCAGATCGTAATGAAGGGATATCAGGTACTCTCCTCCAGACATCATTTAGTACACAACATTGTCTGTCTAATGAGCAATCCAAACTTAGCATGTAATTGTATCCATAGCAACCAATACCTATATCCCTACATGTACTACATGCATGTTATTATAATCATCATTATAGTGCTACTTGAATATCTGTGGTGTGTAAACAGGAGAACACTTATCAATAAATAAACTATAATTATCAAAATTGAAGCTCAGTTTATTTGAATCATGAACCAAATGAATGTATGTAAACCAGAGAACTATGGAATGTATGTATCACTACTGTTTTATATAGTAAACCATGTAGTGTACTATTAGTAGATTATGTATTGATCTATAGTGTACTAAATATACTCACTGTATTATTGATAGTATTGTTTATAAGAGTGATCTATAGTATTCTATCATTAATTGTCTCATTTGAACACAGAGTATGACTAGGATCAGAAACCAGTCAAGGTACTGGTTGGTAAGAACTTTGCTGAAGTCGCTCGTGATGAGAGTAAACACGTCTTTGTTGAATTCTGTGAGTACCATCATCATGTGATACACTAGTGTTTTGTTGACATACAGTAGAAAGTGTAAAGAGCTATTCTAATTGTTGCACACCTAAGCATTTGAACAGGCAGACACAACAGTGACACACATTTGTGCAACTTGTTTTATCTAGTAATCCACACTACAATGCAGTTTCAATTCGCATTAACTCTAACTTGAATCAAACTGATTCAAGCTGCATGCATCGAGCACGTTCGCACTGGAACAAGATCAAGCTGATTCGAACCAGTTGCTTGATGTTGATCACGTCATGTGACGTAAGCGACAGTTTGCTAAAGCTAAATAGTCACGTACCAGCGCAAGCCTGATGTGTCCTACGCCTTGTTTTACTTATAGCGCACACCAGCACTGTCTTCCACCTGCTACCTTAAAATTTATTTTATCTCATCCCAGATGCTCCATGGTGTGGTCACTGTAAACAGCTAGCTCCTATCTGGGATGATCTAGGAGAACACTTCAAGGAAAATGATGATGTCATCATTGCCAAGATGGACTCCACCAAGAATGGATGTGTTGACTATCAGTGGATTCCCTACACTGAAGTTCTTCCCCAAGGGCTCAGACAAGGTAAGTAGCAGCTCATTACAAGATAGATCATCTTCATTGCTTCACACACCTTCAGGCACTAGACTATAGTGGTGGACGCACTTTAGAAGATCTGATCAAGTACGTGGAGACCGAGAAGCGTGTGGAAGGTACAGCGACTGATGACGACGAGGGAAGAGAGGAACAGGAGCCAGCTGAGGGAGAGGATGGGGTACCAGAGGAGGATCAGGGAGAAGATGGTGCTGGGCAAGAGGAGGAGAAGGCATCAAGTACTGACCACACTGAACTGTAGCATCAGACCACACCCACTGCTCTGTTGTACAAATCAGTTTATAATCTGTTTTGATAGTTACTGTAACACATGAAAGAGAGAGACCAAACTAAAGCAAAGTTGGTATGTAGCTACTAAATAGCATTTACTGTTTCAGACTAGCTGGTCTCTAACATCCAATCCAGCATTTCAACATCACTAGCTAGTAAAATGCAGGAGTGAGCCTAAAATGTGCGTCAGACAGTTGTTTGTTACTAAGCAAGCCTCGATTGCTCTAGACTATTTCTTGGGTATTGGGATCTTGTCACAATTATCGTCTATAATTATATCACTTCAGTGCATCAAACTGCTCCAACCCTACTACCTTATATAGCCAGCTGTGAATAATCATACTGTACATGATTCATATCTGACTTCCTTGAGCACTGGAGCAAATTTACTAATGCTAGCTAGTTCATGATCAAAGGCTTCATTAGACATTAGACCAACATTTCCAGATAGCTGCAAATGACTGAAAGCTACAAATTGATTTAGACATAAAATTTTAATAATAATGCTCCAAATTTTTATAAGAATAGATTGAATTTTTAGGGGTAAAAACCGGGTAAAAATATTCTAAAGTTCATAACGGTTCTAAAGTTTGAAATTTCCAAGTGATAATTCTAATGGCTGCAGTGGCTTTCAGGTGCTGTTTGTTATCCTGGTCTCATCTGAGAATGAATGAAAATGATTTACTAGGACAAACCATTAACACTTGTAAGTATTACCATGTATCAGTAGTTGATGTGATCCAGTCTTCAATCTCTTGTGCTAGTGCATTCTCCTCTACTATTGGAGAACGTAGAGTATCTATAATGGTAGCCCAAGTGAAGGGAGGGTCAGCTTTGTTCTGCCACAAACTGAACACTTCAATGTAGCATTGTATAGCATCTTGATTGTGAGACTGTGAGATAGCTCTCAACTGGTGTTGCTCTAGGTTTAGTTCTATTCCAATTATTCTCCACTTGTCCATGGCTCTTCTGGCTACCCTTCGCATCAAATCACGCATTGTGGGTGGTTTATTGAGTGCTGGATCAGATGCTGTAGTATTGTATAATACATTATTCTGTTGTCGCATGATCTAAACAAGCTTCACCTGATGATGGTAGTATTGTACCAGATGTACTAGTGGGAACTACTACTGATGATGATGATGCTACTGATGATGGTAGATCAACTGTGGTGGACTCCTTCAGTTTACCATCTCTATCAGAAACAGTGTTGATCTGTATTACCTGCAGTCAACAACAGAGTATGATAATACTATACACAAGTGCTATATACACTACATGCATGTCATTACAGTATAATGCACTCACCATGAACCAGCACTTGTGTCTATCCTCTAGTCCAACTGGTCCTCCATGACAATCTGATAGAGAACACACCACATCCTGTGGTTCCTCCATTGTCTGACAAAGTGCAGGATGAGGTCGACCACCTGAGCTCACAGAGTGGGGACAGTAGAACCCATACCGCCACTTGACGTCTTGTGTGTGCTGATAAAGTGACGACACCTCGATAATAGCATCCCACAGCTCCTCACGAACTACTGGTATCAAGCGAGGGTTGACTGGTGTGGTAGAAACAATACGGAACTCCAGGTGAGTTGCTAGAGTGCGTAACTCAACATGCACCAACTTCTCTTTGCGATACTGAACGTAAAAGCGAATTCGGTTACGAAATCTGTTGCACTCGTCTAGACTCCAGGATTCATGCTGAGACAGCTTGACTACTGTGGCTGGAAACAGACCGAGAGGAACAAATCCAGTAGAAGGCCAGAGGAGGATTGGAGAATAGAAGAGAGCAGAGAGGAGGTCGGGGTCACTGGATTCTTTGGCTACTTTGTGATCAGGTAAAAGAAGACTAGGCAGAAAGTAGTTGATCTCTTCAATAGCAGATCTAACATTCTCATACAGAATGTAACGAGAGGCCAGGAGCTCTACAATCTCACTAGTGGGGATTCTGTTGTCAGAAGGCTTGGCATTCTCAGAGGAGCAAATCCTGTTCATCAGGCGTTGTGGTATTTCCCCAGTGGCTCGGATCTTGTCTACTATTCTTGGTTCAGTTTCCTTAGCACCGAATGCATACACAAAGAGCTCAGTGGTAGGGGCCATGATGATGTTAGTGTTGATGATAACACGCTGACCAATCTTCAAGCCACGATAATGGAGGATAGTGCCAAACCTGTCATGGAGATACTGGAGGATACCGTTCTCTGCCAGGAGGTCTTTCTCAGATATGCCACATATGTTGGCAACCTCCACACACTCTTGCACTGTGCACCATCCTCTCACCTCATATCTCAGGCGCAGGATGAGGTGAAGTAACAAGGTAGACGTTGGTACTTGCACTGGCTTGAAGCGCTTGTGGGCAATGGTCGTGATTATCTTACGAAGCTCCTCTATGTCACTGGAGCCACCACTAACATTATCCAGTGGGTGGATGTATCGTTCCTCCTCTTCTGGCTTGCTGACTGGACACAGGATGTTGTTCTTCATGAAATCAGCATCTTTGAATGCTTCCTGAATGGAGCGATCTAGAGTGAGAACAGCTGCTTCACTGCTCTGGTCCAGGTAGGTGCCAATGAGAATGGCTGCTGGCTTGTGGTCTGGACTAGTCTGGAGTGAGGCAATGCTGCAGAGGGCACGCTGGATGATCTCTCGGACGGTAAATTCTGACTCATACTGGATGGGACTGTATCCACCATCAGCCCTGTACACCACAGTGTAGGGGGAGTCCAGGTATTGTGTCACATTCAGGAATATCAGATTGAGTGCCAGGCCATGCATTAGTAGAGGTAGAATCTCATGGCACTCTGGCTGTCCTCCGATATCCACAATGTGGAGAAGTGTGAGCATATCAGTTTCTTTGAGGAAATCTCGAATGGACTGCCAGTCTTTCTGTTTGACGAGAGAAGAGAGTGCGGTCGTCAGCTCTTTAGTATTGTGACTCTTCCATTTTTGTTTGAGGTGATTGACCAACTTGGACAATGGATTGGTCTGACCATGAGTAGAATCATGTGAGGCTGTTGAAGTAGATTGTAAAGATGGTCTGGTATCACTGCTACTGGAGGAGGGTAGTGGCAATGGAGTGGTACCTTTGCTGGAGGATGGTGTTGGCAATGGAGTGGTACCTCTGCTGGAGGAGGGTGGTGGCGATAGAGTATTGAAGACATGGCTACACAGTGCGACTCCTTGCTCCTCTAGTCCCAGATTCTTCCATCCTCTCTCACTTCCAGACAAGAGCACTGATGATCGATCTGTCTCGTGATATAGCTGAACTGTCAATGGAGCATCTATGCCAGTACTAGGAACGATCTCGTCTGGTGCTAAGTGATCAATCTCGTGAGTGAGGCGACGTCTAGCTGTGGTTTTACCAACACATGATGGACCAATGAAGAATGATTTGAGTGAGAGCACGTCCACACTGCCCTGCTGCTGTATATGAGTACTCACAAGATTCCTGTTGTGAACACCAGCAGCAGCTGCGGCAGCAGCAGCTATATTAAACATGAATAATGTGCTGTCAATAGTTAGTGTCATCGTTGAATTCGAATTATTAGTAGTAATTAATGGAAAACTGGCAGGTTCATTACAACCACTTGAATATTAATGATCATCGCTCAAGCTATAAATAAAGCTAGTTCATCAAGACACAACTGGCAGAAAGCATGCAACTCTAATGTACGTAATCTCCACTTATGGATTTTATTCATAGATCAGACATCGTGATTGATGTCTTCGATGCTGTTGATAGTAGTAGTATACAATTGCAGTGCTGTTGAAATCAGTGAGAATCAATAATCAGCTAGCTATAGACAGCATGCAATGAGCCCTCTTTTTATTGTACACGCATGTAGTATCAGATTGAGCTAATTAATTTTTATTATACTTACCAACTTCCTTCAGATAATTAACTACTTCATGTTCATTATTATCTCTCGCTCTATCAAGTGCAGTCTTACCATGCTGTATAAAAAGAACAACAGTGTGAGTCATGACACACAAGAAATCAGTAGGTACAGGGTTAATAATAAACCATGTACAGGTCATCAACTGCCATAATTCATTATGTGATGAGTCATGTATCATAGTATTGACAACACACACACAAAAAGACAAAAGACATGCACCAGCACATACACAAAAGTCAGGATAAATGTTTGTAGCATAAATTATAGGAACAATAATTATATAATCACACAAATTAATGCCAAATAATGTCAATCCCAGGGCCGGCGCAAAAGGTGCACCTGAGGCAGCCATATAACTGTACCAGTTTTTACATAAAAACTTAATGGCTAACGATACTAACATACCCATAGTGCTAGACAGTTTTCTATCTGTCACACTTTCTTGGATCGTGCTGTAGTGCAGGCGCGTAGGCAGGGGGGGGCCAGGGGGGCAATTGCCCCCCTTTTTTGCTGACTTGGTAGATGAATTTAGTTATTATTAATGACTATGTTGATTTAGCAGCCTTAGTATATGAAAACAGTTGCTATGTGTTGCTAAAATCTGGGTTGGAGTCATCAATGTTGTCACATGTATCACATGTAATCACTTGATCACTTGTTTGTGTAGGCTAATTGATCAATACACATAGCTACCCCCCCGTTGGCAATTATATCAAAAAATCCTGCCTACGCTCCTGCTGTAGTGATAGGTGTGTCGTATAAAACAACAATTAATTTTTGAATACAATCAATCTCAAAAACTTTTCCTGCGTTATGTGCAAAGTATCAGCTGCATGGGACCGGTCCAGAACCCTCACGCATTGCATGCAAGACACATTTGAGCATTAAATAACAACAGATACCTGATTTCTTTAGCAGTTTTTAATTTCATGTGTATAAGTTTATACTCGTGAAGCAAGCAGCTCTCAAGCGACTCATAGTTTATCTGTGCATCAGACATTGAGTGCGATAAAATACACACACTGGCGATCGCGAGCAGACGTTAAGTAACTGCGAGTCGCATGTGCATGCAGTTGTAAACAGTACTTACTTATAACACTGTATACTTCCGTATTATTTGGAAATTAGTAAGATTACTAAATCTGACACATTTAACTGAAAAGGGTTGACATGTCATCGTATGGAATGAGGAATGAATCAAACTAACATGATAAATTCACTAGTGTATTGTACCTTGAGATATGTAATAAACAAACTAGTGAAATTACAAGATACAATAACTACATTATACTATAATCCACATCAGTTGAGCTGTGACCATACAACTACCAACAACACAACACTACCATTTGATAATAACACTCACTTTATTACGGAGAGACGGGTTAGCTCCATGTTGAATAAGGAAATTGACAATATCAAGATAACCATAACGAGCAGCAAGATGTAGTGTAGTGCTATCATGCTGTGGAAACAAAAGAGTGCAATTGTCAGACAATTGTAATTAGCACATGCACACTTTCACAAAATTCAAAAAGTCGATCAAATTGACCATGCTATTAAGAGAAGCAATGTAATTATTGGTCAGTGTACTGTTTTTAGCTTTTAGTGCAGTAAACAGCGCCTGCTTCTACTTTCAAAAAATGACATCAATAATGAACTTTGATTCAATAATTTAGAGATCACAGAATATTTTTAACCCACAAATGATAATAAATGCTCACTTGTTACATTAAACACAATAATTATTGACATGATCACATGCAATAGTACATGTCTCAATACCTCACAATATTGTGTACAGTGAAACCTGAGCTAGCGGTCACCTGAGTAACGCAGTCACCTCTCTATTGTAGCCTTTATGCTTGAGTCCCAATCTATATCTGCAAAAAATGATTTACTATCGACTTGCCTAGTGCGGCCCTGTCTAATGCGTAAAGCACCCTTCAACGAGCGTCCGTCAGTTTATGTAAAACCTTGTGGCGGTCAATGCAAAACAGAAAACCACACCTCTTCATTAACGGACAGTTGGGAACGACTCACATGCTTAGTGATCGACAACAGAGTCACCTTGCGACCTGCTACACTCTTTAGTCAACAGTGAGTATAGTTTTGAAGCACGCAAAATGCTAAAATGATCAAAAACAAGCTTTTAGTGTCACAGGATCTCGGCATAATCACACAACTTGCTGCAAGCGTTATATGTGTAATCGTACAGTAGAGACATGCAATCATTTCACTTGACATGTAATGCAGCCACCTGTTCAATATGGCCATTTTAACTTGGCCCAAGGGTGACACTGTAGGCATTGAAAGTGAAATCAATCTGAATGATTTCCCTCTCTCTCCATCACCTGTCCACCACATGTATACAGACCAGAGGAGGATGGAAGCATGAATACTCAGTCATGTGACATGTAAATTTTGTGGTTTGTAAATTCACTCCATTACAAAATTAATGTGTGGTTGTTGATTTTTGCGCTATGCTCTAGTATCAATCGAAAGCTCTTGCAAAACAGATTGCAAATATGCGATCTATCCAATCCATCCCATGGGTCCTTGAGATGTTATGGCTGAGAAAAGGGTGAAGATTCTTAACAGAGAAAACACTACAACTATTGCTCGTGCAAGCAATCAGCTTATTGGCAAGTCCACTGCAACCATCCCGAAGATTCTTAGCGTTGAAAAACGGCGAGCGTAAAGATAGCTCCATTGGTACCTGCAAAACCCAATAATACTCTGACGAGACCAAGTTGCTGACTAACAACACTAACATACCCATAGCGCTAGACAGCTTTCTATCTGTCACACTTTCTTGGATCGTGCTGTAGTAATAGGTGTGCCGCATAAAACAGCAATTAATTTTGTGAATAAAATTAATCCCAAAAACTTTTCCTGTATTATGCAAAAAGATACATTACTGTATCAGTCAAACTTAGCTGGCACAGACCCAGAACCCTCATGCATTGCATGTGAGACATTTTTGAGCATAAAATAATGCAGCACCAAAGGTGCAGATGCCTCGGTGGAATGACACAATATCCACAAACACAATTATCCACCATTCCACAACATCAGCAACTGCAGATGCATGTATACAGGATTTCTGTAAATGTACAGCAATCACAATGCAGTGCTTTAGTTATGCAATCAGAAGTATCAGTGCTGACCACAATTCAACTGGGCGTGTCTACAGTGTTTAGCACAGCAGTCACACGCATACCACGAGCGAGATAGCTTCCATAGCTTGCTTACACAATTTCTCTGAACTGCGCTGCTATCCTGTAGTAAAATTCTAACCTATCAACTTTTAGGCAGTCAACTGTGGACAGCATTGCCTTTGGAGAAGTCAGAACGCCAGCAACAGCAAACAAATGAACAAATAGCGCCATAACTCACAAACTAAGCTTCGTATAAAGTTGTCACATGTTCGAAAGTGAGATAACACCATGTTCTACTTGCATTGCTAGTTTCAGAGCTTAACTTTCAGCGTGGGCTACAAAACCGAACCAGCTGTGAGCAATTTCACACGGTAACTTACGCAATAAACTTTAAAATCAAACTTCTTAAAATTCGAATCCTAGCAAGTATCGATTTCTACCCGTGTTACTTGTTTCAGCGCTTAGTTTTAAGCGAGCGCAGAGAAATCGTTGCAACAGACAGAAAAATTTGAGCATGTAATGCTAGTAGGATTCATATTCAGCTGCCAGCATTCGAATATAGCACAAGCAGAAGCAATATTATAGCAAACTTGTAGTTATGCAATCAGAAGCCAAACAGTGCTGAATATTATTTTAATTAACTGGGCGTGCCTATGCATTGAATGGCAGTAGCCTGCTGGGTTCCGGTTACAAGTAGCTTCCTCGCGCAGTTTCTACGGATCTGCGCTGCCATCATGTAGTATAAATTTAACCTACAAGCTACTAGGCAGTCTGCTGTGAGTAGTTTTGTTTTCTGAGAAGTCCTGATCGTCAGCAAAGCCATCTAGGTGAGCAAACCACGCCATAACTAGATCTAGAACAAAGCTTTGCATCGAACTTTCGCTAATACACAACCGAGATAATATCGAGTTATACCTGCATTGCAAGTTTCAGAGCTCACCGTTCAGCGTGCGCCGCAAAAATGGTGTAACAGACAGACTGAATGAACGACAGACAACGCGATTACAGTATGCCTCGTGGCTCCGCCCACCGAGGCATAACAACAGATACCTGATTTCTTCAGTAGTTTTTTAATTTCATGTGTTAAGTTTATACTCGTGAAGCAAGCAGCTCTCAAGCGACTCGTAGTTTATCTGCGCATCACACATTGAGTACAATACAATACACACACTCGCAATCGTGCGCACACGTTAATAAGCAACTACGAGTCGCATGCGTGCAGTTGTAAACTTGCTCGTGAGCGGCACTACAGGTGCCACAAAAAACTGGCCCTACAGTATTCCCTTACAACAGCGTAATAATTTTATTTGCAAATTAGTTCGATTATTAAATCTGACACATTGAACTGAAAAGGGTTGACATGTCATCGTATGGAATGAGGAATGAATCAAACTAACATTGATGATAAATTCACTAGTGTATTTTACCTTGAGATACGTAATAAACAAACTAGTGAAATTACAAGATACAATAACTACATTATACATCTTTTCGGTGCGAATCACACGTAAGCGGTGGGCGCGGTAGGCGTGCCATTTCAACGTGTGAGTTACACCCCTTGGTTAGAAGCGTGTTCATTGCAGTGATTTAGGCAGAGACGATGGCTACTAGCTGTTGTGCCTATGGTTGCTCTAATCGCCTTGGTCGGCCAGCAGGCATCGTATTTTATCGTTTTCCTGCTTATCCTAAAAACAGGAGACAAAAATGGATTCATACCATGAGAAGAGCTAACTGGACTCCATCCAAATACACTAGACTGTGTGGTAGCCACTTTGTTACAGGTTTGTTATGTCAGATTGTTGCGTATGACGTGATTTTATGACTATATCTACTATAATAGGCAAGCCTGATAGCAGAGCAGGCCACGTTGACTATGTACCAACGTTGTTTGTATTAATACAACTTCAACACAGCCAGTACAAGGGGTGGTCACTCCAATTGGCCCTGTACTCACATCTGCGACCGCGGTCAAAATGGTGAAGACAGAAATAAAGGAATGGTCAAGGCTCGCTGCATGGACCCGCTCTATTCAACGGTCAAGACATGCCCAAGCTAGCTAATTACCAGGGGCTTACTCGTTACCACTGGTCAATGTGGTAAAATCGGTGTGGTCAACAGTCAATGCCCGATTTTGGCAGGTCAAAATTCATGATCGCGGTTGCACATGTGAGTACAGGACCAATTGGAGTGACCACCCCTTGCAGTAGTGGATCAGGTACAGATGTCTCACACTCAAATTCAAGAAAGAGAAGAAAGACACCAAAAAATAATGTGAAGAGCTATTGATTGTGTCCAGGTTCACAAGAAAAAGAAAGCCAAAGGTGGGCAGAGTAATGAAGAAGTTGAAAGTGGTGTGGACAGAGAGATTGAATTAGCTGGTAGCAGGCAAAGTGATGAAGAGGCCGAAGGGCAAGATGAAGCGGTTGAATTAGATGGCGACAGGCAAAGTAATGTCCAATCATTTTTTGCAACATACCAATTTTATCCCTCAAAAATCTTCTGTTGTTACAATTGTACAAGAAAATGACAAAGCAACAAAATTCTACACTGGACTTGTATCATTGAAGTTGTTTGAATAATTATGTCCTGAATGTCTTAGCGAAATCCTGATAAACACATCAGTCATGGTGCCCGACTACAGTGCAGATACCTAGTTTATGGAGGGAAGCAGCAACTAAGTTTGCACAAAGTGGAAGTGTCCAAAAAGCTCTCAGAAGTCCGTATACATGTCGAGCGAGTGATAGGTCTCCTAAAAACAAATACAAAATTCTGCAAGGAACTCTCCCACCAAGAACAAGCATGATTCTCAAGATTGTGCAAACATAGATAGAATTTTAACTGTGTGTGCTGCTCTTGTCCTTCAATTGTTCCCTTGTAAGATCGACTTTGCTTATTAATAATTGAAAAAACAAACAGTAAAGTTAACAAAAATCACATAATGGAATGATTTCTTATTGACAATGCTGTCGTTTGCATTCAATAGAACAGAACCATGTGTCTTGCGACCAAATAGGGATTGTCCTGTAAACCCAAGCCAGCTAGCTCGAGTTTTTGCGGATATCTGTCTTTGGTGGCTCTATCTAGGCCTTGGACGTAGGAACTCATGTCCCGCTAACCCGTACACGCTCTCACCAAGGGGTGTAACTTACACGCCACGGTGCGAAAACGCCTACTTGCTGCATCGCACCTAGTGACGTGCGATTCACACCGAAAAGATGTACTATAATCCACATCAGTTGAGCTGTGACCATACAACTACCAACAACACAACACTACCAGTTGATAATAACACTCACTTTATTACGAAGAGATGGGTTAGCTCCATGTTGAATAAGGAATTTGACAATATCAAGATAACCATAACGAGCAGCACCATGTAGTGGAGTGCTATCATGCTGTGGAAACAAAAGAGTGCAATTGTCAGTCAAAAAATAATTGTAATTAGCACATGCACAAAAATAAAAATTCCATCAAATTGAATGTGCTATTAAGAGTAGCACTGTGATTGGATTCTTGTGATTGTACTGTTGCTAGCTTTTTAGCGCACTAAACCACACCTTCAACATTAGGCAGCGCCGGCTTCTACTTTCAATAGATGACATCAATAATGAACTTTTGATTCAAGAATTTAATTTGAGATATCACAGAATGTTTCCAACCCACACCTGATAATAAATGCTCACTTGTTACAAACACAATAATGACATGATCATATTCAATAGTACATGTCGCAATACCTCACAATAGCAAAACCTGAGCTAGTGGTCACCTGAGTAACGCAGTCACCTCTCTATTATAGCAATAATTATGCTTGAGTCCTGATCAACATCTGTACAAAATGATTTACTATCGATTTGCCTAGTGTAGCCCTGTCTAATGCATAAAGCGCTGCCTCAACGAGTGTCTGTCAGTTTATGTAAAACCTTGTGGTGGCCAAACAGAAAACCACACCTCTTCATTAATGGACAGTCGGGAACGACTCAAATGCTTAGCGATTGACAACAGAGTTACCTGACGACCTTGCTACACTGTTTAGTCAACAGTGAGTACATGTAGCTTTAAAGCACGCAAAATGCTAAAAATCAAATGTTCAAATAAACAAGCTTTTAGAGCCATAGAATCTCGGCAAATCACATAACATTCTGTAAGCGTTACATGTGTATTTGTTCAGTAGAGACATGCAATCAATTTTACTTGACATGTAATGCAGCCACCTGTCCAGTATGGCCATTTTAACCTGGCCTAAGGGTGACCGGATTAGCTAGGTTTCACTGTACCACGGTCCAAACCCTCTCATGAAGGATGGACCAGCTGTGCAAATAAACCTGTCACACACTGTTACATAATCATTTCTGTACTACATGAAGCTATATTTCAAGTTGATAAAGAGCTACTCTGTAGGCATTGAAAGTGAAATCGATCTGACTGGCTTTCTTTCTCTCCCTCCAGAGGAGGATGGAAGCCAGTCATGTGACATGTGTGGTTTGTAAATTCACTCCAATACAAAATGCATTGTTGTGCTATTCTCTGGATGAATTTAGTAGCAATCGAAAGCTCTTGCAAAGCAGATTCGAATACGAGATCTATCCAATCCATTTCATGGGTCCCTGAGCTACTATGGCTGAGAAAGGGATGAAGATTCTTAACAGAGAAAACACTACAACTATTATTGCTCATGCAAGCAATCAGCTTATTGGAAAGTCTACTGCAACCGTCCTGAAGAAGATCCTTTGCACTGAAAAACGGCGAGCGAAAATTGGCCAATATACAGCTGACGAGACCTGGACAGAGCTAGAACTAAGAAAGTTGCTATAATTTAAGCTGTCTCGCAGCCGAAGAGAATCCTCGCTCCAGCACAAGTGTGATGTCTACTGGAGCCATACTAATTCTTCCTAGATTTCACAATTAACGTGCAGAGCACAGACACTGGCACAGTGCACTATACAAAAGTTAAAAACAGTATTCATATCTTTTAGTAAGACCACTAATCAAGCTCTACGCAATGCAGTTTTAGAGAGAAACTACAAATGAGTTCGAGTGCTGTATGCTATAGCGCCATTGGGCCACGCCTAATGATGGCTATGCATTGGGAAATCACGTGCGCATAATAATGCTTCCAACCTCCTCTGTATACAGACACACATACGGACATGCAGTGAATTACATGATTTAAAGGATACAGCTGAAAATATCAAAAATATTGGAGAGAATTACCAAAATATCTATTGAAGGCACAAGTATCAAGTGCCTACATCAGAGCATAGTATTTTTTGTACATATCACATGATACAGCATACATACACTATAGTAACACTTGTACTCTGATCCATCACAATCTCACAATGCAGACACACTTTGTACTCACATCATTAACTGAACTGATATCGGCTCCAGTATTCACCAGCAGCTTTACTACTGCTGGTTCACCCATCATAACACTCGAGTGTAGTGGTGTGTCTCCAAACTATTGACAAACAAGTAAACACAACATGTTATGATCATGTACTATGAGTGTCTCAGTAACAATGATCAACCAACAATAATCCACCATCCAGTACAAAACAATAGTAAATAATTAAACCACATTTACTGTTTTCATCTTTGAATAATAATCACAAATCCCATAAATGTGGAGGGTTACGATTCGCTCACGCTTTGTGAATACAGCGCTTTGAGCGGGTACAACGGTTTTATTACTCCTTGCAACAGCCACAAAAGCGAAAAGCGTGATCTGTGCCTTATTTGGTAGGTTTAATTTATTACATTGCGTGATTCAGATTGATCAAGGTTTACGCTCTACAGTTGACGTACCACAGTGTACTGTTTGGCACTGCCTGTTTGTGGTAGATTGTGTAAACTGTATCAAAACCATATTCTTGACACTGCTTCTGACAACCTACCTGCAAAGCGCTGTTTTATAAGCTATGGTGAGGGTGGGGCTCACGGTACTACACAATACACGACAATGGTGGAGATCAAGTTCAGAATTGTTCACAAAATTTAAGATTCTGTGTAAAGAACTGTGTTTACTGACTAGTACGTACTTGTAGATAAACAACTTGTGGAGGGATTGATACAGCATTTCTGGTAATTCGTTCTAGGGAAGTTTTTATGATGCTTCATACACTGGTCACTAACACACCTATATCTCCGTTTATCATTGATAACTCACAATTCAAGACAGTTAGCAAAAAAGGCTGTGTCAATCGCTCGAGAATATTGTTGGCTAGAAATAAGACGCTTTTCATCGACTAGCTAACTCTAAATGTCACGTTATCTTGGGAGAAAACATTTTACAACGTTCGTGAGGCTGGGTGCACTTTGCAGAATATCACAAGTTGTTGGCTATGCGCGGATCCACAATACGATGCTTCACAGCGAGTTTTGAGCTGTTCAAGTCTCTGTAGCAAAAATGATTTTTTTTGCTCATTAATATTCAAGACACAAATAAACGGTAACGAACAACCTGAAAATGAGTTCTAGTTTGATTCTAACTCAAAGATTTATAATTTCATGGTACATGTAATCATATTCACAAGCCTGTAATGACAATTATTCATAACTGAATATTGAATTTGCCCAGTGAAGTTCAGATTTGAGGGGGCCTACTGTCATTAAAAATAATGTAGACATCTCAAATTTAGATGTTTCACACTATAGTGACGTATGTACGACACATGTAATGCATTAAAAACCATTGTATATAAAATCCCCTTCAGGTAACTGGAGTGACAGACACCAACTCAAGTGCACAACCAAAAAACTTCATTGCTCTCTAGAGCAATGAAGTCTTGCCTTTTATATGGAAATTCTAAGGTTCCAAAACTGTGTGACACACAGTCAAACCGTGAGACTAGAGAGGTCAACCTGTATAATTGGGAACACTCCAGTGATCAAAACCACACTGTACAAAGATGAATGATCAGTTTCTGACTGTGAGTGAGAACTGATGTAGTGTGGATTACACACCTGTTACTACATGACTCAACACAATCACACACAACTCACAAGATCTCTAGGGTCATGATAATTAGCATCAGCTCCAAGTGACAAGAGTTCCTTCGCTCTTGCCACATTACCTCTCTCACAAGCATCCATGAGGTCTTGATTCTGTGAACACAACATATATAACATCATGTATCAAACAACGACAGCTGCTACACTTACAAATAAAACATAATCACAAAATGTATTTCTGATAATGATGCTCTGTTTCTGGACTAGTTTGAGCATGTTGAGATTGAAATTATTAGACTAGTACTCATCACTCACCAATCGCTCCTGTGAACTCATTTTAGTCGTGGTGAAGTTAGTTGAGGAAGATAGAGATAGCGATCTGCTGCGAAAAAGGCTAAAATGTTACTTGTAGTGGGCGAGAGATATCACGTGATGTGCTTACGAGCCCCACCTCAATCAAGTTAATTTCTAGGGACAACTCACCACTGAGCATGATAGTTCGTGTGCAGAGCAAGAACGGTACGAAGCGAATCACTGCTAACTCCTCAGACTTACTGAGGACGCTACTAGAAAAGGTGAGCCAGCTAATGATGAATACAGAGACGAGGTCTAGCTGTACTCAGCAGGTTTACATTTCGCCCACGCATTGTGAATATCGTTATAGACTGCAGCAAGGGCGGGGCTCACCATACTAAAATGATACACGGCAACTAGTCAGCTAGTGATGAATAAAGAGATCTAGCTAGCTGTACCACTGAATGCTGTGCAGGCAACGAGAGAATTTAAGCTCTAAACCATAGGACTGTTAAGACTTACCAACTTACTGTCAGATACAGACAAACTGAAACTGTAATAAAAAGCACCAAAGGTGTCGGTGGAATTCCACATACACACACACACACCACCAACTGACAGATGGAGCCAGAGCTGAGAGCTGGTGGTCTCATGTGGAATAGCTAGTGATGGCTGCTTTCAGGTTAGCAGCTATAGTGCTTCACAAACTTCTCTATACATGTCAGTGGGAATTATTCTAGTTAATGTGTGTCAGTCTACAAAGAAACAACCTGCTTTGCCTCTACCTACCTCCTACTCCTCTCTAGGAATGTTGTCTGTACATGTCATGGACTTTTATCATTGGATTTTTTCAGATATCATGGTGTTCACTATCTTAACAATGATACTAATAGTGTAAACAGCAGACATCATTCAGGACCAGGTTCACACACTGATAAATCTACACTTCTTTTCACTATCAGGTGCTACCAGACACACTCCAACCTCATGTTGACATGACTCATGAGTCAGTAGCATTAGCATCAAATAGATCTGTAAGAAATTAAGAATAAAAAAATTATGACATGTAACTTCAATTTTCATTAAGTAAACACATTATAATGTGGACAAAATGTGCTCATGAGTATATAGTTTGGTACATGCATATTATACTAACCAGAAGCTAGTTCTTGTAGAGTTGCAGTGGTCGGTGTGGGGCTCTCTGTAGAAACAAAGCAGTCACTATGGACTAATAAATACTACTAAAGCTCTCTCAGCATGTTCCCTACAACTCTCTCTCTCTCTCTCTTACAATGATGTGTTGTTACTCCAGGAGAAGGAATCACTCCAGAACATTCTGTAAAAAATTAAATCTAATGACTGAGCTGCTAATGACAAGTTTATAGTCCATCACTTTTCCAGCATAAGGTACCATCGAATCATTCCAAAAGGAGCATGTAACTACCAAATAGTATAATATACAGTGATTGACCATCACCTTGTTGGTACTTCCATCACCAGCTCAACATTGTCCTGCATACAGTCAGTGCTATAATTAGAATCAATAGCTTATAAGATTTAGGAAGTGGAATCTGACAGATTTATCACGTTAAAGCTATCAGCTATATGTATATGATGAAATATTATACATGATCTTCACTTAACAAGTTCCTCGAGATATCTGATTAGTTTGCTTCATCTTCTTTGTCATCACAAAGTTCACCGTGCCTTTTGTGAATGCTATAGTAAAATGCAGGAGTGAGCCTAAAAGTTGCGTCAGTCAGTTGTTGGTTACTAAGCAAGCCTCGATTGCTCTAGACTATTTCTTGGGTATTGGGATATCTTGTACTTTTTCATACACAATTATCGTCTATAACTATATCACTACAGTGCATCAAACTGTTCCAACCCTACTACCTTATATAGCCAGCTGTGAATAATCATAACCAAGCACTACTGTACATGATTCATATCTGACTTCCTTGAGCACTGCAGCAAATTTACTAATGCTAGCTAGTTCAAAGGCTTCATTAGACATTAGACCAACATTTCCAGATGATAGCTGCAAATGGCTGTACCCATATAACTACATAATGCAAACGTCACAGGAATCACTCAAGTAGCTGCATTTAGATCTCGAGTAAATGTTTTTGCAACTGCAAGCTACAAATTGATGTAGACATAAAATTTTAATAATAATACTCCAAATTATTTCAGAATAGATTGAATTTTTAGAGGTAAAAATAGTGAGCATATAACGGTTCTAAAGTTTGAAATTTCCAAGTGAAAATTCTAATGACAGTGCCTTTCAGGTGCTGTTTGTTATCCTGGTCTCATCTGAGAATGAATGAAAATGATTTACTAGGATCGACAAACCATTAACACTTGTAAGTATTACCATGTATCAGTAGTTGATGTGATCCAGTCTTCAATCTCTTGTGCTAGTGCAATCTCCTCTACTATTGGAGAACGTAGAGTATCTATAATGGTAGCCCAAGTGAAGGGAGGGTCAACTTTGTTCTTCATGCAACCCCTTCCCATTTGTCCATGTCTCTGCTAGCCATACTGTGACAATGCTACTGATGATGGTAGATCAGCTGTGGTGGACTCCTTCAGTTTATCATCTCTATCAGAATCATTGTTGATCTGAATTACCTGCAGTCAACAAAAGTGCTATACACTTGCATGTCCTTTGTGCCAGTCTGGTGTGATGACATCATTCTATGGTACCTATCTACAATACAGTACTACACTACTCCAGTATATCACTGTACAGCACCTGATACCCACTACACTAGGACTATTCAACAATGATACTGACCATGAAAAAAATGATTTTAACCTGTGAAAATACAGCACTATAATATGACTGACTTTTACAAACTGTAAAAAGATAAAAATAGAAAGATAGGAAGATAGAGGAAAGTCAGTTCTATACAATAGTTGCCACACTGCAGCTAGGTGACCTCATCTACTGCTGTCCTGCATGCTGCACTGGTGCTATAGTTCTGCTCCTGTATGAGAGGGACAACACACACTCACAATGATGAGTACTAGTCACAACTCACCATCAGTTGCTGTGGATCCTGTCAGCTGTCTCGTGCTCTCCCATTCGCTTCAGTGCTGCCTTCAACACACACCATGAAGGGACTCCCCTCTGTGAGACATTGTCTTGTTGCTGCAGCCATGCTGAGAGCATGTCTATCTTGCAGCTATTAATAATGCCTCGCTGCTCAAGGTCTATCCTTTTCAGCGTTGGGTAGAGAAGGCCTAGTTGTAGTCCAAGGTCCTTCCATGCAGTCATTGAGATCACGAATCACAGCCAACACATCACACAGGTCATTAACATCTGAAAATTAATTATAATAACAGGGACACTCTCCTCATCATTGTAACTCACTGAGTGTTCTACTGATGTCACCACTAACACCAGCAGCAGCTGTGGGTAGCTGTGTAGCACTTCTTGATAACAATCTGTGTAGAGACAGATACTCAGACAGTGCTGTTGATAGTTATGTAGTAACTCACATTTCATGAGTAGGTTCCTTCAGCTTATCATCTCTATCAGAATCAGTGTTGATCTGTATTACCTGCAGTCAACAACTGAGTATGATAATACTATACACAAGTGCTATACACTACATGCATGTCATTACAGTATAATGCACTCACCATGAACCAGCACTTGTGTCTATCCTCTAGTCCAACTGGTCCTCCATGACAATCTGATAGAGAACACACCACATCCTGTGGTTCCTCCATTGTCTGACAAAGTGCAGGATGAGGTCGACCACCTGAGCTCACAGAGTGGGGACAGTAGAACCCATACCGCCACTTGACGCCTTGCGTGTGCTGATAAAGTGACGACACCTCGATAATAGCATCCCACAGCTCCTCACGAACTACTGGTATCAAGCGAGGGTTGACTGGTGTGGTAGAAACAATACGGAACTCCAGGTGAGTTGCTAGAGTGCGTAACTCAACATGCAGCAACTTCTCTTTGCGATACTGAACGTAAAAGCGAATTCGGTTACGAAATCTGTTGCACTCGTCTAGACTCCAGGATTCATGCTGAGACAGCTTGACTACTGTGGCTGGAAACAGACCGAGAGGAACAAATCCAGTAGAAGGCCAGAGGAGGATTGGAGAATAGAAAAGAGCAGAGAGGACGTCAGGGTCACTGGATTCTTCGGCTACTTTGTGATCAGGTAAAAGAAGACTATAGGCAGAAAGTAGCTGGTCTCTTCATTAGCAGATCTAACATTCTCGTACAGAATGTAACGAGAGGCCAGGAGCTCTACAATCTCACTAGTGGGAATTCTGTTGTCAGAAGGCTTGACATTCTCTGAGGAGCAAATCTTGTTCATCAGACGTTGTGGTATTTCCCCAGTGGCTCGGATCCTGTCTGCTATTCTTGGTTCAGTTTCCTTAGCACCGAATGCATACACAAAGAGCTCAGTGGTAGGGGCCATGATGATGTTAGTGTTGATGATAACACGCTGACCGATCTTCAAGCCACGATAATGGAGGATAGTGCCAAACCTGTCATGGAGATACTGGAGGATACCGTTCTCTGCCAGGAGGTCTTTCTCAGAGATGCCACAGATGTTGGCAACCTCCACACACTCTTGCACTGTGCACCATCCTCTCACTTCATATCTCAGGCGCAGGATGAGGTGAAGTAACAAGGTAGACGTTGGTACTTGCACTGGCTTGAAGCGCTTGTGGGCAATGGTCGTGATTATCTGACGAAGCTCCTCTATGTCACTGGAGCCACCACTAACATTATCCAGTGGGTGGATGTATCGTTCCTCCTCTCCTGGCTTGCTGACTGGACACAGGATGTTGTTCTTCATGAAATCAGCATCTTTGAATGCTTCCTGAATGGAGCGATCTAGAGTGAGAACAGCTGCTTCACTGCTCTGGTCTAGGTAGGTGCCAATGAGAATGGCTGCCGGCTTGTGGTCTTGACTAGTCTGGAGTGAGGCAATGCTGCAGAGGGCACGCTGGATGATCTCTCGGATGGTAAATTCTGACTCATACTGGATGGGACTGCATCCACCATCAGCCCTGTACACCACAGTGTAGGGGGAGTCCAGGTCTTGTGTCACATTCAGGAATATCAGATTGAGTGCCAGGCCATGCAGTAGTAGAGGTAGAATCTCATGGCACTCTGGCTGTCCTCCGATATCCACAATGTGGAGAAGTGTGAGCATATCTGTTTCCTTGAGGAATTCCCGAATGGACTGCCAGTCTTTCTGTTTGACGAGAGAAGAGAGTGCGGTCGTTAGCTCTTTAGTATATTGCGGCTCTTCCATTTTTGTTTGAGTTGATTGACCAACTTGGACAATGGATTGGTCTGACTACGAGTAGAAACATGTGAGGCTGGTCTGGTATCACTGCTACTGGAGGAGGGTAGTGGCGATGGAGTGGTACCTTTGCTGGAGGAGGGTAGTGCCAATGGAGTGGTACCTCTGCTGGAGGAGGGTAGTGCCAATGGAGTGGTACCTCTGCTGGAGGAGGGTGGTGGCGATAGAGTATTGAAGACATGGCTACACAGTGCGACTCCTTGCTCCTCTAGTCCCAGATTCTTCCATCCTCTCTCACTTCCAGACAAGAGCACTGATGATCGATCTGTCTCATGATATAGCTGGACTGTCAATGGAGCATCTATCCCAGTACTAGGAACGATCTCGCCTGGCGCTAAGTGATCAATCTCACGAGTGAGGCGACGTCTAGCTGTGGTTTTACCAACACATGATGGACCAATGAAGAATGATTTGAGTGAGAGCACGTCCACACTGCCCTGCTGCTGTATATGAGTAGTCACAAGACTCCTGTTGTGAACACCAGAAGCAGCAGCTAAATTAAAAACACAATAATAATGCTCATCGATCATGTGATAAATAAAGCTAGTTCATCAAGTCTCAACCAGCAAAAAGTGTGCAACTCTAAGATAATCTCCAGATATGGATTTTATACTGTTTTTAAAAAATTGCTCACTAGACACAAGGACATCTTCCAAAAGTAAACGGATATAGACAACTGTGGTAAAGTGTACTGCGTCTGATAGAAATCAAAGTAAGCTGAGAGCATGCTCCTTTCAAGCTCTAGGAACAAACTACAAGTGTCTGCATGACAGACTATTTATTATTCAACAATTTTTTCGTGAGTGATGTCTTCGATGCTATTGATAACTGCAGTGCTGCTGAAATCAGTGAGAATCAACAATCAGCTAGACAGCACTGAACACTCTTTTTATAGTACACGTGATCAACTGGAAACATTATACAGCTATCAATTTCTACCTAGTAGCTACCAACCTGTGTAACCATTTGCAACAGAGATTAAGATCTTGATCGTCCCAAATCTGGCCTTAATTATTCCAGTAAACATTCATGATGCTTGATCACAGGCTTAATTCTACGAAGCTGACCGCCAATGGTATTAGAGTTTTCTGGCAAAGAAACAATTAAGATCATAATTGATATTATAGCATAGCTGTATACGAGTGTTTGACCAATCAGATTGCCCAGTTGGGTTACATTTCTAGGCTACAAGTTGTGTTATTAATGGCATTCATGATTGATAATAATTATTATTCATAATAACTGCTGTGTAAACAAAGTCAGAATACAACACAGAAATGATGACTGTGGAGATTTGCTGATTTGTTTTAGGTACAGTGAACCTAGAGCTTGAAAGCTGCTGCTGCTGATGGTAGGAGCTAGTAGGGGGTGAGTAGGTAGATAGTGCTGTAACAGAGCTGGATAGTGTCTAAGAGGCAGTGAGGGAGTGCTGTAAATCTCCACAGTCATCAGGCAGTGAGCTAGTGCTGTAACAGAGCTGGTTATAGTGGTGATGGAAATAATTTTTTTTTATTGGAACAGTAGTAGATGAGAGAGTGGAGTTAGTTAGTGGCGAAGAGGCATTCTGGAAAAGTTGGTAGGTGGTGCTAAGACGGAAGTTGATGGGAGGGTAGCGGTAGTAGATGAAAGGGTGGAGCTCACAAGGGCTGGGCTAGTACGTATCAATGGAAGTCAGAGCGAGCTGCATGATGGTGGTGGTAGTAGTAGTAGTACTGCTGTTGGAAGACTAGCCGTAACTTGTTGAGTAGTTGGCTCAAAAACGTCATCGTCTTGACAAAAACGCAGCAGCTCTGGACACAAAAAGTCAGCAAGAGAGCGTTCCATCATATAGCTTTTGCGTCGAAAAGTACAGTTGCTTATAAGTTAGATACCTCGTCCGCGGCTCATACGTGATTTATAAACCCACCGCAGTAAGTAACGACCTCGCTTCACTCAGTTGTCACAACAACCATGTCGGGTTTATAAATCCCGTATGACCCTTGGACTCGGTATCTAACTATTCTTTAATCCCAGTCGCAGATGGTTACACAGGTTAGTACTAGGTGTGGTCTCTTATTCTAACAATAGTAACAGTTTACAACACACCCTCTACACTGGTTGCATGCCCTCTCATACCGTATAGCCAGTTTTTTTCGCTGGTCAAATAATTCGTTAGCCAAATTTTGGCTGGGTCTAATTTTCGTCACAGAGCCACGTCACAGAACTTTTTAAATAGGCAAAAAGAATTTTTCGAAATCTAATTTTCGACTCGCACTAGCCGTTTGAAAATTAAATCCACATGAAAATAATCGGCTATACGGTATCATGGCTTGATAAGCCTTTGCTATTACTAACTAGCACAGACTGAATGAGTAACACAGGAATGATCACAAGATAGGTGTGGTCAAGATGGTGATGATACGACACTGCACAAGCAGACAATGCTGCATATCATAATGCATACATGGTGCTGTTGTTGTCTATAGGCAACTCATGAGGTTGAGTAGAAGATAAAATTATGGATTTTCAAAACATAGTCAAAAAATAATTTTATTGTGATAATTATTATGGTTTATTTGATATGATCATACATACACAGTGTTCTATGATATACAGTATCAGATCGAGCTTATATTGTACTTACCAACTTCCTTCAGATATTGAACTACTTCATGTTTATTACACTCTCTCGCAATATCAAGTACAGTCTTACCATCCTGTATAAAAAGAACAATGTGAGTCATGAAACACAAGAAATCAGTAGGTACAGTGTAGCCTTGTTCCCAGGCTCTCCATGGGTGTGGCTCGATTGCGTGGGTGTTGGGAGGAGAGCCTGGTATCCACTGCTCGCGTATGCACTAGTTTTTCAATAAAAAGCACGTGTTTTTTTATTGATGACGGCGTTGAATTTACATCCTGTATAAATTTACGTAACGCTATAGGCGTGTCTCTCGATCTTATATCGTGTATTTCACTGGCAGGCAAAAGGCGTGAACATCAACAGTGGAGTACCAGACATAGCGAGCTGCTACTCGTGTCTGTGGCGATTGATGATGGGCTACCACAACACGTCTGCATGAAGTGCGTTGGGCAAGCGGAGACACTAGAGAAGACAGCCTTTTTATCGTACACCGCGCCAATTGCAGTGACTTGCTCCGGCTTGGGACTCATTCCATGGTTTCCAGTGCACTCTAGTGCGTATTTCAGCGCTTTCTCAAAGTCAAACTCGTCTTCACACATTTAGAGTTGTTCAGCTCGAGAGGTGTGGTCTGACGACGTAATGTAACACAGCCGTTTACGAAAAATAACCGGAGCCTTGGAATTACAAGGCAAACTAGCGCATGCGCAAGCAGTGGATACCAGGCTCTCCTCCCAACACCCATGCAATCGAGCCACACCCACGGAGAGCCTGGGAACGAGGCTAGGTACAGGGTTAATAATAATCCATGTAGAGGTCATCAACTGCCACAATTCGTTATGTGATGAGTCATGTAGCATAGTATTGTCAACACACACACAAAGACAAATGACACACACAAGCCAGCTAGGATAATGATAAAATCACATAAACGCATACATGTTGTAAATTAAAATGTCAATCCCATGGCCGGCGCAAAAGCCATCGCCAGCGCAAAAGCCATCGCCGTACCAGTTTTTTCCAAAAATGGCGGACGACACTAACATACCCAAAGAGCTTAGATTTCAAGACAGTTTTCTAATATCAGTCACACTTTCTGAGCATTCACGAAACTTTTGGATCGTGCTGTAGTTGTAGGTGTGCCGCATAAAGCAGCAATTCATTCTATGAATAAAATTAATCCCTAAAATTTTCCACCGTTATGCACAAAGATACATCACTGTATCAGTCAAACCATAGATAACCAGTAATAAAAACATTTTAACCAAAATCCAAGAGATTTAGGGTTGGTACATTTATCGAAAAAGTGTGGAAACAAGATTCTGAAATGACAAGGATTGTAACAATAGCAGTATAATGTTATCTCCCTATTAAATTAACCACAACTATCGAAAGCAGTTAATTTAGGGAGGTAGCATTATACTGCTATTGTTACAATCCTTGTCATTTCAGAATCTTGTTTCCACACTTTTTCGATAAATGTACCAACCCTAAATCTCTTGCATTTTGTTTTTATTACTTGTTTCTTTTCTTTTTTTATTAATGACTTAGTTGGCACTTATGCTAATGCAGTGTAAAGAGCCTCTTGAACCAGCTGACTGCACTATATATATAGCTGGCGATCGACTCTGCACTGCATGCATGCAACACGTACCATGCAACATTAGCTAAGCTTAAGCTAGCATTCTTACAAGCCAGAACAGATAAATCCAGTGTAACAGTGATGATTTGCTCGTTGTCTGCTGTCACAGTGCTGTGAACACTGCTAGTATAAGCAGCAGCACTCGCGTTCCAAGCAATTTGTACTAAGGTGCGCTTGTATTAGAGAATAATTACATACACGGGCGTGCGCGAGTAGGCGTAACCTAGTAACGGAGTTCAAACAGTATGATGGAATGGAGTCTGTTATGGACCAAAAATCGCCGTTTTCCTGGAAATACTCGCTTCTACTAGTGTTTTAGGCTTAAATAGATATCAGGTGCACTGCTCCCAACGACTAGTGTAGTTTCTGTGTAGGTTTTGTATTGAATAGCTCACTAGCCACGGCGCTAGGCTCTCTGAATAAGATGATAAGAAGAAAGAAGATGAACAAACGGATGACCACGTGAACTCTGGTTTACCACCTTAGACCTGGTTTCTTTTGCTTCTGAAGGTCTCTTTGTAATCGCACAAATCGTGCAAAGAGCGTCAGAACATTAGATTAGCTTGAAACGCCCGTACGGCGAAGATATGGCACTGCCGTACTTAGTGCCTCCACCATCTGTCATGCCCATAGCAACTGGCCTTATAGTCTTTATTAGTAGACTCATTGTAAGCGCTTACCTCTTAGGATAGCCTAAAGTAGTTAAAATACTATTGATGTCGTCAACAGCGAAGATATAAGTGAATTATTGCGTTTAGCCTAAGTGTAGCCGCCATCTTGTTTTCCGCCCAACCCTAAATATGCCACGACTACCGCGTGGCATAATACAGCGGTTTTCGAAGACCTTGCATAAACGAGGCAAAAGCGGATGTACATGTATGACGTTGACCAATCAAACGCACGTAAGTGAGATACACGTGACTAGCTCAAGCTGTACACGTGACGAAAGTGAATTTGATTGGCCAACGTCACACTTCCGCTTTTGCCTCGTTTATGCAAGATCTTCGAAAACCGCTGTACAGTACACTGTGGATACGTAACGAGCCCGTATACTGCAATCCGGGGTGGGACAATCACTGTATCGGGTAACACGGACGTTTCCAAACATTTACAAGAAATGAATGGCTGCAGTAGTAGTAGTGTGTGCTCAAGACAAAATATTGAGCTCTTTGATGCTTTTGTGCGTACTAAAGTATTTTGATGCAGTAGAGCAAGGATGTTGGTATTCGTTAGCATTGCTTATGAAATCTTGGTATTATCAGTTTTGCCAATAATCTAACACAAAAAGCCGTAACAACAAGCTTGTTCCCTGCTACTTGGCGGCGTGTCTGCTGTTCTCTACGAAGCGTAGTGCTCCAATAGTATTTTGTTGCACTGCACTACACAATAAACACATACAACAAACCAGCACTACACAAACCAGGACTAACACAAGTTGCCGTAACACAGGATTTCAGGAAAAAAAACGGGGGAATTTGTAGCCTGGCATTCTATTTTACAGCAACAGCCTCTTCTTCAACAGCAAATGAACACGCGTGCTTCAGCTTCTACCCGATTCTCGGAACCGTAGAAACAGCTTTACAACTTCGTGCAACCCGCCCACGCCCGAGACAGTGAGTGTCCCAGCACATCTCCGTGGATCCCTCCGTTTATCACGCCGTTTCATATCCGCCGTGTACTGTATTATCTATGGTCAAACTGAGCTGGCACCGACCCAGAACCCTCACGCATTGCATGTGAGACACACATTAGAGCATAAAATAACAACAGAGACCTGGTTTATTTCACTTTTTTTTTAATTTCGTGTATTTACATTTATGAAGCAAGCTACTCATAGTTTATCTGTCATCACACATTGAGTGTGATACAATACACACACTCGCGATCGCAAGCAAGACTCATAGTATGGGTCTGTCCAGGCACTGCCTGAATTCTTTCGTCTTTTTTTCATTTCATGTGTTTAAGTTTATGAAGCAAGCAGCTCTCAAGTGACTCGTAGTTTATCTGCGCATCACACAATGATACAATACACACACTCACGATCGCGAGCAAACGTAAAGCAACTATGAGTCATGTGCAGCAGTTGTAAACTTGCTCATGAGCGGTACTGTAGGTGCCACAAAAACTGACCCTACAGTATTTCCTTATAACACTGTATACTTCCGTAATATTTGCATGTTCCATAAATTAGTAAGATTACTAAATCTGACACATTGAACTGAAAAGGGTTGACATGTCATCGTATGGAATGAGGAATGAATCAAACTAACATGATAAATTCACTAGTGTATTGTACCTTGAGATATGTAATAAACAAACTAGTGAAATTACAAGATACAATAACTATACATTATACTATACTTCACATCAATTGAGCTGTGACCATACAACTACCAACAACACAACACTACCAGTTGATAATAACACTCACTTTATTATGGAGAGACGGGTCAGCTCCATGTTGAATTAGGGATTGAACAGTTTTAAGACGACCAATTTCAGCAGCGATATGTAGTGGAGTGCCACCATACTGTGGAAACAAAAGAGTACAATTGTCAGACAATTGTTTAGCACATGCATAGTTTCACAAAATTCAAGAAGGAATCCATAATATTGACTGTGCTATTAAGAGTAGCAGTGTGATTGGATTCTTTTGCCAGCATACTGTTGCTAGCTTTTTAGCGCAGTAAACCACACCTACAACATTAGGCAGCGCCTGCTTATAGACCATTTTAGTCGCTAATAGGCGCGAACGGTATTGTGCTGCAGGTCAAACGCTTTGCTGGCTGTTCGAGAGATAGAAACACGCGTTTTTAAGCTCTATAATAACTCACACGAGCAATATACTTTCGTTTGTGTACGCTAAGTACCTAGCTAAGCAGCAAAATACGAAGCCTTGTGATTTGCCTGCACCAAAATACCGTCAATATGGCGGCGTCGACCTGGTCATGTCCGGTTGAGCGCGGAAAAACTATATATATTAGCGCCTAAAAATTAATGGTCTATAATTATACTTTCAACAGATGACATCAACAATGAACTTTTGATTCAAGAATTTAATTTGAGAGATCACAGAATGTTTCCAACCCACACATGATAATAAATGCTAACTTGTTACATTAAACACAATATTGACATGATCACATGCAATAGTACATGTCTCAATATTGTGTACAGTGAAACCTGAGCTAGCGGTCAACTGAGTAATGCAGTCACCTCTCTATTGCAGCCATATGCTTGAGTCCTGATCGACATCTGTACAAAATGATTTACTATCGACTTGCCTAGTGCGGCCCTGTCTAATGCGTAAAGAGCCCACTCAACGAGCGTCCGTCAGTACCGTATAAAACCTTGTGGTGACCAAACAGAAAACCACACCTCTTCACTAACAGACGGTTGGGAATGACTAGCATGCTTAGCGATCGACAAACGAGTGACCACAGTCACCAGACGACCTTGCTACACTCTTTAGTCAACAGTGAGTAGCTCTAAAACACGTATAATGCTAAAATTATTAAAAAACAAGCTTTTAGTGTCACAGAATCTCGGCATAATCACACAACTTGCTGTAAACATTACGTGTGTAATCGTACAGTAGAGACATGATATCAATTTCACTAGACATGTAATGCAGCCAGGTTTCACTGTACCAAGGTCCAAACCCTCTCATGATATGGACCAGCTGTGCAATAAACAAATATCCAGACAACTAGCCGTTCTTTGACCGTGTAAAAAGGCAAAGTTCTTGGTAGTTTCTTGGCTGTGCTATCACAGATTCTCCGTTTATTTAAAACACGGAGAGCACAATACACGGAACATAGACGAAAAATGTAATCGTCATGTGACGTCAAGGGTAATGCGCATCGACCACCCGATTAAGTGCGGATTCCTATCCCGTACTGCTATGCTCTGATCCATCACAATCTCATAATGTAGACACACTTTGTACTCACATTGGTAACTGAACTGATATTAGCACCAGCATTAACAAGCAGCTTCACTATTGCTGGATGACCCTTCATAGCACTGTCATGTAGTGGTGTCCATCCATTCTATTGACAAACAAGTAAACACAACATGTTATGATCATGTTCTATGAGTGTCTCAGTAACAATGATCAACCAACAATAATCCACCATCCAGTACAAAACATAGTAAACAAAACCAGATTTACTGTTATCATCTTTGAATAATAATCACAAATTCCATAAATGTGGCGGGTTACCATTCACTGTGAATATTATAAGCTATGGTGAGGGCGGGGCTCACAGTACTACACAATACACGCCAATGGCGGAGATCAAGTTCAGAATTTTCTCACAAGATTTAAGATTCTGTGTAGAGAACTGTGTTTACTGACTAGTACGTACTTGTAGATAAACATCTTGCAGAGTGATTGACAGTGTTTCTGGTAAATTCGCTTTGGGGAGGTTTTTATGATGCTTTGTACACTGGTCACTAACACATATATCTCTGTTTATCATTGATAACTCACGATTCAAGAAAGGTAAAAAGGCTGTGTCAATCGATCGAGAATATTGCTGGCTTGAAATAAGATGCTTTTCATTGACTAGCTAACTCTACATGTCGCGTTATCTTGAGAGAAAAATTTGTACAGTGTTCGTGAGGCTGGGAGCACTTTGGGCTTTGCAGATTTTCACAAGTTGGCCATGCGCGGATGCACGATATGATGCTTCACAGCGAGTTTTGAGCTGTTCAACAGTCTCTGCAGCAAAATAATTTTTCTCATTAATATTCATAAATGAACGGTAACCCACCACCTGAAAATGACATGTTTTCCAACTCTCACACACAACAAAAACCACATTTACTAAACATGTGACATGAAATCATACTCAAACTAGCAAAGTACCGCAGGCATCAATAAGTGAAAACTAATGGACAAACTTCAAGTCCACCTTATCTGTTGATTCACTAGTACACAAGAGGATCTAGCTCACTATAGAAATGTTACCATAATGTATACACACGTACCTTATCACGAGCATCAATAACTATATTGCTTTGTTGTAATAGCGAGTAGCTTTACCACATCTACATGTCCTTCTTCAGCACTGACGTGTAGAGGAGTTCGCTGGTACTGAAACAAAACAATAAAACATTGTCATGCAATGACAGACACAGTTACAATATTATCCTATTATGAACCTCACACACTCCAATCAAACAGTGTATGTACTGCTAGCTGGCTACCAATATTCTTATTATACAGTGACAATAATTTTAGGTTCACAAGATGTAACCATATGACTAGTCTCATTGTCAGCAATGTACGTGGTCATCAGATGGATTTCCGTTTACTATACGCAAACGATAAAATAAATCTCTGAATGCCCGTGAGAAGTCACAGCAACAAGAACAACTACGACTTGTGCTTGCACTATGCTGACAGACCAAAGAGGACCAGTAGATTCAACAGAACCAACTTCTATAACTTGCAGCATCCCAACTGATCGCAAGAGTCCTGTGTAGGCCCAACGACCACAAAGAGAGAGTATTGCTTTGAGTTAATAAAAAGCCTTGGAAATCTGTTCACTCAATAGTCAATCTGTCACCATAACAAGTTTGGTAGCTTAACTCACATAATGATATAGCATTGTACGAATTTGAAATCTGCTAAAAACCCAGAAATCAAAACTTTCTAGACTCAAACATGTGAGATACATAAAAAAATTTAGCACAGAGGATTATGCAGACACCTGCTCTGCATGTTTGCTTAAATTCAGCACTATAACTAGTACTATACGTGCAAGAGATCAGTGAACATGCTAATGTAAATCCATTTTGATAATGAGATTCATCCATGATTGGAATCTCAAAACAACAAGATAAGTTCTAGAAGTGATTCTATAGCCCAAAGATTTATGATTTCAAACGTTTCGATTGCTTCGCAGCAGTCGAAAGTATTCTTTAAGTAGTGTAGTGTTTTGTTTATACTGTACTCCACTGATGAAGACTACTGCAAAGCAGTTCAAAACATTTGGAATGAAGCACCAAAGGTGCAGATGCCTCGGTGGAATGCAACCATTTGACATACACAGCAACAAACTGCAGCTGTCGTACCTTTTTGTACAGCAATCACAATGCAGTATAATATATAGTTATGCAATCAGAAGCCAATCAGTGCTGACCACTAATTCAACTGGGCGTGTCTATATTGTTCAGGCCACAGCACGTGCCTCGTGCTGTGCCACAGCACAGCACAACGAGCGAGATAGCGTCCATAGCTTGCTTACACAATTTTTAGACATACGATGTAACCTATCAGCTTCTAGGCAGTCAACTGTGGATAGTTTTGTCTACGGAGAACTCTAGATCGCCAGCAACGGCCATCGATCGTGAGGTAAGCAAAGCTACGCCATAACTCTAGAACGCAGCTTCATATATACAAGTCTGCCGTGCTGTTCAGAAGTAAAGGCGAACTCACAGCTGGCGATCACGAGTTAAGCAATCACGCTATAACTCACGAACAGAGCCTTATAACCAAAATCCTTACAATTCATTTTCAAGCAAATATCGACTTTAGTTTGTGTTGCACGTTTCAGCGCTTAGTTTTCAGCGAGCGACGAGAAATCCTGCCGACAGACAGACAGATACACAACACGACTACTGTATGCCCCGTGGCTCCGCCAACCGAGGCATAATAATAAAATCTTTGGGTTAGAAACTTCTTGATATGTCAACCCCTAACCATTCAAGTCTCTACAACAAGATAAGTTGGACAACAAACAACAATGTGATATATTTTACCACTGGAAACTAAAAACCTGGCATCACTTGACACTACTCTGAAGCTGTCTACCATCACATCACCCTTTCTGGCAGTATTAGCTTTCAAAAAATGATCTACAATCTCATAACTCTAGCTATAGTGTTGGTATGGATGCTGATTGTGGAGGATTTTTTACGAGTAGATTCTTATCTTGGTATTAATTTCTTCCCTTCCAGTCACTGGAGTTAGTGTGCATCCTTTCAACAATGTTTGTGATACATTTCACTAGACTAAGCTACAGTAGGTGTACCATGATGGCTGTACTGCTGTACACTATAGTACTTTCTACACGTATAAGTATTATCAGGAGCCCATGGTATTATTTCACTATCATGACATCAACTAATTGCAGACATCTCAACCTTCGATTGAGTGCGACCGTGTGATTTCCATAGTTTGCGGTAGTATGCAGCAAACTTGCCTAGTATACGGAGCTATACGGAAATTCTAAGGTTATGAAACTGTGTGACACATGGTAGACTAGAGAGAGGTAGGAACGGTTCAGTGATCAATACCACACTGCAGAGTACTAAGATGAATGATCAGTTACTGACTGTGAGTGAGAACTAATGTAGTGGGGATTACACACCTGTTACTACATGACTCAACACAATCACACACAACTCACACGATCTCCAGGGTTATGATAGTTTGGATCAGCTCCCCGTGACAAGAGTTGTTTCACTCTTGTCACTTCACCTCTCTCACTAGCATCACACAGGTCTTGATTCTGTGAACACAACATAACATCATGTATCAAACAATGACAGCTGCTACACTTACAAATAACACATAATCACAAATGAATGAAAAGTGTATCATGTTCTGAACATGCTCTGTTTTGACTAGAGACTGAAATTATTAGTACTCATCACTCACCAATTGCTCCTGTGAACTCATTTTAGTTCTGTTGTAAAGTTGAGGAAGATAGAGAAAGTGAGAGAAAAGGCTCAGGCTGCTGCGAAAGCTAAAGAAAGGCAGTTGAAAACATCACGTGATGTGTTTACGAGCCCCGCCTTCAATCAAGTTAATTACTAGGGGCAGCAGACCACTGAGCATGATAGTTCGTGTAAAGAGCAAGAACGGTACGAAGCGAATCACTGCTAACTCCTCAGACTTACTGAGGACGCTACTAGAAAAGGTGAGCCAGCTAGTGATGAATACAGAGACGAGATCTAGCTGTACCACTGAATGCTGTCTTCAGATTTATGCTGTGCAGGTAACGAGAGAATTTCATCTGGACGAGTCCCAGTCGTTCTCCGTCTACCGTTCCGCGGGATATCGTAATGAACTGAGCCAAAAGGAGCTAGGACTAACGCTGCAGGCTTTTCCTATCAAGTTAGTTAGAAGTGCACGTGACTTCTTTAGAGTTCACGTGACTTGTCTAGTTTGTCACGTGATCCTTCTTTGCATGGTCTTAAACAGGCATGGGGACATGTTGTATCTGTCAGAGACCAGTGGGTGTGGTCTACAGCAAGAGACGACCAAGGATACGATGGAGGATGAGATTGATCAATTACTGAAGAAGAGAGATGGATTAATACACCGAGACGGAGACCCTCAACTGTACTGAGACACACACACCACTCATCAACTGAACTCACCTCTCTCTCTCTCTCTCTCTCTCTCTCTCTCTCTCTCTCTCTCTCTCTCTCTCTCTCTCTCTCTCTCTCTCTCTCTCTCTCTCCCTCCCTCCCTCCCTCCCTCCCTCCCTCTCTCTCTCTCTCTCTCTCTCTCTCTCTCTCTCTCTCTCTCTCTCTCTCTCTCTCTCTCTCTCTCTCTCCCTATTTTCTCTCTCTCTCCAGTACGAAGGTGAGGACAAGGTTGTGCCCTTCACTGGCGAATACAAAGATGAGGATATCGTCAAGTTCATCCAAGGAGAACAACTTGCTCTACTCACTAAATTCTCAGATGAGGTTAACTGTCTCTCTTCCCTCTATTGTTCCTTTCTTTCTCACTTCCTTCCTTCATGTCATAATGGCTGCCAATACCTGTGGTTTAGCTTCAATAATAACTCATAGAGGGAGTTGAAGAGACTTCCTCCAAGTCACTTCCTTGTTTTTCTCTCTTAGAAAGAGAAGCCTTTTTTCTAATAATAACATGCTTTCAATCCCACTATCTCTTTCAATATGTTAACAATGTTGACCTCATTTGTTGTTTCAGACTGCTCCCAAGATATTTGGTGGTGACATCAAGAGCCATCTGCTTAGTTTCTTCCCAGGCGATGGTGAACAGTATGATGAGGTTGTGGCTAGCTTGAGGAGAGTAGCAGCTCAGTTCAAGGGAAAGGTGAGAGATAGAGCAGTGAGAGATGTGTGATAGTGTGATGGTGAGTGTGTGATAGTGTGTAGGTGATCATAGTGACTATGGTTGTGTTGTGGTCCACCTCACACCTACTATATCACATTCTCTGACAGGATGTTGTGACTATAGTTTTGTTATAATCTTATCATACAATAATAATTCAATAGTATTTTCAATGCACATAGAGAGTGATCGACACATTGTCACTTACAATTAATCCCTCCCTGCCTCTCTCTCTCTCCCTCCCTCTCTCTTTCTCTCCCTCTTTCTCTCTCTCTCTCCCTCTCTCTCTCCCTATAGGTATTGTTCGTACACATTGACTCATCTGAAGAGCAGTCTGAGCGTATCATGGAATTCTTCAATCTCGAGAAAGATGACGTGAGTTGCTCATACACTTCACAGCATCACATTACTCCACTTTGTGCTACCCAAGACGACTTTTAATGTCTGCTCATCTGTCCTGTAACAGCTTCTGTACAGCACTAGCTAGTACTGCTGCATATTTGTTGCTTTAGTCTATGCCGTGTGCTATATCTACTTTTTCACATATTCTCCAGATGCCTTGTGCTAGACTGATCGAGGTTGGTGACGAGATGAAACGATACAAACCAGACTTTGACGGTCTCGATGAAGAGAAACTGAAACAGTTTGTACAAGATTACACAGATGGTAAAGTAAAGGTGAGCAAGTACTAGCAATCATGGTGCTAGACCCAGTTTAGCAGAATCATTTGAAGGGCATCAATTAGAATAGAATATCGTGTAGATCCAAACTGCCGTGTGGCTAGAAATTTTGGTGGACAAAATTTTGGCGAATGTCCCAGATTTTGCGTTTGGCGACTAATATTTTGGCGGATGCTTGACGATTCGCCAAAATTGCCAAAATGTTAGTCCGCCAAAATATCTACCTGTACGGTAGTCTACCAATGTCTAACTAGTACACTATCTACTAACTAGTACACTATCTACTAACTAGTACACTATCTACTAACTAGTACACTATCTACTAGCATTAGTAACACTATCTATAAACATTAGTAGCAATGCACTTATACTGTACCGTACTAGTTTATAGTGTACTAGTTAGTAGATAGTGTAATAGTTAGTAGATAGTGCAATAGTTAGTAGATAGTGTACTATTTATTCATTAGTATTATCTCTTGTTGTCTTGTATCGGCTCATTTGAATACAGAGGATATTCCTGATGACTGGGATATCAGAAACCAGTCAAGGTACTGGTTGGTAAGAACTTGCTGAAGTCGCTCGTGATGAGAGTAAACATGTCTTTGTTGAATTCTGTGAGTACCCATCATCATGTGATACACTAGTGTTTTGTTGAAAGTGTAAAGACCTATTCTAATTGTTGCACACCTAAGCATTTGAACAGGCAGACACAACAGTGGCACACATTTTGTGCAACTTGTTTTATCTAGTAATCCACACTACAATGCAGTTTCAATTCGCATTAACTCTAACTTGAATCAAACTGATTCAAGCTGCATGCATCGAGCACGTTCGCACTGGAACAAGATCAAGCTGATTCGAACCAGTTGCTTGATGTTGATCACGTCATGTGACGTAAGCGACAGTTTGCTAAAAGCTAAATAGTCACGTACCAGCGCAAGCCTGATGTGTCCTACGCCTTGTTTTACTTATATCGCACACCGGCACTGTTTTCCACCTGCTACCTTAAAATTTATTTTATCGCTTCTCAGATGCTCCATGGTGTGGTCACTGTAAACAGCTAGCTCCTATCTGGGATGATCTAGGAGAACACTTCAAGGAAAACGATGATGTCATCATTGCCAAGATGGACTCCACCAAGAACGAGGTGGAGGGGTTGACTGTCAGTGGATTCCCTACACTGAAATTCTTCCCCAAGGGCTCAGACAAGGTCAGGAGCAGCTCATTACAAGATAGATCATCTTCATTGCTTCACACACCTTCAGGCACTAGACTATAGTGGTGGACGCACTTTAGACGCTCTGATCAAGTACGTGGAGAAGCGTGTGGATGGTACAGCGACTGATGACGACGAGGGAGGAGAGGAACAGGAGCCAGCTGAGGGAGAGGATGAGGCACCAGAGGAGGATCAGGGAGAAGATGGTGCTGGGCAAGAGGAGGAGAAGCCATCAAGTACAGACCACACTGAACTGTAGCATCAGACCACACCCACTGCTCTGTTGTTGTACAAATCAGTTTATAATCTGTTTTGATAGTTACTGTAACACATGAAAGAGAGAGACCAAACTAAAGCAAAGTTGGTATGTAGCTACTAAATAGCATTTACTGTTTCAGACTAGCTGGTCTCTAACATCCAATCCAGCATTTCAACATCACTAGCTAGTAAAATGCAGGAGTGAGCCTAAAATGTGTGTCAGTCAGTTGTTGGTTACTAAGCAAGCCTCGATTGCTCTAGACTATTTCTTGGGTATTGGGATCTTGTACTTTTTCATACACAATTATCGTCTATAATTATATCACTACAGTGCATCAAACTGCTCCAACCCAACTACCTTATATAGCCAGCTGTGAATAATCATAACCAAGCACTATATACTGTACATGATTCATATCTGACTTCCTTGAGCACTGCAGCAAATTTACTAATGCTAGCTAGTTCAAAGGCTTCATTAGACATTAGACCAACATTTCCAGATAGCTGCAAATGGCTGTACCCATATAACTACATAATGCAAACGTCACAGGAATCACTCAAGTAGCTGCATTTAGATCTCGAGTAAACTTTTTTGTAACAAATTTATGTAGACATAAAAAATTTTTAGTAATAATGCTCCAAATTTCATAATAGATTGAATTTTTAGAGGTAAAAATAGTGAGCATAACGGTTCTAAAGTTTGAAATTTCCAAGTGAAAATTCTAATGGCTGCAGTGGCTTTCAGGTGCTGTTTGTTATCCTGGTCTCATCTGAGAATGAATGAACTAGGACAAACCATTAACACTTGTAAGTATTACCATGTATCAGTAGTTGATGTGATCCAGTCTTCAATCTCTTGTGCTAGTGCATTCTCCTCTACTATTGGAGAACGTAGAGTATCTATAATGGTAGCCCAAGTGAAGGGAGGGTCAGCCTTCTTCTGCCACAAACTGAACACCTCAGAGTAGCATCGGATAGCGTTACGAGGATGATACTGTGAAATGGTGTTCAACTGGTGTTGCTCTATCCCCAGGTCTAGTCCAACCAGTTCCCACTTGTCCATGGCTCTGCTAGCTACTCTGTGCAGTAGATCACGCATTGTGAGTGGTTTGGGATCAGTTGCTGTAGTATTGTATAATACATTATTCTGTTGTCACATGATCTAAACAAGCTTCACCTGATGATGATAGTATTGTACCAGATGTACTAGTGGGAACTACTACTGATGATGATGATGCTACTGATGATGGTAGATCAGCTGTGGTGGGTCGCTCAACAACTGCAGGGACTAAACAAAAGATGAGTTTGTTAATGATGATGTATTCTTACGGGACTAGTGGAGCTACTGATGTTACTATACATAATAATTATAATAATTATTATACTTCAAATTTTGTGTTAAAAATTTTCAGAATTTTCCAGTCTCACTAACGAACGTGTAAATAAGAGCATCTTTGTCATCATAATTCGTCTGCTCCTACACAACCTTCTCTTCTTCTCTCTTACACACACAATGCACGCCAGTGTCATCAATTTATTCACAAATCAGCATGCAGAGAGTGTTATAGAGATCATTACCTGGTGTGAGTCCAGCGGAGTAGCGTGCTGCAATATCACTAGCAACTCTGTGCTCATTCATGCTCTTCAAAGCTGAGATCAGGTCACTCCAAGATGCACTGAGAGAACTCTTTAACCATGCATCAAACATTTCAGTTTTGAGTCTCTCTACTCCATGTACATGATAGGTAACATTAATACCATCCAACTTGCTCTTAGTGAGATTCAGTTTAAGACCAAGAGTGTGCCAATCTGTAACATCTGTGACTGCTTCAACAAGCAGTCTGAGAGGAGGAGAGCCTGCAGTATGATGAGGATGATACAATGTCACATGATCTAAACAAGCTTCACCTGATGATGGTAGTATTGTACCAGATGTACTAGTGGGAACTACTACTGATGATGATGATGCTATTGATGATGGTAGATCAGCTGTGGTGGACTCCTTAAGTTTACCATCTCTATCAGAATCAGTGTTGATCTGTATTACCTGCAGTCAACAACAGAGTATGATAATACTATACACAAGTGCTATACACTACATGCATGTCATTACAGTATAATGCACTCACCATGAACCAGCACTTGTGTCTATCCTCTAGTCCAACTGGTCCTCCATGACAATCTGATAGAGAACACACCACATCCTGTGGTTCCTCCATTGTCTGACAAAGTGCAGGATGAGGTCGACCACCTGAGCTCACAGAGTGGGGACAGTAGAACCCATACCGCCACTTGACGTCTTGCGTGTGCTGATAAAGTGACGACACCTCGATAATAGCATCCCACAGCTCCTCACGAACTACTGGTATCAAGCGAGGGTTGACTGGTGTGGTAGAAACAATACGGAACTCCAGGTGAGTTGATAGAGTGCGTAACTCAACATGCACCAACTTCTCTTTGCGATACTGAACGTAAAAGCGAATTCGATTACGATATCTGTTGCACTCGTCTAGACTCCAGGATCCATGCTGGGACAGCTTGACTACTGTGGCTGGAAACAGACCGAGAGGAACAAATCCAGTAGAAGGCCAGAGGAGGATTGGAGAAAAGAAGAGAGCAGAGAGGAGGTTGGGGTCACTGGATTCTTTGGCTACTTTGTGATCAGGTAAAAGAAGACTAGGCAGAAAGTAGCTGGTCTCTTCATTAGCAGATCTAACATTCTCATACAAAATGTAACGAGAGGCCAGGAGCTCTACAATCTCACTAGTGGGGATTCTGTTGTCAGAAGGCTCAACATTCTCAGAGGAGCAAATCTTGTTCATCAGGCGTTGTGGTATTTCCCCAGTGGCTCGGATCCTGTCTGCTATTCTTGGTTCAGTTTCCTTAGCACCGAATGCATACACAAAGAGCTCAGTGGTAGGGGCCATGATGATGTTAGTGTTGATGATAACACGCTGACCGATCTTCAAGCCACGATAATGGAGGATAGTGCCAAACCTGTCATGGAGATACTGGAGGACACCATTCTCTGCCAGGAGGTCTTTCTCAGAGATGCCACAGATGTTGGCAACCTCCACACACTCTTGCACTGTGCACCATCCTCTCACCTCATATCTCAGGCGCAGGATGAGGTGAAGTAACAAGGTAGACGTTGGTACTTGCACTGGCTTGAAGCGCTTGTGGGCAATGGTTGTGATTATCTGACGAAGCTCCTCTATGTCACTGGAGCCACCACTAACATTATCCAGTGGGTGGATGTATCGTTCCTCCTCTCCTGGCTTGCTGACTGGACACAGGATGTTGTTCTTCATGAAATCAGCATCTTTGAATGCTTCCTGAATGGAGCGATCTAGAGTGAGAACAGCTGCTTCACTGCTCTGGTCCAGGTAGGTGCCAATGAGAATGGCTGCCGGCTTGTGGTCTGGACTAGTCTGGAGTGAGGCAATGCTGCAGAGGGCACGCTGGATGATCTCTCGGATGGTGAATTCTGACTCATACTGGATGGGACTGTATCCACCATCAGCCCTGTACACCACAGTGTAGGGGGAGTCCAGGTCTTGTGTCACATTCAGGAATATCAGATTGAGTGCCAAGCCATGCATTAGTAGAGGTAGAATCTCATGGCACTCTGGCTGTCCTCCGATATCCACAATGTGGAGAAGTGTTAGCATATTTGTTTCCTTGAGGAATTCCCGAATGGACTGCCAGTCTTTCTGTTTGACGAGAGAAGAGAGTGCGGTCGTCAGCTCATCTGTGACTGCTATCGTTCGGTCATCAGTGAGTGCAGTACGGTCATCAGTGAGTGCAGTACCCTCTTTGTCTTTAGTACTGTGACTTTTCCATTTTTGTTTGAGGAGATTAACCAATTTGGATAATAGATTGGTCTGACCAGGAGTAGAAACATCTGAAGCTGTAGATTGTGAAGATGGTCTGGTATCACCGCTACTGGAGGAGGGTAGTGGCAATGGAGTGGTACCTCTGCTGGAGGAGGGTAGTGGCAATGGAGTGGTACCTCTGCTGGAGGAGGGTGGTGGCAATGGAGTGGTACCTCTGCTGGAGGAGGGTGGTGGCGATAGATTATTGAAGACATGGCTGCACAGTGCGACTCCTTGCTCCTCTAGTCCCAGATTCTTCCATCCTCTTTCACTTCCAGACAAGAGCACTGATGATCGATCTGTCTCATGATATAGCTGGACTGTCAATGGAGCATCTATCCCAGTACTAGGAACGATCTCGTCTGGTGCTAAGTGATCAATCTCGTGAGTGAGGCGACGTCTAGCTGTGGTTTTACCAACACATGATGCACCAATGAAGAATGATTTGAGTGAGAGCACGTCCACACTGCCCTGCTGCTGTATATGAGTACTCACAAGACTCCTGTTGTGGACACCAGCAGCAGCAGCTATATTAAAAACAAATAGTGTGCTGTCAAGAGTTAGTGCCATCATTGAACTTGACTTATCAGTAATTCTATGTATCGATTCAATGGAAAACTGGCAGGTTCATATTACCGGTAACCACTTGAATAATGATCATGCTATAAATAAAGCTAGTTCGTCAAGTCACAACCAGCTCATGAGCAAATTATACTGCTATTAAAAATAGGTTGCTCACTAGACATGTACACACAAGGACATTTTCCAACAGTAAACGGATATAGACAACTGTGGTAAAGTGTACTGCGTCTGATAGAAATCAGAAATCAAAGTAAGCTGAGAGCATGCTCCTTTCAAGCTCTAGGAACGAACTACAAGTGTCTGCATGACAGACTATCTATAATATCACCAATTTTGTCATAGATCAGACATCGTGAGTGATGTCTTCGATGCTGTTAATAGTAGTAGTATACAATTGCAGTGCTGTTGAAATCAGTGAGAATCAATCATCAGCTAGACAGCACTGAATGCTCTTTTATAGTACACGTGATCAACTGGAAATAGCCTATCAATTTCAATACATGGGGATCACCTAGTAGCTACCAACCTGTGTAATCATTTGCAACCAGCTAGGATCAAGATCATCCCAAATATGGCCTTAATTATGTAAAGCATTCGTGATGTGTATTCATGTGTATATTCACAGTGAAACCTGTCTTAGCGACCACTCGCATAGAGCGACCACCTCTCTCCAGCGTCCGTGACAAAATTCCCCGAACAAAAGCAATAAAAAGGCACCTAGAGCCAACATGTCTACAGCGACCACCTGCCTAATGTGGACAACGACCGCACGTACCAGCATGCAGTGTACTACACTGTCGATTACGGCCAGTAGGAGGCGTGGTAATTAGGCGTGGTTAATGATTACTGCATGCATGCATCCATTGCTGATGCTGACTGGCGCGAACAGTTATACGGATCAGTTGCTGTTGCATATCAAGAAGTATGAGGAACTTTGCAATTGTACTGCATACTTGTACAAAATGTTGTATTTGTATTACATGTTTATACAGCTGCTTCATTGGTATAACGAAAATCAGTTTAAAATTATAGTTTTTCACTATTTCATAGCTAATCGGTAACTTTAGTTACCATTCAATGCTTCCATCAGGTAGAACAACTATGTAGTAATGTTTGTTATTTCTTGTCTTGTTGTAGTCAGTCAGTCTGTCACCTCTTGTATTTATGTCATGTAGTGTTGTAGTCATTGTTCCTCTCTCTGTTGAAATACTGTGTGTCGTGATTTGATATTAGAATTTTGATCCCAGCTAATTCAGTCCTCTCTAAGTTTCTGAGTCACGTTACTACATATTTTGGCGACGAGTCACGGTGTCCGTTCCCTAGCTGCATCATGGCAACAGCAAGATTTGGACGTTTGGAACCATTCAAGGCTGATGCTGAACCTTTTGAATCGTACAAGGAGCGTTTCGAAGTCTACGTTGCAGCCAACTCTGTTGAAGATGACAAAAAGGTCTCTGTATTCTTGTCAGTCATAGGTTTGGATGCATATTCTCTTCTTCGTAATTTATGTTCTCCTGATAAGCCACAGGACAAAGACTATGATGATTTGGTCGTTCTGTTAAAGAAACACTTTGAGCCCGAACCTTTGGTTATCACCCAGAGATTCCATTTCAACAGGAGGAACCAGAGAGAAGGAGAATCCTTGTCAGAGTATGTCGCAGAGTTGCGCCGCATGGCTGCTAAATGTTCGTTCAATGCTGAATATCTGGAGGAAGCCCTCAGAGATAGAATTGTCTGTGGACTTCGTAGTGAAGTGATTCAGAGACGCCTGCTTACAGAGGACGCGTTGGATCTCAAGCGCACCTTGGAGATAGCCTCAGCTATGGAAACCGCTGCCGAGAGTGCTAAAGGTTTCAAGTGTCATGATCCAGTAGAGCCTATCCACAAAGTTGATCAGCGGCCGAGCAAGCAACCTTCTCGCCGTCAATGTTTCAGGTGTGGAAAAACTAACCACGACCCTCAACACTGCCGCTTCCGGGATGCTCGCTGTCATCGTTGTGACAAAGTTGGACATATCGCTACGGTTTGCCGTCAACCGAAGAAGAAACGAAGTGGAGGTCGCAATCCTCAACGACAGAACTTTGTGAAACAAGACGACAGCAGCGATTCTGACGATCTGCGTGTATCTCAAATTTTCGTTCTTGGTGCCAGGACAGCAAAGCCAATAGAGGTGGAGTTGCTGCTCAATGACAAGCCAGTACGAATGGAGTTGGATACTGGAGCCGCAGTCACCATCATTTCTAAGCGTCAACAACAATATCTCTTTCCTGATGCTTCTCTTCACGCATCGAACGTGAGACTGAAATCCTACACTGGTGATCAAGTCGAGGTGGTTGGAGAGATGACAGTTAATGTTGTGTATAATTGCAGTGAACAAAAATCTCTTTCCCTCACTGTAGTCTCACCAGATGGTCCAACACTCCTGGGAAGGAACTGGTTACCACATGTTGTGCTAGACTGGAAATCTATCTCTGCAGTCTACGCCAAAGGGAGTTCTTCTGTGAACAGTCTCCTCACCAATTTTCCAGACCTCTTCAATGATGAGCTTGGTACCATCATGACCGAGTCCGCCAATGGTGAGATGCAGCCACTGCAAGCCAAGCTTCATGTCAGCTCAGATGCAAAACCCAAATTCTGCAAAGCCCGCTCCTTACCCTTTGCTATCAAGGATGCTATTGACCTGGAGTTGGATGCTCTGGAATCGAAAGGGATCATCACCAAAGTCTCTCATAGCAACTGGGCTGCACCAATTGTCACTGTGCCTAAAAAGGACGGTCGTTTCCGTATCTGTGGGGACTACAAGATGACCATCAACCCCCAGATGGATATAGAACAGTACCCTCTCCCCTCTCCTAAATATCTGTTTGCTACCCTTGCAGGTGGAAAATCATTTTCTACTCTGGATCTACAGCATGCCTACCTGCAATTACAACTGGATGAGGAGTCGCGGGAGTTGGTCACCGTCAATACCCATGCACAGAGGTCTCTATCAGTACACTCGCCTACCATTTGGTGTTGCCTCTGCTCCTGCTCTGTTCCAGCGCACAATGGACAATATCCTTCAGGGGGTACCGGGTGTTGTTTGTTATATTGATGACATTCTGGTTACTGGTGATACAGATGCAGAGCATTTGAGAAATCTTGAGCTGGTACTGTTGAGATTGCGAAAGCATGGTGTGAAGTTGAAGAAGTCCAAGTGCCGTTTCATGCAGGATAGTGTTGAGTATCTGGGACATCGTTTGGACTCAGAAGGTCAACATCCTACAGATGATAAGCTTCGTGCTGTCATCGATGCTCCTACTCCGAAGAATGTCCAACAACTGCGTTCGTTTCTGGGGTTACTGAACTATTACTGCAAGTTTGTTCCGAACCTCGCCTCAATACTGTATCCTCTCAATCAGTTGTTGCAGAAGAATCACAAGTGGAGCTGGACACCAGACTGTGTCAAGGCATTTCAAGCAGCTAAGGAAGGGCTAATCTCTTCACAAGTGTTGGTTCATTACGATCCGAACCTACCAATCAAAGTTGCTGCTGATGCTTCTGCTTATGGTCTTGGTGCAGTTATCTCTCATGTTCTACCCGATCAGTCAGAGAGACCGATAGCTTTTGCCTCGCGTTCCCTTACTAAAAGTGAAAGGAACTACTCTCAACTAGACAAAGAGGCCTTGGCGCTTGTGTTCTCCGTTAAGAAATTTCATGATTATCTCTATGGACGGAAATTCACTCTTCTAACTGATCACAAGCCGCTACTCTCTATTCTGGGATCGAAACAAGGAGTCCCTCCGCTTGCCGCTGCCAGATTACAAAGGTGGGCTGTTGTTCTGTCAGCATACACATATGATATTGTGTTCAAGCCTACTAAAGCCCATTGCAATGCTGATGCTTTGTCTCGCCTACCCTTACCTGAGTCTGCTACGACCTATTCTGGTCCTACTGAGTTTAACATCTCCCAGATCTATGCTCTGCCTGTTACCTCTGTTTCGATTCAATCTTGTAGCAGGAAAGATCCCCTTCTCTCCAGGGTTATTCGTTTTACCAGATCTGGTTGGCCTTCTACTGTTGCTGAAGAGTTGAAGCCCTACCATCAGAGACGACACGAATTGACTATCGAAGCTGGGTGTCTGCTCTGGGGTATTCGTGTTGTTATTCCAAAACACCTCCAGCGAGTTGTGTTACAAGAGCTTCATCTTAGCCATCCAGGAGTGTCCAGAATGAAATCGATTGCTCGGAGCTATTTTTGGTGGCCTGGTCTAGACAAGGAGATTGAGAACCTTGTTTCTGCCTGTACTGCCTGTCAAGCTGTTAGACAAGCTCCAGCTTCTGCACCACTCCATCCCTGGATTTGGCCCACAAAACCTTGGCAAAGAGTTCACGTCGACTTCGCTGGTCCATTCAAAGGGAAATCGTATCTCCTTCTTGTCGACGCTCACTCTAAGTGGCCGGAGATTCATGAGATGTCTACTACAACTGCCTCAAGAACCATCATCATGTTGAGACAATTGTTTTCTCGCTATGGTCTACCTGAACATCTAGTGAGTGACAACGGTCCTCAATTCACTTCTGATGAGTTTGCTGATTTTATGAAGTGCAATGGTGTTAAGCATATTCGTTGCTCTCCATACCATCCCTCATCCAATGGTGCTGTCGAAAGACTCGTTCGTACTTTCAAACAATCCATGAAAGCCAGTAGTAATGATCATCTGTCTTCTCAACAACGTCTTCAGAACTTCCTGTTGACATATCGATCTACACCCCATTCAACTACTGGTGAGACTCCTTCCACTTTGTTCCTTGGTCGCAGACTCCGGACCAGACTGGACCTATTGGTACCATCTCTTGAAGAGAGGGTAGCGGGTAAACAAGCCAATCAGAAGAGTCAGCACGATGTTCACTCCAAGCTGAGACAGTTTGAACCGGGACAGCATGTCATGGTCAGAGATAAGAGACCTACTGCTCCAACAGCTTGGATTCCAGGGGTCATTGTTCAGCAAAAAGGCCCACTGACATATGTAGTCAAAGTACTAGATGGACTACTGTGGAAACGACATGTTGACCATCTTCGTTTGTCGTCACCACCTGATGGGCAGGAAGATTCAGGTCCATATCCTAAAGCACCCATTGTGCCACCTGCTCCTCCACCTGCTGATTCTTCTCCTTCACCCCGGTCACCTAAGATTTCACCGCCCCCACGAACTCCTCCGAAATCGCCATCGTCGACACCACCACCAAGTCGTTACCCGAGGAGGATTCGTAAGGAACCTGATCGTTTCTCTGACACTTACATGTATTTATGATTTTGATTTTGATTTGTATTTTTCTTTTGAATTAGTGTCAGTGACTGAACAGTTCAAATCTTTTCTTTTTTTTAAGAGAGAGGTGATGTAGTAATGTTTGTTATTTCTTGTCTTGTTGTAGTCAGTCAGTCTGTCACCTCTTGTATTTATGTCATGTAGTGTTGTAGTCATTGTTCCTCTCTCTGTTGAAATACTGTGTGTCGTGATTTGATATTAGAATTTTGATCCCAGCTAATTCAGTCCTCTCTAAGTTTCTGAGTCACGTTACTACAAACTATTTAGCTACAGAACACTTCAAACATGTTCATAATACACTAGCAAAAAGTTGCGCCAAAACTGCAGCTTAGTTGCACAATTGCATTCTTTCTACAATCCAAATACATTGGTCACTAGGGTGGGGCTGCTTTAGGAGGCCGTCCCTGTCCTCACGTTGTAGTAATTACGTTTTCAATGCGTGCATAATAGAGCATTTCCTGAGCTTTCAGTAGAGGTCTAGCTTAGCTTTCTTACTCGAGGCTTTGTTGCGTCAAATAGTCTTCACTTGTGTAATATATAATGATGGCTAGACTGAGCTGATACTGAGTCTTCTAGCTGCTGAGTTTTGCTGTAAAGAAGTGAGTGAAATAGCGTGCACGTGCTGGCACGGTGCAGCTGTATTTCTCAACAGTATGTATCTCATAGCTGTGGCATGTTCTAAGCAACTTTCCATGTCGCTGTAACAGAAGGAAGGTTTCTCTGTCAAATGGTAAGTTTATGCACACGTCGGGGGCATCGTGGCTTCTGCTTGGAACAAGCTTCTGGTTTATTGCGCAAGCAAGTACATTTAGCAAAGATAGTTGTTCGTCGGGAATGGAACTTGCTACTGGTTTGTACTTTATCTCGCTCTTCCTTATCCACCGGTCGTGTTTAGCGCTGTATCCATGGTAGTGAATTTTAACACGGTAAGGCTAGGGACGCGCACAATATTCCGGAATAATTTTGGGAATAATGGGCTGATGTGGGAATAAAATAATTTTGAGATTTTGGGAGGGAATTTTCAAGCCACGCCCTCACATGTGTGCTACTAGCTATACTTACTACTAGATCTACTGACAGTATGGCAGAGGCAGCTGAAGCAAGCGAGTCTACGAGCAAGCGACTCTCTCATCATCACCTCCGTCATCAGACAGTGAGGCAGACGCAGAAATAACATCCTCGTCTGAGACGGGACCTCATGCACGTACAGTCGCCCGAGCCATCACTTCTGAGTCGCTTGCGCGCACCTCAGCTAGCAGAAATCGGAAGGAAGCGTTCTGTTCATCGTAATAACCCACCGAAAGGAAAGAGACCGTCCAAAGGTCGTGGACACTTGCAAAAAATAATTGCAAAAATCATTATTTTATATAAGCTATTATTAAGAATAATATCGAGAATTTTGGGCAAGATGAATGGGAATAATGGGTGAAAATTTTGAGAAGTTCCAGAAAGAATAATAGGCAGAACTTCAGGAATATTGTGCTCGTCCCTAGGTAAGGCCCGGGTCACACTACGTTTCGACCCTAGGCATGCGCTTATTATGCCGGAATAATTTTTAGAATAATAGGTAACTGAAAGAATTTGAGAATATTCGAGAATAATCGGTCAAATTCGATCACCCATGGTCACGTGTGCATCATCAGGACGATGAGTGGAAGCCGATGGAAGCAGTTAACGACGTTCTTTCTGTCTAAGGTATGAACCGTGAGGCTAAGCACGACAATGGCTTGCAATGTGACTCGCGGATTTTGCTAAAGTGCTTTCGTTCTTGAGTTATGGCTGGCTCACCTTGACGGCCATCTTACACTTCTCTGGCAGCAATAGCGGCGTACTTGTAGATTTCATGTAAACTGTAGGACAGCTCTGAGGGTGTGTAGACGCCTATCAAAGCCTAGATTAATGGCTACCTATACAGGCTACTTCAGGAATTTCGGTGCATGCCTCTACAATGCATGAACAAAAATGGTACTTACCAGTACTTGTGAAATACATGCATGTATCTTTAAATCATCTTTCTTATAGCAATCATCTTTATTATAGATACTTTATAAATGCATAAATTTAATGAGCAATCATGTGATTAAGCGAAGGAAAATTTTATTTGGCGGAATTTTTGAGAATAATGTTGGAATAATCGGTCAATTTTGTGAGAATAATAGGTTAAAATTTTGAGAAATTCTAAAAAGAATAATAGGAAAAATTAAAAGAATAATAAGCTCATGCCTATTCGACCCGCAAAAATCTGGATAATTAGCTTGCGTTTTTCCGGTCACACAACACGTTTTCAGACGTTGACGCAGACGTAGACGCGAAGTTTTGAAGTCGTGAACGTGGCGAACAGCACCGCGTTTGCGTCGACGTTCACAGCTCAATCCACGCGTCTGTGTTGTTTATGATGGCAAGCCACGCAAAAAGAAGAAAACTACCAGGAAACGCCGAGATTCTGATCAGTGCCAACTGTCCTCGGTCAGCACACCAAAAGCGCCTTGGGCTTCGAAGACATGGTTGTACAGCAGGTGATAACAATAGCACTGTGGACATCAACGGTAACAGAAGGAGCTTTCTATACTACGACGCCGGCCGATAAAAGTAGATCGACGCCGGGTGTACTTCCTTCGGTTCTCAGACGTGCTGAACGCTGTTGCTACTATGACCAAATTGACCAATCATATAGTAGCAACAGCACAGCACACTGGTTCCGCCATGATGAAATCGTAGTTGGGTGTGACCGTGTTGCTACCCAAAATTCGTACGTTTGCATCAAAATCGGCAAACTTTTTGAAGTTACCAGACGTAGTGTGACCCGGGCCTAAGGTATATAGATGGGCGTAACTCTGGACGAACTTTAATACGCGTCACGTAAACGGTCGGCGTTTAGTTGTAGAAGCCGGTATCACCATCAGATCTGCAGCATTTTCTAGTACGCTACTGTGCTACAAATACCGAAGATGAGAGTAAACGAGAACATCGACTGACTGTTGTACGGCGTGAAACTCATCCCCCACTGAAAACTGGCCATGTTGCTAACTACGGACACAGCCCATAAGATGCCTATCACTGAAAAGAATACAAGATACTGCAAAGGATGTTTTGGTATTTATCTCGAAAAAGGAAATAAACTTGCATTTTGCACTTAGAACACTGCAACTAATAATTATAGACGGCTACGAAAGTTTTTAGCACAATTTTTCAAAGATCTGCGAGTGGTAAGTACCTGCTAGTGAACGCAAATTCAATGTCTATAAGTTTAGTTTTGTTCATTGCTAAGGTGTGCCTTGGGCTGCTTATAGCGCAAGTTTGGAAGCATAAGCTTGCTCGTAGTGAAAGTTGCGAATATTTACTATTGCACGTCCGGAGTTACGCCCATCTACCTTAGTCTTCCTCTTCTAGCACTTTTTTATCCCAAAGCTTGTTTGGAGACGTCTTCCTTTGCTGGCGCTTCGATACACCAAGGTCAGCTATCTCGCTGCTCCGCTTTGTGACCGATCTGGACCGTGAATTGATGGCTTCCAGACAGCTGAGACTTTCCGACATTATTGCAAACGTTGTGGGTGTGGTCAATTTATGGGCGTTGGCTGCTTGTTCCGTTTTTGATTCAAACTTCCTGATATGACTCGACATTGCTAAAGCTAAGAAGTATTTCTGTAAAACAAACTGTACTGGAGGACTTTTTACTAATGTATGCTGATTTAATAATAATATTATTATCGAAACCAGTCTGACTAGGCACCAAAGGTGCTGATGCCTCGGTGGAATTCCATTGTACACAGCAGGACTAGCTACAGTAAACTCCACCTATTATACAAGCTATAGCACAAATCCTGTACAGTAACTATCCACCATTCCACAAACACAGCAACTGCAGATGTATGTATACAGGATTTCTGTACAGCAAACATACACAGCAACAAACTGCAGCTGTTATACCTTGCTGTACAGCAAATATCCACAAACACAACGTACTATCCACCATTCCACAAACACAGTAACTGCAGATGCATGTATACAGGATTTCTGTACAGCAGTCACAATGCAGTGCTTTAGTTATGCAATCAGAAGCCAATCAGTGCTAACCACAATTTAACTGGGCGTGTCTACAGAGTTTAGCGCACACACGCATACCACGAGCGAGATAGCTTCCATAGCTTGCTTACACGATTTCTCTGGACCTGCGCTGCTATCCTGTAGTAAAATTTGAACCTATCAGATTCTAGGCAATCAACTGTGGACAGCTTTGCCTTTGGAGAAGTCCAGATTGCCAGCAACAGCAAAGTAAGCAAATCACGCCATAACTCGAGAACGAAGCTTCGTATACAAGTTTCAAATGTTCAAAAGCGAGATAATATCGAGTTCTACTTGCATTGCTAGTTTCATGGCTCATCGTTCAGCGTGCGCCGCAAAACTGAAGTAACAGACGGAATGACAAACGAACTACTGTATGCCTCGTGGCTCCGCCCACCGAGGCATAAATATCAGCCAATTCATTGTAAAAAAATTAATAGTGACACTTTTTGAATTAATAATTGCACATTATAAATGCATGAATCCTGTCTAATGAGGTCACATTTGGTAGTGGTCGCTCTTCACAGGTAACTGCCTACAGAGTCCACCTGTCTATTGCAGCCAGTCGGAGTTGGCCCATAGGTGGTCGCTTTAGACAGGTTTCACTGTATGCACATACTCATTGATCAAAACCATTCAGTTTTCTTTGATTAAGTGATTGACTGATCGTACAGCTTCCATGCATGACCACACATTTGTAGTAACACTGCCAGCAACAAACATACATGGAATCAATTTTTCTGTATACTATCTCCGTATATGGCTACCACAATCACAATGGAAGCCATTAGATGGCTGACTTTGCTCGTCGCTCAGGGCATACCTGTTTGCTGAATACCTGCTCCGATGCACCTTTGATAGGGCTCACGCTATATTCCATCCGAAAAATTCCTCTACAAATTCAGTGACGCATACACATTTTTCTTGCTCTCAAATTTCCTATTCAACGAGTAATAGTTAATGTATATGGCTCCGCATGTAACATTGGATTTGTACGTACGAGCTTGTGGTCTATTTTTAACAACGAGACTGGAAGCGAGTGCGGACAAATCCAACGTTACACGAGGAGACATACATTAATTGTTTTGTTATTACTCGTTTGAAGTCCCACTAGTGTTAGCGTGCTTGTTGTGTGTATAAGGTGCACACAACAGAGCTCTTTACCTTCCGGTAGGGCTGCTGTCACGTGCCTTACCTATAAATATAAATAATATATAGTTGGCAATGCGGGCACTACTGTCCTGCTGTGCACCATGAGATTTACTCATGGTTGCCACCAGACCCGCCCATGAGTGGTACAATACAGTTGTACCACTCTGAGGTCTCAGTGCATACATTTGCATTGGAATTTTGCTGTGTAACAATGGGCGGTCACTTAGCCAAGATTTAATGGAAGATCTGATTTGTTCCACAAGCGGTTTCTTTGAAGAAAGGGTGGAGTATATAACAAAGAAGAGTTGTACTACTTGCCAAGTTGGTCGCTTTCTTGTACAGACCTTTGCAAGTTGCTTGACAGCAGAGATTGTGAAATGGGCATTGGCTTATAACATAGTTAGCCTAGTAGCCAACGCCCATTTTACAATTTATGCTATCAAGCAACATGCAAAGGTCTGCTGTACATGACTGTTGATATTTCCAACATGTTAGAGCGTGCAAAGAGAAGGACCCACTAAATAGCATGGCGTGACAAATCACGTGTGTGGATAGGACTGCTGTAGCACGAAAATTGTCAGTACAACAAAGAATTCAAAGCACAAAAAACCAATGGTAAAAGCAAGATCTTCTTTCAGCACAATTATTCTCGTAGAACGGCCTTTCTTCTTGAGGATAAACTGAAAACAAGAGAAGCCAGAGCCTATCAATTGTCAGTAGAGGTACACTAGCACCCGTACAAATAGGGCTGAACAGCTTAGTTTGTCTCGTGCGATAGTGCTACACTGTGTGAGATCGAGAATAGAAAAGTTAATGCGCTATTCTCACGAGGACATGTACGAACTAACATGTTATCAGCAAAGAATGGATCGAACAACAACTAAAAGCTACATGTAGTAACAGGCACATAACCACTTTTCAGAGAGGAAACAAGCTGCTTGTTAGCGTTTAACATCGCTTGTACCATAGTAGCCTCTAAGATCAAAGGCACTGCCAGGGAAATATTTCCCATTGTACCATAGGAAGCCTTATTTTCAAAGGCACCGCCAATGGTGTATTTCAGATATTCCATGGAAAGTCACATTATTCCTGTGGTATATCTGGATATTCCACGGGAAGTCACATGACTCCCACTGGGCAAAAAAGACCATAGAAATAATCTACCTTCCAGAGAGAAAAATAGGAAGGGGCGAGAGTTGTGAGTCATCCTCACCAGTAAACTATCAAGGGTGTGCAAGTCGCCCTTGTTTTATCCTATACTATAAAAACCTACAGACATCATTGGGCTTTGTGGTTGCCATGATACAAGTCAGTTATACCATGCCTACCTGTGGTGTATCATGAATACACTAGCTCAGCAATAACCATTAATCCCTCAGGCTACTCCCTCGGGATTAATAGTTATTGCTTCATGTATTGCATTAGGCATGGTATAACACTGGTATAACACACTGGTATAACATATACTTTTATTTCCCTGCAATGGGGACTTTCCCTGTATATTCACTGGTAAGTATACAGGGAAAATCCCCAGTGGTAAAGCCACTAATAGAATCACATGACTCGACTCCACACAGTAAACAGTATTGACTGCGAGAGTAACTTCGGTTGGAACTTGGGAGTGGTTCACCCATACCGAAGGTGAGGCAGGCCTGGGTAAGCTCGCTTTTTATACACAGTTGTCTTACTGATGCTAATGGGACCTCATAAACAATTGACCTCATTAATTATGTCAATGGTTGCTATGATACAAGTCACCTATTCCATGCCCACCTGCTAATACACTCGGTATGTAATATATAAACCATGGCTTGGAGGTGTGTATGCCGAATATACCACCCGAGGTCGAGGTCAGAGGAAGTTTGCAGCCTCGATAAACCCCTCGCTTCGCTCGGGGTTTGCAAACTTCCTCTGACCTCGACCTCGGGTGGTATATTCGGCATACACACCGACAAGCCATGGTTCATATGTTATATACCTTAGCGTGTGGGCGTCGCTTCTTGTTCGCGTGCATCTCGATTTAGCGGTGAGTCACGGGCCGAGAGGAGGCCCCAAGTGTGTACGCGTACCTGAGTAGAGTGTGTGGCAAAGACTTGGACAGCTTTGTGCTTCTAGAGCGAAAGAGCGATCGCCAAGTTTTACAAATTGTTCTTGCAATATTCAACATGACTTGGGCGGGGTTTGTCACATGCTTGCCAATTTGATACCCACTAGTGTCAGGATGATTGTACACTATAAATCTCAGCCACTTCTGCGCATCGTCGCCCTGCAACTGGGTGCTGCTAGTTGCAAGGCGAATAACTTTCCGAGGATGCCGTCGTGCAACCTCAACCTGGTCACGTGACCAGGGCACACCTCTTGGTTAACCCCTTGAGGAGTGTATTTCTCATATACCTCCATGGTGGTATATATCGCATAATCCACCATGGAGGTATATGAGAAATTCACTCTTCAATGGGTTAACTGAGGTGTGCACCATGGTGGGGAATATGACAAATATACCACCTGTGCCTTGTATGGGGACGCCCACACACTATGGTATATTGTGCTAATAAACTATACCGAGTGTATATGGTGTGCACACCTGGTAGGCATGGAATAATCCAGTAATCAATAACCCTTCGTCAGTTATCAATCAAAACTAAACAGTACTCAAGTCGCCTTTACTATCAATGTGTAGGCGGAACATTCTAGTCAATCATCAGAGCTTGACAACGTGCCATGACAGTGACTCTTATTAGCATGGTCACCAAGAGCTATAGCTTTAGCAATGAGCTCGTTGCAAGGCAACGTTTAATGTTTAACCCGTAATGAGGATGTAAAATCAGCTTGTAATACAAAAATGTATTGGAATGCACACGCGTTGCTAATCCCTGTGGGTATACTGTATCTATGATAAAAGTAAAAAAGTTTTGATAAAAAACTAAAAAGTGTAGGGATGACTCTTGGAAAAGTAAAGGAACAAGATGGGATGACGCTTGCAAAAGTAAAGGAACAAGATGGGATGATGCTTGCAAAAGGAAAGGAACAAGATGGGATGCTGCTTGCAAAAGGAAAGGAACAAGATGGGATGCTGCTTGCAAAAGTAAAGGAACAAGATGGGATGATGCTTGCAAAAGTAAAGGAACAAGATTGGATGATGCTTGCAAATGTAAAAGTCCCAAGTATCCCTACATCAGCGGCTTGAAGGAGGACGCAGTCCGATGAAGTAATTGACGGTTGTAAATAACTAGACTGTGGTATCTGTGTTTAGGAGGACGCAGTCCAATGAAGTAGTTGACAGTTGTAAATAACTAGAGGTGTCTGTGTTTTGGAGGACGCAGTCCGATGAAGTAATTGACGGTTGTAAATAACTAGAGATGTCTGTGGTTTGGAGGACGCAGTCCGATTAAGTAATTGACAGTTGTAAGAGGTATAGTAAGAGGATTCCGCATCCGTAAGTTGCACGTCATCGCAGCAAGCCACTGATGTAGGGATACTTGGGACTTTTACATTTGCAAGCATCATCCAATCTTGTTCCTTTACTTTTGCAAGCATCATCCCATCTTGTTCCTTTACTTTTGCAAGCAGCATCCCATCTTGTTCCTTTCCTTTTGCAAGCATCATCCCATCTTGTTCCTTTACTTTTGCAAGCGTCATCCCATCTTGTTCCTTTACTTTTCCAAGAGTCATCCCTACACTTTTTAGTTTTTTATCAAAACTTTTTTACTTTACTTGTTCCTGTTACTTTTTTGATCACTATCAGAGAGAGAGAGTCGAGGAACATGGAATGTTATTATCGGCAATCACAAGAATAATGAAAAGGTTCAAATTAGTCAGAGAGGTTGAGAGTATGAGTTGACAACATGATATTTCTTACAACTGTAATGGATGAAGAGACTAACACTAACAACTCAGTGGAACACTATGATGATCATGCCGGCTGCAAGCCAGTCCGTAGACTAGTCCCAGGCTTGCATATGCATGTTGATGTCGATATCACGATCACAGAGGCTTCTAGCTTTTTACAATGACCAATGTCCAGTAGTCAACAGCACAGGGGTCCTATGGGTACAGCTTACGCCGGGTAGTGTAACAAACGTTTTAGCTAGTCTAGCTACACTGTAGCTAGTACGTAGCATCATCACCGTCGTCCGGTTCGCGTTTGCCGTGGGTAAAGATGTCAGCATAGACAGATCAGGGTTATCCAGGGTATAGTATACTGCTTTAAACAAATGTTCATACCTCTAGGCTCTAGCTTGCACGCTGAAGCGCCCAGAGCAGAGAGAAAGCGAGAACCGAGCTAACTGATGTGGGCGGAGTCAATGATCGGCAGCGACTAGAGGGTTAATTAATGGAGTGGCTCTAACAGTCCAAAACGGTCCAAAAACCATGTTTTTCAAGGATTACTCGCTTCTGGTAGTGTTTGATGCCTATCTAAGAAGTAAGTGCACTATTCCAGATATATACACGTGCGATAGTGCAGGTTTGGTAGTCATTCGTTAACTCAGGACAGCGCTAGGCTTACCGAAAGAAGAAAGAAAGAAGAAGAAAGAAGAAAGAAGATGAACAATTTGCGTGGGCGATGATTTCAGTTTACCACTTTAGAAACGTCTGCCCGCTTCGCCAAAGGCATTTTCATGCTCAGAACAATCGCCTGATCAATCCTAGATGTCTGGAATCTCGACAAACGTTAAAACAGCGAAGATCTGCAACGCCCTCCCTGAGAGTCGCCATCTTGATTTATGTCGTCAAGCAAGCAGTCCCGGCGACTTTCATAGACTTCCTACAAGCGCTCGCACTTCAGATTCCCTCAGAGATAGTTAAAATACAGTAGAAATGTATAACAGTAGAGATATGTGCGAAAACTCATTTTCACACATGAGTAGCCGCCATCTTAGTTCGAGGTCATCCCTACATATCATTGCCGATCGGCAATGATAATTACTAACTAGCTTAAGCAGAGTAATACAGGAATTGTCACAAAGAAGGTTGTGGTCAAGATGGTGATTATACAACACAAGAAACATTGCACAAGCAGACAATGCTGCATATCATAATGCATACATGGTGCTGTTGGTGCCTATAGGCAACTCATGACGTTGAGTATAGAGGATAAAATTATGGATTTGACAAAATAATATGATAATTATTTTGGTGTATATGTTACGACCTGATTCACAACCTGACCCGTTTCGAAGCCGGCCGCCGGTTTCGAAGCCGGTTAACCCGATTTACAACCACATAACTCAGTTGACCCGGTTTAAAACCGAACGTTTCAATGCTTCAGGGTGCCCACCTGCATGCTAGATCAACAGAACCTACTAGAGTGCTGTCGCGGTTATAGCTCACTGCAGTTCAGCGCAGCAAGACTGGAAAGTGTCCGCGGAGGTGATTTAGAGCATCATGTGCTACTACAGTCATCGACAGGAGCGTCCTTGTAAGACGGGTTTAGCAGCGCAGCACAGCAAGCCTACCTGTTAAATTGACAGGAAAGCCGTTACGAGTGGTTCAGCAACGCAGCACTGCAAGAAATGTTGTGTGCATGCAACCGTTGTTTTAACAATCAAACTGCACTAAAATTCATAGGAACATGTCATAGCTTCTTCTTCAAACGTGACTCCTGTACATGGAACCAAATTTATCAAGAACAGTATGATTGCGATGCAATGTATATGGACGGCACTCAGAGTACACGTTATGTTTAGTAGTCGAAGTCTATTAATTACACGCGCGCACTTAGCATTATGCACGCTTTGAATCTGGGGCGCAGCTAGCTAACCCGCTTCGAAACCGGTCGACCGGCTTCGAAGCGGGTCAAAGGTTGTGAATCGGGTCGTAACATAATTATATGACATACCGTAAATCGGGAAATTTTCGTTGTTAAAATATTTTCGTGGGTACTGTAGGTCCAACCACAAAAATTAAACACACGAAAATTTTTTAACAACGAAAATTTGTAAACACGTGTATGCCGAGTTGCGAGTTGTATGCTGTAAGTTTATGCTCAAGAGCTTGGCTGCAGGTGAAACACTGTCTGCCTGGAGTTACTGTTTAGCCAGCGACAGTGAGTGACCTACTTTGCTGTCAGGAACGAGCATCTCAGACTATCGCCAGCGCCTGGTCTGGCCCAGGCTAACAATTAAATTGGCAGGATTCATACATTCAGCTAGCTCCTACACTCTTGTATACACAATAACCACGAATACAAGCATCGTTACAGCTGACAGCAGCTACAGCCATGCAGTTTCTAGACGAAACTGCTATCAATTTTCGATGTTAAAATATTTTCGTGGGCAGGTCGATCCACGAAAATATTTTAACACGAAAATTTAACACACGAAAATTTTGTTACACGAAAATTTCCCGATTTACGGTAATCATACCTACACAGTGTTCTATGATATACAGTATCAGATTGAGCTTATAATTATTGTACTTACCAACTTCATTCAGATATTGAACTACTTCATGTTTCTTACGATCTCTCGCTCTATCAAGAGCAGTCTTACCATTCTGTATAGAAAGAACAACAGAGTGAGTAATGACACACAAGACATCAGTAGGTACAGGGTTAATATAAACTATGTACAGGTCATCAACTGCCGCAATTCATCCTGTGATGAGTCATGTATCATAGTATTGTCAACACACACGCACACACACACACACACACACACACACACACACACACACACACACACACACACACACACACCTTGACCTTGACCTTGACCTTGAATAAACGCTACCCGTATGGGTCACGCGTCCCCTCGAATGAGAGGAATGAACGATAGATTGCTATGTGGAGCCTGCACGACAACGATGCACAGCCAGACCACCTCTGCTTCTGAACCATTTGTCACATGTCACACATTGTACAGCACCTGCCTGCTCGTGGATTGGCTTACTACGCTCTTTTAGGCACTTATGCCTAGCCTTGTCGCTCTCTCTGGTAAAGGATCGCTGACACACACACACACACACACACACACACACACACACACACACACACACACACACACACACACACACACACATCAAAACAATGGTTTGTAGCAGGAACAAAAACAAAATCACACAAGGACATAAATTATTTCAATCCCAGGGCTTGCGCAAAAGGTGCACCTGAGACACCATGCCATACCAGTTTTTACATCTTATCGATCGACACATACCGAAAGAGCTTAGATTTCAAGACAGCTTTCTATCTGTCACACTTCTAAACATTCACGAAATTTTGGATCGTGCTGTAGTGGTAGGTGTGCCGCATAAAGCAGCAATTAATTTAATGAATAAAATTAATCTCAAAACCGTTTCCCGATTTATGCGCAAAGATACATCACTGTATCAGTCAAACTTAGCTGGCACCGACCCAGAACCCTCACGCATTGCACGTGAGACACACATTTGGGCATAAAATAACAACAGATACTTGGATTCTTTCACACTTTTAATTTCGTGTGTATAAGTTTATACTCGTGAAGCAAGCAGCTCTCAATTAAGTGACTCATAGTTTATCTGCTCATAACACATTAAGTGCGATACAATACACACACTCGCGATCACACATAAAGCAACTGCGAGTCACATGCGTGCAGTTGTAAACTTGCTCGTGAGCAGTACTGTAGCTGTCACAAAAACTGACCCTACAGTATTTCCTTATAACAGTATACTTCCGTAATAATTATTTGCATGTTCCATAAATTAGTAAGATTACTAAATCTGACACATTGAACTGAAAAGGGTTGACATGTCGTATGGAATGAGGAATGAATCAAACTAACATGATAAATTCACTAGTGTATTGTACCTTGAGATATGTAATAAACAAACCAGTGAAATTACAAGATACAATAACTACATTATACATCAGTTGAGCTGTGACCATACAACTACCAACAACACAACACTACCAGTTGATAATAACACTCACTTTGTTACTGACAGACGGGTCAGCTCCATGTAGAATGAGGAATTTGACAGTATCAAGATGACCAGAAGAAGCAGCATAATGTAGTGGAGTGATGCCATACTGTGGACATAAAAGAGTGCAATTATCAGACAATTGTTTAGTACATGCATATTTTCACAAAATTCAAGAAGAAATCCATAATATTGACCGTGCTATTAAGAGTAGCAGTGTGATTGGATTCTTTTGCCAGCGTACTGTTGCTAGCGCAGTAAACCACACCTTCTACATTAGGCAGTGCCTGCTTCTACTTTCAATAGATGACATCAATAATGAACTTTTGATTCAAGAATTTACTTTGATAGATCACAGAATGTTTCCAACCCACACATGATAATAAACATTCACTTGTTACATTAAACACAATATTGACATGATCACATGCAATAGTACATGTCTCAATACCTCACAATATTGTGTACAGTGAAACCTGAGCTAGTGGTCACCTGAGTAACGCAGTCACCTCTCTATTGCAGCCATATATGCTTGAGTCACAATTGACATCGTACAATACTATCGACTTGCCTAGTCAGTAGTGCAGCCCTGTCGAATATGTACAGCACCCACTCAATGAGCTTCTGTCAGTATCATGTAAAACCTTGTGGTGACCAAACAGAAAACCACACCTCTTCACTAACGGACGGATCGACAAACAAGTGACCACAGTCACCAGACGACCTTGCTACACTCTTTAGTCAACAGTGAGTAGCTCTAAAACACGTATATTGCTAAAATTATAAAAAAAGCTTTTAGTGTCACAGAATCTCTACATAATCACACAACTTGCTGTAAGCGTTACGTGTGTAATCGTACAGTAGAGACATGATATCAACTTCGCTAGACATGTAATGCAGCTAGGTTTCACTGTACCAAGGTCCAAACCCTCTCATTAGTGCTGGGCGATTATTTCGATTGTTGCAATAATCGTGATTCTTTTCTATAATCACAATGGTGATTATAAATACATTAGATATCGATTAACCACGTGTTTGTTTTGCGCATGGGCATTGTCCAAACATGTGGCCAGTGTGTGTTTGATTCAGCCACAGTGCCAGACTTCAGTGTTAACTAGCTGTTTACTTTGGTTGTCTAACTTGTCTAAACTATGGGTTCTCAAGTTGAACTATTGCCACCTGTGGGAGCTACAAGCAAGGCATGGGGATTCCCAGCCAAAGATGGTATGCATGAAATTTAAAAAAAATTGTTAAAATAATCGCAATAATAATCGTATCGTGATGTTTTTTGCAACAATCGATCGTGATGGTCAAAATAGCACAATCGCCCAGCACTACCTCTCATGAAGGATGGACCAGCTGTGCAATAAACAAATATCCAGACAACTAGGCGTTCTTTGACCATGTAAAAAGGCAAAGTTCTTGGTAGATTCTTGGCTGTGCTATCAGAGATTCTCCGTTTATTTAAAACACGGAGAGCACAATACACGAAAATGTAATCGTCATGTGACGTCAAGGGTAATGCGCATCGACCACCCAATTAGTGCGGCTTCCTATCCCGTACTGTAGTATCTATGCTCTGATCCATCACAATCTCATAATGTAGACAAAACTTTGTATATACTCACATTGGAAACTGAACTGACATTAGCACCAGCATTAACCAGCAGCTTCACTATTGCTGGAAGACCATTAGATGCACTCCAGTGTAGTGGTGTATATCCAAACTATTGACAAACAAGTAAACACAACATGTTATGATCATGTACTCTGAGTGTCTCAGTAACAATGATCAACCAACAATAATCCACCATCTAGTACAAAACAATAGTAAACAAAACCAGATTTACTGTTATCATCTTTGAATAATAATCATAAATGTGGCGGGTTACCATTCGCTCATTCATTGTGAATATTATAAGCTATGGTGAGGGCGGGCTACACAATACACGGCAATGGCGGAGATCAAGTTCAGAATTTTTTCACAAGATTTAAGATTGTGTGTAGTGAACTGTGTTTACTGACTAGTACGTACTTGTAGATAAACAACTTGCGGAGGGATTGACAGTGTTTCTGGTAAATTCGCTTTGGGGAGGTTTTTATGATGCTTTATAAACTGGTCACTAACATATCTCTGTTTATCGACGATAACTCATGATTCAAGAAAGGTAAAAAGGCTGTGTCAATTTGAAATAAGATGCTTTTCATTGACTAGCTAACTCTACATGTCACGTTATCTTGAGAGAAACATTTTCACAGTGTTCGTGAGGCTGGGTGCACTTTGAGCTTTGCAGATTTTCACAAGTTGGCTATCCGCGGATGCACGATATGATGCTTCACAGCGAGTTTTGAGCTGTTCAACAGTCTCTGTAGCAAAAATAATTTTGCTCATTAATATTCATAAATGAACGGTAACCCACCACCTAAAATGACATGTTTTCCAACTCTCGTACACAACAAAAACCACATTTACTAAACATGTGACATGAAATCATACTAACTACAGCACTGCAGGCATCAACAAGTGAAAACTAATGGACAAACTACAAGTCCACCTTATCTGTTGATTCACTAGTGCACAAGAGGATCTAGCTCACTATAGAAAATGTTACCATAACGTACACATACCTCATCACGAGCATCAATAACTATATTTGGTTGTTGTAATAGTAGCTTTGCCATATCTTCATGTCCTCTCCGAGCACTAATGTGTAGAGGAGTTTGCTCGTCCTGAAGCAAAACAATAAAAATTGTCAATGACAGACACAGTTACAATATTATCCTATTATGAACCTCACACACTCCAATCAAACAGTGTATGTACTGCTAGCTGGCTACCAATATTCTTATTATACAGTGACAATAATTTTAGGTTCACAATATGTAACCATATGACTAGTCTCATTGTCAGCAATGTACGTGGTCATCAGATGGAATTCCTTTTACTATACGCAAACGATAAAATTAATCTCTGAATACCCGTGGGTAGTCACAGCAACAAGAATAACTATGACTGGCTGACAGACCAAAGAGGACCAGTAGATTCAACAGAAGCAACTTCTATAACTTGCAGCATCCCAACAAATCGCAAGAGTCCTGTGTAGACCCAACGACCACAAAGAGAGAGTATTGCTTTGAGTTAATAAAAACCCTTGGAAATCTGTTCACTCAATAGTCAATCTGTCACCATAACAAGTTTGGTAGCTTAACTCACATATAGCATTGTACGAATCTGAAATCTGCTAAAAACCCAGAGATCAAAACTTTCTAGACTCAAACATGTGAGATACATAAAAACATTTTGCACAGTGGATAGTCAGACACCTGCTCTGTATGTTTGCTTAAATTGAGCGCTGTAACTAGTACTTTACATGCAAGTGATCAGTGAACATGTTAATGTAATTCATCCACTTTGATAATGAGATTCATACGTGATTGGTATCTCAAAACAACAAATAACATGATAAGTTGGACAACAAACAACAATGTGATATATTTTACCACCGGAAACTAAAAAGCTGGCATCACTCAACAATACTCTGAAGCTGTCTACCATCACAACACCCTTTCCGGCAGTATTAGCTTTCTAAAAATGATCTACAATCTCGTAAGTCTAGCTATAGTGTTGGTATGGATGCTGATTGTGCCTGATTGTTTACGAGTAGATTCTTATCTTGGTATCAATTTCTTCCCTTCCAGTCACTGGAGTTAGTGTGCATCCTTTCAACAATGTTTGTGATACATTTCACTAGACTAAGCTACAGTAGGTGTACCATGATGGCTGTACTGCTGTACACTATAGTACTTTTGACATGTATTATCATTATTTCACTATTATGATGTCAACTAGTATGCGACAAATTTGCCTAGTATACGAAGCTATACAGAATTCTAAGGTTCTAAAACTGTGTGACACACAGTCAAACCGTGAGACTAGAGAGGTCTGTAATTGGGAATGGTCAATAGTGATCAATACCACACTGTACTAAGATGAATGATCAGTTACTGACTGTGAGTGAGAACTGATGTAGTGTGGATTACACACCTGTTACTACATGACTCAACACAATCACACACAACTCACATCATATCGACCAGTACTATGATGGTTGGGATCCGCTCCCTGTGACAAGAGTTGTTTTACTCTAGTTACTTCACCTCTATAACTAGCATCCCAGAGGTCTTCATTCTGTGAACACAACATAACATCATGTATCAAACAATGACAGCTGCTACACTTTATATACAAATAACACATAATCACAAATGAATGAAAAGTGTATTTCTGATAACATGCTCTGTTTTGGCGAGAGACTGAAATTACTAGTAAGGGAGGGCGGGGTAATTCCGCTCATTCCTAGTTCGAGCAGCTGATGCCTGCAAACAAGCAAGCTACCGGCAGCAGCAAAGTGCTGAATAAATAGCTACACTATATAGCTATACTGAACTGCTGAAGCAAGCGCATGAGCTTACTCTCTTTTGATAAAAAATTAATATATTCTATTCATCACGGTAGACGAAAAACTCCAAAAAACTTCCTAAAACTTACTTAGCTCAATCATGCTTTATACTCAGAGCCTCGTGTAAGCATAGAATGGATTATTAACAGTCAATTATACTATTAAAACAGTTTGGGATGCTCAGACACTCCAGATCTCTGACTGCAAGCGGCCTTGGAGCACACTCACGAGAAAGGAATGTTTAAGAGGTGTGGCTTGCTGAAATGACGACAGGAATAAATGTTTTGAAAAGTATGCTGAGCGAGGAGCTCTGTGACTTCTGTCAGCGACATGATTGTTACTCACAACAACTGAAACTCGGTTTTCTATGACTCATCACTTATTCATCCATGTTTATTCAGCATTCTGATTTCAAGTTCATGCGCACGAATACTGTCACAGATTATTGGGAAATAGTATAGAACCTTTCTTTCACGGCTAGAAACCGTTTCCACTAGCAATTCCTCTTCGTAATAGAAAAAACGTGGTGGGCGGAATTACCCCGAAAAAATAATTTTTGAATTTTCTCAGTAATTAGGAAAGTCAAGCTGCTGTTATTATTATCGGTGATAGTGACTTGCTCTAGTTGCAACCACAAAGAGTACTTAGATTGACCTACAAGATCCTGCTATTGGTTGTTGGAAAGATTGTTCTCTGCTGGAGTAAAGCAGCTCTTAAGTTGGAAACACGGAAGTGTGGGCGGAATTACCCCGCCCTCCCTTACTCATCACTCACCAATTGCTCCTGAGAACTCATTTTAGTTCTGTTGTAAAGTTGAGGAAGATAGAGAAAGTGAGAGAAAAGGCTCAGGCTGCTGCGAAAGCTAAAGAAAGGGCAGTTGAAAATATCACGTGATGTGTTTACGAGCCCCGCCTTCAATCAAGTTAATTACTAGGGGCAGCAGAGCAGCTGACCACTGAGCATGATAGTTCGTGTACAGAGCAAGAACGGTACGAAGCGAATCACTGCTAACTCCTCAGACTTACTGAGGACGCTACTAGAAAAGGTGAGTCAGCTAGTGATGAATACAGAGACGAGATCTAGCTGTACCACTGAATGCTGTGCAGGTAACGAGAGAATTTCAGCTGGACGTTCTCAGTCGTTCTCCGTCTACCGTTCCGCGGGATATCGTAATGAACCGAGCCAGAAGGAGCTAGGACTAACGCTGCAGGATGGACACATTTTCAGAGCACTCATGGCTCAGGGTAAAGTCCGAAGTGCCTTAAGATACCTTTCCCGGGACGAAAACAATGGTGTCCTCAGTCTTGACGACACCATTCCTTCAACTGATGGTCTGACCACTCGTGATCTCCTAAAAGAGAAACACCCCACTGGTTCTCCTGCCCGCCCTGAGTCTTTAATGTCTGACTCTCCTGTGCCGGTTGTCGACCCTATTCTATACTGCAACCTCGATTCTGCCTGTATACTCAATGCCGCCTTACATACCCATGGTGCCGCTGGGCTTTCTGGTCTTGATGCCTATGCTTGGCGAAGATTATGCTCCTCCTTCAAGTCAGCTTCTCAAGATTTCTGCTCTGCTCTTGCTGCTGTTGCTCGTAGGATTTGCACCAGCAATATACATCCGGATAATCTTACAGCCTTTGTTGCCTGCCGCTTGATTCCTCTAAACAAATGTCCAGGTGTAAGGCCAATTGGTATTGGAGAGGTGCCTAGACGAATTATCGCCAAATCTGTGCTTAGCCTCTTTAGAGAGGATATACAAGATGCAGCTGGCCCTCTTCAAGTCTGTGCTGGTCAAGAAGGTGGCTGTGAGGCAGCTATCCATGCTATGCATCAATTCTTCAGTGATGACGATATACAAGGTGCTCTTCTAGTTGATGCTTCTAATGCCTTTAACTCGCTCAATAGACAGGCTTCTCTCCACAATATTCGATTCATCTGTCCCCCTCTGTCCCAGATCCTCATTAACACCTACCGTGCTCCCATAAGATGCATAATCACTGGCGATGGTGAAATCAGCTCTTCTGAGGGTACTACTCAGGGTGACCCACTAGCCATGGCCATGTATGCCCTTGCAGTGAAACCTCTGATCAGCAATCTAAGATCTGATGTCCCCAATGTAAAGCAAGTGTGGTATGCTGACGATGCGTCTGGCGCAAGCACTATAGAAGACCTAAGAAAGTTCTGGGACAGTCTGAATCAACATGGCGATAAATACGGCTATCATCCAAATTCCACCAAAAACTCACCTTGTCGTAAAACCTGACCACGAAGCCAAGGCAAGAGCTCTTTTTGCTGACACCGGAGTTAATGTCACCACAGATGGCAAAAGACATCTTGGTGCTGCAATTGGTTCTAAAGCCTTCACGACTCAATATGTGTCTGAAAAGGTTAATTCTTGGTGTGATGAAATCAACCAATTGGCTCACATTGCAATAACACAACCCCACTCTGCATACTGTGCCTACACTCATGGCTTATCGAGTAAATGGACATTCCTCACTCGAACTATTCCTGACATTTCCAAACTATTACAACCTCTAGAAGATTCAATTCACAACCATCTGATCCCTGCAATCACAGGCCGCCCACCTTGCTCCCAAATTGAGAGAGACCTGATAGCTCTTCCAATTAGACTTGGTGGCTTAGGCATCATCAATCCTGTTTCTTCTGCCGAGTCTTCCTTCAAAGCCTCTTCTAACCTTACAGCTCCTCTAGTTGCAGCTATTGCCACCCAAGATCTTAATCACCATCTCAGTAGGTCAGCAACCAAAGAGATCAAAATCTCCATTCACAAAAACAACCGTCAAATCCAAAAACATACTGCAGAGCATGTTTACAACCAACTAACACCTCAACTGAAGCGCTCTGTAGATCTTGCTAAAGAAAGAGTTTCCTCTTCTTGGCTATCAGTTCTTCCCCTTGATGACCACGGTTTTTCCCTGCATAAAGGTGACTTTAGAGATGCCTTGTGTCTCCGGTATGGTTGGTCTCTGCCTCACACTCCTGCCAAATGCAACTGTGGTTCCCCCTTCTCAGTTGATCATGCAATGATCTGTCCGATGGGTGGCTTTCCTACCATTCGTCACAACGAACTGAGAGACCTCACTGCCACTCTACTAACTCAAGTCTGCCACAACGTTGCCACTGAACCTCACCTCCAACCCCTCAGTAGAGAATCAATGTCTCTGCGTTCAGCCATCACCACAGACAATGCTCGTGTCGACATTCGTGCAAATGGTTTTTAGACCGGCGCTCAAGATGCATATTTTGATGTCAGGGTGTTTCACCCAAATGCACCAAGCAACGCTGGTTCCATTTCCTCTGCCTTCAAAAAACACGAAGATGCCAAAAAAAGAGCTTATGGTCAACGTATCAGACAAATTGAACAGGGTGTTTTTACACCCCTGGTTTTTGCCTCAACTGGTGGTTTAGGTCGAGAAGCCACTACCTTCTATAAAAGATTAGCTGATCTTCTGGCAAACAAAAGAGATAAACCATACCCAGTAGTTATGGGCTGGCTGAGATGCAAACTCTCCTTTGCAGCAGTTCGTTCCTCTATTCTGTGTATACGAGGAAGCAGATCTTCAGCTAACCATCCAGTTCGTGACCACTTTGACATCACCCTAGCAACATCTGAGGGTGGTGTTCCACTTGGTTGACACTAAACATTATTGTTATTATTACTATTATTATCATTATGCTTTGTTTTTTTGTCACTCTCAGACTCTCTTTACCTTATATCACATATACGTAATAGTTAACTCCCGGTCTCTGAGGCGATACGGGATATATACCGAGGTGGTTAATTATGCTGTCCGAGGGCGGAGCCCGAGGATGGCATAATTAACCACCGAGGTATTATCCCGATCGCCGAAGAGACCGGGAGTTAACTGACTTGTACCCAACCACCAGTCTTCTGTGGTGTTTGTAGCTGCTGTAGCTGTTCTGTAGCTTGTAAGCGAATATCTACGAGCTGTTCTGTAGCTTGTAAGCGAAGATCTACGAGCGGATGGGAGCCCAGGCCACTCGCCTCCAAGCGCACACTCGCCAGGTCTATAATGGCGAACGCCCGTGTTCAAGTTGGGCGACAAACGAAGCCTGGCGTCAACTTTCGTGCAGCTAAAACGCACGGTAACTTGGCTTTCAGGCAGCAATGCTGGCTGACCTTTCCCAAAGGTTAACACGTGCGCCAATATTATTATTGATAATTTATTGACGATGGCCCACTAGTATCTGCTATTTTGTGGGGTATAAAGCTCCACGCACTTTCGCCGGGGTACACAACCAAAAATATCCAGCAATGTTTCTGTATCGATACCGCACATGTCTGTTATTAGCCTGATTTCAGTATAGAAACAATAATGTAGTTGACTGGTACATCCGCGTATCAGTACGTCCATAATATTTCATCCATGATACAGGCAAACAGCCCTGTACGGCGGTTGATAACGATCATACTGTTGATTGGCTTGAAACTATCAATGGTGTTTCAAAGATGAAATTGCCATGAAACATTATTGTAGATCTACAAATATGGCGACAGGTCAGTGGCTGTCTACACGGAAGTAAGTCAGTTAAGCTGATCATAAAGCTTGTACTAACACACACATTGCCTTACTTATTACAGGCGACCTCGGACTAAGCCGACTGCAGAAAGTGCTAGTAGCGATTGGTAAGCATGATTACTGCTAAAAGTGTTGGCAATAATTATTAAATTCATAGTAACAGTGAAAAAATTATAGTTATAAGCAGGTAAGCAGCATTTATATAGGTGCCAGAATAACGGTATAATTATTATGTTTCGTATAGTGATGAAGATGATAAAAAAACTGCCCTAGATACAGAGAAGAAGTATGTCAAGTAATAATCTAGCTACATGCATGATAACTTGTGTTTAGTTATGTTAGTGAGTCTGACGTGGAAGATGTGGATGATGGATTGTAAGTCATTACATCCAAAAAATAATGCATTGTGTATTTTGTATTAATGTACAGTGAGTTGGATACTAATGAAGTGGACAAAAAAAGCAAAAAAAACAGGTGATTGCATTCTGTCGACATAATGTCAGGTGTTAATTATTGTAAATGAAACAGGATGATCAAATGTACTCGTGTGTGGCGATCCAAGGTAAAGAAATGAATACTGAAGAAAGAATATTATTGCATACAATTTCTAGAATTGGTATGCAAAAAAGAAAAAGAAACCAAAATGGAGTCGAAGTTGTTGGGAGTGTGAAAATGTAAGTATTGTTTGACCAATGTTTTCGTCCACTAAATTGACTTGCTTACCGGGCTTAGTGGTATGCTCAAGATGGAGGTGGGGTTTACAATCACCGCCAACAACATGAAATGGCAACATGTCGACATAAGCATTACACTTATGAAACAGACGAAGAAGACACAATATGGGATATCTCATTTCCAGAAGATTAATGAACCAGAGAGTGCTTTAGTTATCCATTTCCACTTATTTCAAATTCTCTGTTTGATTCAATTGTTTAGTATTATATCAAAACACTGACACTGTAATAATCATTGGAAGTTATAATATTGTATTGTTTGAATCGTGCACATTAGTCTTCTTCCTCATCATCAAGTGGGAGAGCTTGATTACTTGATGATGAGGAAGCTCTCGGCTCATCTACCATCACCAGAGCTCTCAGCTCATCTGGTGATGGTACCGTTGGAAATAGGAAATAGTCATGATGTTCATCATGTGACATGATTTCCACATAGTTGTCTTCACTGGGCTCTCCTCCATATGTAGCCGTCAGCCATGCATGCTCGAAATCCAGTGAAAAAATTTTTAGCATACTCAGCATCAGGATTCATCTGTACATAGAGACGCTGTAACGAAATAATAATTAATATTAAAGACAGAATCAGACATTAAATTTTACATACTAGTACTGCGAGATGCCTTGAGTAAATCTCCTTGGCAGAAATTGTTGCCTGAAAATATTTTATCAAATCCTCTGCCAAATCTATCGTCCTCTTTTTTGAAGCATTTGCACAGGGAGCGCGTCCATATATCTAGATAACAAATACAATATAAACTAAAGTAAACTGTGTTTACGTATGTGCATGAACTCTGGTAATAAACAGCACACTTACACGCCTCCTTTCTTCCCCTCTAAAGGTCGTCATGAGTTCCTTGCATCTACTGGCTGCAATATCACACTTGTACTTCTCCAGACAGCTGTCTCCGAGCACTCTCTGCAAAATTTCCTAATATGTAAGGAACTGATACTGTAACAGAATCAGTTAAATTTGAAACTGACAGATAGTGTTTCCTCATCCAGTGATCTTGTTAAACTGCTGACGTAGGCTTTCGCTACAGCAGTTCTGAGAGGTTTCTGTAATAATAATTATGATCGGGATTATGATGATAGTTTATCTACAGCTTAGTATACATTATCATTTCAATCATTTACCTCTAGATGTGCATCTTTCAGATTGAAATTCTGTCTTTCTTGTTCACTTAGCTTGTCAAGAATACTTGATACTTGTTTTGTTAAACTAGTAAGGTGGTCTTGTATCTTCTGTAGCTGTCGACTGTGAGTCTGCAATGATGTGCAACAGTGTTGTACCATCACACTCAAGCTTTGGTCATCTCGAAATTCAGGCAGCTCACTCCCCGACTGTTCCTCATGTGAAGACGAACTAGTGTCTGTGCTCATAGTACTGGGGCGAGAATATGGGATCGCTCTACTAGCACTAGCATGCTGCCCTGTTTTGAAAGTTGTAACAACTATCATTATCTGTATAAACATTGTCATTATTAATGTATTATAAAACTTGCCTCTTCGTTGCACAGACCCTCGAGGCCTGTAAGATAGCATATTTAGCCTGCACAGAATGTTCACGCTCACAGCAATGCACCAGCAAGAAAAAGCGGACTCACGTGAGCAAATGTTTGCATGCACGTGTGCACGTGTGGATTGCTGCTAATGTTATAACTCGGTGCGTTTATGTGATCAGAATGGCTGCTAATAGTGCCCAGTTATCAAGTGAGATGATCTTTACTTACATGTATACATTCCCATCTTATTATTTGACTTTAGAATACTACTGCAATATTTGCAATGTCTCATTTGAATTCAAGTCCAAGCTTGATCGTCACTATACGACAGCGAGCCACAAACGCTTTGAGAAGCTGTTAAAGTGTGCTCCAAGGACAACATCTACTTCGTTGTTGCTACAGGTTCATACATACTATGGCTGCTGTACTCTTGTGAATGTTATAAATACAGGAAGCCAGTGGCTCATCATGCTCGAGAAATGATTTTGAGACAGGATACTTAAATGTGCTACAGGAACATACACATGCAGAGAGCATTACAAATGTGGGTAAAGATGGAGATGAATTTAGTAGTGATGAAGACATGGCATTCGACTTATTCACACCCGAAGAAAGTAATCATGATGGCGATGAAGACGAACACATAGGTAAGATAATTATACTTTGGCAATTAAATTAATTTGATGCGTATGGTTGCTGCTTTAGACTTTGTGGCAGTTTTTCAAACTGTTCAGAAGTATTCCGACTTCACTCCATTCCCTTCAAAGCTGTTTGCTCTCCTCTATATGCTAATGCATAGTCCACATCGTGTGGTCTGTTATTACACATTGGATTGACTTGTAGTTATGACATTCTTTTATGCATTGTAGGGCGAGTCTACTCTGACATTCATCTGGTATCTATTGCATCAGACACAGTCTGTCATTGTTCCTTCATTTAGTGATGTAAAAAAATTTGCACTGCCTGAATCTGAAGTCCCACAAAAGGTATATATACTTCAATACAAATATACGTGTTTTTTCATGTACAATGATAATAGCATTATACCGATGGAGGAATACCTTTCCATATGCGACGTCCATCACACATACTGAGAATGTGTCTTGGCATGCCAAGTGTTGCGAAGATGCTTCACAGATTGCCTGTTTACGGCTCTGAATTTTATCAGTACGTTGATTTTTAATATTACCTTCAATATAATAATTTTTATAGAGAGATATATCATGGTGAAAGGTGGAAAAATGACCCCCGCTTTCAAGCATCCATGGTGGACATTTCGGGGACATTATTTTATGTCAACGACTTCGTCACCTTCACACATACCTTGTACGGTACTACTATTGGCAAGATATTGAAGTTTGTTGAAATGGTTAGTTTCATATGAATACAATAGTTACGTCACTAGTATATTGATGTTTTTTGACATGTTGTAATATGTGTGCGTGCAGGTCGGACATAGTGAACCTTTTGCTTTAGTGCACTGCCTTCCTACATTGTCTCAGTTTGTTCAGTAAGTGATAAATTAATGTATTACGCTTTACGCAACAAGTATAGGTTTAACAACCATGTTAACTACATGTACTGTGACCCTGCTGCACATGTGCTTGCTGACAAAATCTTCACTTCGATGAATTTTGTACAAGAAAGTATACCACCAGCTATAATTATGGAATGCTCACCAAATGGAGCCATGAATACAATGAGCCATGAGGTACTTACTATACACTTTTTTGTATGCATGTATTGCAAACCAACTATTCTTAATGCAGATTTATTCAAGGTTTACAGCAACTTGTGAAGATAGAAGCGATTTGCCAACTATTGTTTGCCCGTTGATTATCTACTCTGATGACACAAGCGGTAACAGAAGTAAAAAGTGGAATAAATTCGATTATTGGTGCCTTCTTTTGGCTGGTCTTCCTCGTCATGAAAACTCTAAGCTGTCTAATATCCACTTCATTGCCTGTTCTAATCGGGCCGATTGCATGCAAATAAGTGCTCCAATTGTTGGTGACCTTCTCCTTCTTGAGCAGCGTGGTATTAAGGCTTTTGATGCTCACCTTCAAAAGCAGGTCAGAGTGTTTGCTCCTGTTTTGATCTTTATTGGCGATAACCCACGAGCATCTGAAATACTCAATCATGGGCTCGACTGCAAAGAAGTTTTGTAGGATTTGTTTGGTGAGCTTTGTTAAAGTAGGGTAGGATAACTCAATAGAAGTATAATAAAATTATGTGTTATATCAGGAGCATTATGAACGAAAGGAACATGCAACTGTAAACGGTGCCATCAAAAGCAGTCCTTATTTTGAAGTTTTGTGCTTGTGAGATGTAGCATTTTGTAAACACACACTCCAAGCTGATCACTGATACTTTTTGCTTAGTGACAGAGAATGCTATGAACACGCATATTGTTGGTGTGTGCTCAAGCAAGGAAAGACCTCGTATATAAGCCATTGAAAGCGCTGAGAAGAAAGTGCTACTCATAATGTGATGCAAAATATTTTTGTAATAGCAGAAATGCGTAATTAAGTGTTATTCTGATGACACCGAAGTTGTACCTTATAACAGTTCATGTTCTCCTGATTATGTACATCAATAGACTGACAAGGACATTGCACCGGACTCTGTCGCTCAGCTTAGAACAAAAGAAATTTCACTGAAACAAATAATATTATTGAGAATATCAAAGCGAAGACCTCGGAAAACAAGAAGATTGAGGCAAGAAAAGAATGTGGGTTAAGAGAAAGCACCAATTATTTACTGTCACTTCCATGTGACTTGTACAGGTTAGTTAATTATAGTATGTTGACAATTAGGCACAAATCATGCACATGTATTAGGTCGACTCCTGTTGAGACTCTTCACACGATCCTTTTGGGTCCGTGTAAATATCTTCTCCATATGCTTATGGCTTCTCTTTCTGCTGAAGATAAGAAAAAACTTCATGCTCGTTTGCAAGCGTTCCCCTTGTCAGGAATTGATGAAAAGGTCTTGGGGAATCTCACCAGAAATTATCGCTCATTTGTTGGCCGAGATTTTAAAGCATGGATGCAGGTAGTAATAATAATAATGATAATTATTATGTATGATTTTTTTCAGGTGGCAATCTTTCTTGTTCAGGACTATCTCAATGATGAGCAGTTCCAAGTTTGGTTTTGCCTTTCTAAGGTTAATACACTTTGTGCTAAGAATGCTTTATAATACTTGTGTAAAGGTATTTCAGATTGCCTACATCACTCCCTTTTCTACCAAGAACAAAGATAGCTGTCATAGTGTTTGTGTTGAATTTGTTGAAGCAGTCAGAGTGGCTTTTCCTGACATGCTTAAAAAGCCGAAGATTCACCTTCTCTTACATTTAGTAGATAACATGATTGAGTTTGGGCCTACTTCTGCTTTTAACACTGAAAGGTAAGATAAATGCATGATGTATAACTGTTATGATGCACATCTTATGACTGTAGAGGTGAGGCATTCAATTCTATTTTACGTACATTCAATGTGTTTGGTAATCGCCAATCACCAAGCAAGGACATTGCGAATTGTTTCGATGTGTTAGAACACCTTCGTTTTCTTGGCGATGGTGGGTCTCTGGATGGTAAACAAAGGTAACCTTATGTTCTCGAGCATAATCAATATAATAGTGCTTGTATAATTATAGTAGTGGAGCAGGATTACAGGAGCTATACTCACAAAGTACTGTTCAACACTTTGTAAACAGTATCCCTCTTAGAACCCTTCACCACGACAAAGATATATTTCAACCAGGTTCACTACGTCTATTGAAGGTAATATTAATGCACAGAGAAAATAATGTAATTAATATTACGCAATATTCTTATGTAGCATACTCGACAAATGGTGCTTGGAGAAGTGAGTGTTGTGGCAAAAGGTGTATCAACTGATATAGCTGGTCTGTGTTCCGCTTCCATGCTGTTTCTACCGGAACATGTACCATTGAGTGCTCTTGTTTTTGTGTATGGTGGAGTGATGACGCAGGTTGGTCAAATGGCTCACAATGGTTCTTTCATCAAACTAGGAGGGGGCACTGAGGTTTGTTACATCATCCAGAAGGTTTTATTACTATTCTAGATTTTCTCTTGACTAGGTGATGTATGGAATGTTTGTACTTGGTTTAAAGTACAAGAACGACAAGGTGTGTTTGGTACAGCAGATGGAGGGTATGGCAGGTGTAGTAAACAATCTAGACTGTCCTTTATATTCGATCACCACTAACTTCAAGCTGATGCCATCTACCTCAGTTAAAGCAGAAGTATCTTTTGTACATGAGTGTGACGAGTCATGCGACTTTGTGAACAGTGGTTCTGTCATTGTTGAGCGGGAGGAAGTTACTTTAGACAAGCTACAATATGTTCATAATTTTGAAACCAATCACTTGTATTGTTTAAATGTTTTTTGTATGAATCAATAATATTTTTTGTACAGTATAATATATACATGAAATTTAAATGCGTGATACAGGATAGATACAATGATGATTCAGACCTGATCTTACAGTATGAAACAGAGGCGAAGCCAGATACAGCACTGATATAGTTACGGTAACACTGCTGTTAGTACAAGGCTGTTACATTCGATTACCGGAAAGTTCTGATACAAGGGATATGCTACAACGCGGTATCATTATAGATTACGTCCTTGATACGGAGACCTTGTTTTGGTTGTGTAGGTATAAAACGCGGAACGTGGAATGGAATGGAACGCGGAATGGAATATGGAATGGAACGTCAAACAGTGAAACAGTAAAGAAAACAGCCAAATTTCGACTTGAAAAGAAAAAGGACACTTGCTTTGACTTGCGTACTGCTGCACGCAAGGAGTGGAGAGTGGTGGAGTGTGAGACGCATTGATATAGCTGGTGTCAGACTAGTGCAAGCAGCTCAGCCTGAGACTTCTGCTTGAGCGTAAATCATAAGAAATGAATCAGAGGTTAAACTCACTTACTGTACAGGCAGAGTTTAGTCTAACAGCGCACACTGATCTTTGCTCTGGAACTAAGTTAACGTTCTATCAACAGCTTGCTAGCTGTAAACATACTCGCATACACCCACAGCCACACCCCCTTGTTGCACCGGCGTACATGCTGCCTGGATACAAACAACGGTGATAAGTCATGTTATGCATCGATATGGTGACCTAAGCTAAGGGTTGAGTTTCACTCCGTCACAAAGAGAGCTATGATTCCTGTGAACTTGATTCAGTAGTCTGCACACGATGAGCCTGAGCGAGTGGCACGTGAGCTAGAGCTAGTATTTGAGGCAGAACACAGATCAGACTACGTTGGCCAACTCTACCTATACAAGTAATAAAAACATTTTAACCAAAATGCAAGAGATTTAGGGTTGGTACATTTATCGAAAAAGTATGGAAACAAGATTTTGAGGATTGTAACAATAGCAGTATAATGCTACCTCCCTATTAAATTAACCACAACTATCGAAAGCAGTTAATTTAGGGAAGTAGCATTATACTGCTATTGTTACAATCCTCAAAATCTTGTTTCCATACTTTTTCGATAAATGTACCAACCCTAAATCTCTTGCATTTTGGTTAAAATGTTTTTATTACTTGTTTCTTTTCTTTTTATTTATTAATGACTTAGTTGGCACTTATGTTAATACAGTGTTACTGTAAAGAGAACAGTACACATGTATTTTACTGGATGCGCGGAGTGAACTGATGCATATGCACCGTTGCATTCGGCTCTGCACTACATGCAACACAGACCATGCAACATTAGCTTAGCTTAAGCTACCTTTCTTAACAAGCCTGACAGGCAAATCAGTGAAGATTTGCTCATTGTCTGCAGTGAACACTGCTAGTAGAAGGCTAGCAGCACTCGCGTTCCAAGCCATTTGTACTAAGGTGCGCTTGTATTAGAATTGTTACATACACGGGCGTGCGCGAGTAGGCGTAACCTAGTAACGGAGTTCAAGCAGAAGCATGGAATGGAGTCTGTTATGGACCAAAAATCACTGTTTTTCTGGAATTACTCGCTTCTCCCAATGTTTTAGGCTGAAATAGATGTCAGGTGCACTGATGGTCATAGGTAGCGTTGCTTCTGTGTACGTTTAGTTGCGTTTGGTTCGCTCACTACTGTGCTAGACTCGCTGAAGAATAAGAAGAAGAAGAAGAAAGAAAGAAGAAGATGAACAAACGGGTGACCACGTGAACTCTGGTTTACCACCTTAAACCTGGTTTCTTTTGCTTCTAAAGGTCTCGTTGTAATCGCAAAAATCGTGCAAAGAGCTTCGGAACGTTAGATTAGCTTGAAACGCTCGTACGGCGAAGATATGGCAGTGCCGTAGTAGTGCCTCCAGGCGAGACGCCATCTTGTCATGCCCATAGCAACTGACCTTATAGTCTTTATTAGTAGACTCATTGTAAGCGCTTACCTCTCAGGATAGCCCCTAGGTAGTTAAAATACCCCTGATGTCGTCAACAGCCAAGATAAACGTGAATTATTTCGTTAAGCCTAAGTGTAGCCGCCATCTTATTTTCCGCCCAACCCTAAATATGCCACTGCTACCGCGTGGCATAATAGAAGTGACCTCTAGGCTATGATTCAAGTCAAATCAAGTGTCCTTCAGGTTTTTTTTGCCGTTTGGCGTTCCATTCCATATTCCATTCCACCGTTCCATTCCATTCCACGTTCCGCGTTTTATACCTACCCCTTTCGCCGGGTGGGCAGGTGTGGACAAAGGACTAGTGCCACTTTGCCACTTCCTGGAAAATATCCATATTGGCCAGGTTTAACTTTAATATCCTGTAAAATATCCATATTTCCCTGGGTATATGGGATATATACCATGCCATTTCCCTTTGATCTTTGGGTGTGGTGAGGTACAAATTGTATTATTATTGTGTTAAAAAATAAAGGCTTGTTTGTATAGATTAAAAAAAAAAATTCCTATCAAGTTACGGTAGTGCACGTGACTTGTCTAGTTTGTCACGTGATCATTCTTTTGTCTTAAACAGGCATGGGGACACGTTGTATCTTTCAGAGACTAGTGGGCGTGGTCTACAGCAAGAGACGACCAAGGATACGATGGAGGATGAGATCGATCAATTACTGAAGAAGAGAGATGGATTAATATACCGAGACAGAGACCCTCAACTGTACTGAGACACACACACCACTCATCAACTGAACTCACCTCTCTCTCTCTCTCTCTATCTCTCTCTCTCCCCTCCCTCTCCCTCCCTCCCTCCCACCCTCTCTCCCAGTCTCCCTCCCACTCTCCCACCCACTCTCCCTCTCTAGCCATATCGTCATGTTGATAATGTCATGTTTGAAGATTCTGTTATTGTTGACAAGTTCCTGGAGGGATGGAGACAGTCAGGAGGGGCTCAGGGGGTGGGGTTTCTGATCGGTCGCTATGAGCAGTATGAAGAGGTACCCCACCACACCCAAAGATCAAAGGAAAATGGCATGGTATATATCCCATATACCCAGGGAAATATGGATATTTTCCAGGATATCAAAGTTAAACCAGGCCAATATGGATATTTTCCAGGAAGTGGCAAAGTGGCACTAGTCCTTTGTCCACACCTGCCCACCCGGAGAAAGTGCGTGGAGCTTTATACCCCACAAAATAGCAGATACTAGTGGGCCATCGTCAATAAATTATCAATAATTTATTGGCGCACGTGTTAACCTTTGGGAAAGGTCAGCCAGCATTGCTGCCTGAAAGCCAAGTTACCGTGCGTTTTAGCTGCACAAAAGTTGACGCCAGGCTTCGTTTGTCGCCCAACTTGAACACGGGTGTTCGCCATTATAGACCTGGCGAGTGTGCGCTTGGAGGCGAGTGCCCTGGGCTCCCTTCCGCTCGTAGATCTTCGCTTACAAGCTACAGAACAGCTCGTAGATCTTCGCTTACAAGCTACAGAACAGCTCGTAGATCTTCGCTTACAAGCTACAGAACAGCTACAGCAGCTACAAACACCACAAGAAGACTGGTGGTTGGGTACAAGTCAGTTAACTCCCGGTCTCTTCGGCGATCGGGATAATACCTCCGCCCTCGGACAGCATAATTAACCACCTCGGTATATATCCCGTATCGCCTCAGAGACCGGGAGTTAACTATTACTTGTAGCTGCAATATATGAACCACCACAGGTTAGTACAATAACACTGCTGTGATGGCACTATAGCTATGGGTGTGTTCATGTGTAGGCTTGTTCACAGTATAGTGTTGATGTTGAGTCTCAAAACAATCTCTTATTGTTAAATTACATACTGCCAAAATACATGAGAGACTCAGTATATAAATCAGAGTGCACAATAGCTTGTAAAAATAAATACAAGTGTCCGAGACTCTTAGTCTACAACACTCCTCCCTCCTTAGTTTGCAAATGGAATGTACCAGTCGGGCGGTCCACGCTTACGAACTGGATAACGTCTTTGAGGTGGATCTGTAGGTGTAGGATCTGATGGAGGGGTAACCACTTGATCCTCTGGTGGAGACATGGCATCATCTGACGGAGACGGGATTGTTACAGGTGGAGGGGTGGTGTCCCAATCAAACTGTGGTGATGCCAAGCGCTTACGCACATGATCCATGTGACGGCGAACTGTTCTCCCATCTGAGAGCTTGATCAGAATAGATCTTGTTCCTAACAGTTCGATCACTTCTCCTGGTAACCATGGATTGGTACCTTTGTCCCGACTGAAATTTCGAGCATAGACTGCATCTCCAGTCTCCACTCCTTGAATGTCATTTGACTGCATCACATGCTTGTCTTGCTTCTCCTCGACCTTGCGCTGAAGATCTGGATGTATCACATCTAGTGGAGATCTCATCTTTCTCCCTAAGAGAAGCTGTGAAGGAGTTTCTTCAGTGGTGCTTTGTGGTGTATTGCGATAGCGAAACAGGAAACGTGACAATTTGTCCTGTAGAGTACCAGACTTCATCTTCTTGAGACCTTTTTTTACTGTCTGGACGGCTCGTTCAGCAAGACCATTGGTGGCAGGATGATAGGGAGGTGAGGTCTTGTGACGAATAGAGTTCTTCTTTAGGAACTGTTCAAACTCAGCACTCACAAAACTTGGGCCATTGTCAGTGACCAGTACTTCAGGAACTCCAAAAGTTGCGAATAGTTTGCGGCAACTCTGAATAGTAGCAGTGGAAGTGATAGTTGACATAGGAAATACTTCGATCCATTTGGAATGCGCGTCAACCAAAAGTAGGAGCATGTGTCCTTGTATCGGTCCAGCAAAATCGGCATGTAGTCTAGCCCATGGTCTGGTCGGCCATCTCCAAGGTTGTACAGGAGCTGCTGGCGGTAGATTCTGTTGACTCTGACATGTTGTACATGACTGCACAGTTCGTTCAATGTCCTTATCGATTCCACTCCACCACACCATAGTTCGAGCAATCTGTTTCATCTGTGATGATCCAGGATGAGCAATGTGTAACTCCTCCAATACACTCGCTTGACCTGCTGCTGGAACGACAACTCTATTTCCCCACAGAAGGCATCCATCATGTGATGATAACTCGAGGCGTTTGTGCCAGTAGGGTTTGAGATCTTTCTCGATAGCACCGGTGGGCCATCCTTTGAGAACAAACTGCTGAACTCTTGAGAGTACTGGATCTCGTCTTGTCCATAACTTGATTTGCTCAGCAGTCACTGGTCCCTTCTGAAGTTCTTCGAATAGTAATACCATCTCAGCTGGTTGTGGGGTTTCTTCTGATGCACTCCCAGGAAGAGGTAAGCGACTCAAAGCATCGGCATTTCCATGAGTAGCTCCTGACTTGTGGATCAACTCATACTCATACATTCCCAATGTTAACGCCCATCGTTGGATTCTGGCAGATGCTTGAGCTGGAACTATCTTGTCTTTCGCGAACAGAGAGGCGAGTGGCTTGTGATCCGAACTGAGGATAAATGATCTTCCAAAAATATAGCAGTGAAATCTTTTGACGCCGAAAACACATGCCAGTCCCTCTTTTTCAATCTGAGTATAATTCTGTTCAGCCTTGGACAGTGTCCTTGAGGCATATCCAACTGGTCTCTCTTCTCCATTTGGATACCGTTGCGACAACACAGCACCAAGACCGTACTGAGAAGCATCACACGCTAGGACAAGTTGTAGCTCAGGGTTATAGTGTGTCAAAACTTGAGATGACAATAGTAGCTTCTTTGATGCTTCGAAAGCCTTCTTTTCTTTGTCATTCCACCTCCACTTGGTTGATTCTTGAAGTAGGTTGTACAAGGGTTTCAAGGTGGTAGCTAGGTTTGGCATAAATTTGCCATAGTAGTTCAACAGACCTAGGAACGCTTTCAGCTCGGTGACATTCTTTGGAGTAGGAGCTTGCTGTACAGCTTGGACTTTGTCTGGTGTAGGATGAATACCATCTCGATCAATTGTGTGTCCAAGATAGGTTACTGATGTTGAGGCGAAAACACATTTTTCTTTCTTGAGAGTCAGACCCGCAGACTCCAGACGTTCCAGCACTTTACTCAACGTCTGTAGGTGTTCTGCCTCGGTAGCTCCAGTTATCAGGATATCGTCGATATAGACCACTACTGAAGGTATGTCTTGTAGTAGTGACTCCATTGCTCGTTGGAAGATTCCTGGAGCCGACGATACTCCAAAAGTCAAACGGTTAAATCTGTACAGACCCTTGTGAGTGTTCACCACGACATATTGCTTCGATTCTTCATCCAAAGACAACTGCTGGTATGCTTGACTCATGTCTAACTTGGTGAAGACAGCTCCTCCTTGCAACTTAGCAAATAGGTCCTCCACCATTGGAATGGGGTAGTTGTCGAGACGAGATGCTTTGTTGACTGTAGTTGAGAAGTCTCCGTAGATTCTCACTGATTTCTTATCAGCCTTGAGTACTGGCACGATAGGTGCTGCCCAGTCCGAATAAGTCACTGGTTCGATCAGTCCTTGAGACACGAGCTTCTCTAGCTCCTCTTCTACCAGTGGTCTCATAGAGTAGGGAACTGAGCGAGCACTACAGAACATGGGAACAGAATGTGGGTTAACATGAATTTTAGCCTGGAAACCGTGCAAGGTCCCCAGCTCCTCTCTGAACAGTCTGGAATGCTTCTTCAGCAACTCTCCCAGGGGTCCATCATGAAGACAGTGTAGCGTGCTCCAGTCCAGAGTCAGTTTGTTTAACCAGTTCCTTCCGAGAAGGCTAGGTCCATCCATGTCCACTATCATCAGTTCTAGTTCTGCAGAGTTCTCTCCGTGTGTGACTTGCACTTGCGCAGTTCCAAGCACATCAATAGTCTCTCCAGTGTAGGTCGTCAGCTTCCTTGTGGTAGACTCTAACGGTCGACTTGGCCAATGTTTACGAAATGTGTTCTTTGACATGATAGAGAGCGAGGCACCTGTGTCCAACTCCATGCTGAGTGATACATCATCTATCTTCAACTCTACGATAAATGGTTTTCTACTGCTCTCCTCTCCAAGAGAAAAAAGTGTGTACTCCTCTGGTGACTGACTATCTCTTTCATCCTTCAATTTCTTTACCGAATCTCTTCTGTCCTTTTTCACTGGTTGCTGACAGACAGTTTTCAGATGACCGGTTTTTCCGCAATTGTGACATTTTGCTGACTTGAAGCGACAGTTACTAGCTTTGTGATTCGTTTTTCCACATCTGTAGCACTTCTGGTAGGTTGGCGTGCCGGTGTCATCTTTGCGCTGATTCACTGGACGCCAGTTGCGTGGAGGCTTGCTGTCCAGCTTCTGTACTACTGGTTCAGGTTCCAACTTCCGTTCGTCTCTCTCTGCAACTTCTAGTGCTTGCGCAATCTCTAGTGCTCTCTTGAAAGTCAGGTCTTTCTCCTGAAGCAAACGTTTCCGTACACGACTGTCGGTTAATTCCTCCAACCAAGCGGTCTCTCAACATTTTCTCGAGCGTCGTCCCAAAATTACAGTACACAGCTAGCGACCGTGGCCTTAACTCAGCAACGTACATGGAGACGGACTCCCCAGGCTTGCGGTCCCTGGCGTAGAACTGCAGTCGCTGGATAACTTCAGACGGCTCAGGATTGTGGTGCGTCTTCAAAACGGCGATAAGCTCTTCGTACGTCTTCTTTCCAGGTGTATCCGGTACCACGAGGTTTGTTAGCAGCTTGAAGGTAGCAGGACCAACCATAGCGAGGAGTATCTCTTTCTTCTTTGTTTCGTCCTCGACACCATTCGCGGCAAAGAAATGGGGCAGCCTTTGAGCGTACTGAGACCATTCCTCTCTTTCTGGGTCAAACTCGCTGATTCGCCCGAACAACGTAGTCTCGTCCCCAGACCACGCCTTCTTCCGCTAAGCTCGAAGTAGGGTCTGGTTGCACCATAGATACAGTATACCAACAGGGATTAGCAACGCGTGCGCATTCCAATACATTTTGTATTACGAGCTGATTTTACATCCTCGTTACGGGTTAAACATTAAACGTTGCCTTGCAACGAGCTCGTTGCAAGGCAACGGTTAATATTTAACCCGTAACGAGGATGTAAATCAGCTCGTAATACAAAATGTATTGGCGTTGCTAATCCCTGTTGGTATACTGTATCTATGGTTGTACTGACAATTTTCCTGCCTTCGCGTTACAGCAGTCCTACCCACACACGCGATTTGTCAAGCCATGCTATTTGGCGGGCACTACTCTTCGCACGCTGTGCTCTAACACGTTGGAAATTTAACCCGTAACACGGATGTAGTTGAAATTCCTGTCCGTTGCTAATCCCTGTGAGTATATTGTATCTATGGTTGCACGAAGGCCAAATCTTGGGTCAATGACGTAATTGTCACGCGCACAATCACATGTGAATTTTAATTTCTCCGCGGAAAAGCTGCGCGAAATATTGAGTATGGCAGAGTCTTGCTATGTCTGTGGAGAATCTCTGCTTCCTAATAGTGGTAGAAGAGTGATGAGCGATCAGCTAAAGAGTTTTCTTCGCCTGGAAGTTTCATCGGGACATCTTTATCTTTGTAAGACATGTTATTCGAAAACCAACAAAGGAACCAATCAAGAAGCAGCTGCTCGCAACATTAATTACACGAGTTGTGGACAACTATAAGAGAAACAGAGATCACGACGAATAGTACTGTCAGCTCTTATGGTAAATGTGATGTAACTACACAAACGGAGTTTTTCACTTCCCTTCTACATTTAGATGAATTCTTACAATAATCTTTCATTGTACCACTGCACGTTAGCCTTTTGTAATATAATTCAGCATTGCATAGCTTTCCATCTCTTCCTCCTCTTCCTGTTTCCTGAACATACATCGCAATCTTGTCTGGTGCACCCCAATGAATAATCTTGCGCACATTTGGGCTATCTAGGCCCATCCCAAAAGCGATGGTGGCTACAACAACTCTCACTACACCATCAACTTGAGTAAATGACTTAACAATATGTTGTTGATTGTCAGTTGCCGTAGAGCCATCATATTTTTCACACATTCTAAGTTTATTCATGGGGATGCAATCTGATGGAGGAGCATATGAGGCATCCCGTCTACCGAGACAGCATACAAGACCCTTAAATACTTCTAGAGTATCCACATAAGTTCTACAAAATATGATCGTTCGATCCGCTTTAATAACATTTGAACTTAGGTCATCGACTATTGGTAGAATTATATCATCTAAGCATCCCTGCTTGAGAACACTATACTTGATATTAATTTTGTTAGGATCTCGTATCACTAAGTAGCAGCCATTCATATCAAGGGTAGATAATATAACTCGCCTCATTGTTACCGTAGCTGTTGCTGTCAGAGCCATTATCCTGGTGGATTTAGGAATAAGGGAACGAACTTCACTTACATGTATGTTAGCAAACTCAACACGAAACCTTTCTCCCCTGTGAGTATATGCATAATGTGTAACATTACATGTGCAAAATCTATTATAGTTACCATGTTTCAACACAATGCGCTTCATCTACTATGACCCCAACTAAGTTATTCTGATAAACTTCTGTCCTAAGCATTTCTCTCCACCTCAGCTCAGTTAAGAGAACTTCTGGGCTAAGAAAAATGATCTGGTATTCACCAGCAAGCATGCACAGCCTGTACTAACTCATCATTGCATCTATCCCCTTGGCTGAGGTACACGCATTTAAGGCCAAGCCCAGATGCCTTGGCTACTTGATCCTCCATTAAACTCTTTAAAGGCGAAACGACTATAACTATACTAGAATTACTGTTACGAAGATTAAAGGTGAAAGGTAGAAGAAGATAACAGAGAGACTTTCCGGCACCCGTCGGGAGAGAGACAAACACATCACGCCCAGACACAAAATTGACAACCACTTCTTGCTGTTCGGGCGACAAACATGAGTAGCCTAGCTGTTCAGCGCTCTTGACTATGGACGATAGAATAACACTCTTGGAGTAAGCCATGTTTAGTGGGAGGTAGTAGTGAAGGTAGGCGCGGCCGCGCGTGCAAGTCATGTGAATTTATTAAAATACTGTAATCTGATTGGTATTCCCAGATTCAGAGAATGAAACGTCATTGACCCAAGATTTGGCCTTCGTGCAACCAGACCCTACTTCGAGCTTAGCGGAAGAAGGCGTGGTCTGGGGACGAGACTAGAACAACGCCGCCATTCCAAGGTGTTCACCAGTCTCGTCGCCAGTGTTGAGTCTCAAAACAATCTCTTATTGTTAAATTACATACTGCCAAAATACATGAGAGACTCAGTATATAAATCAGAGTGCACAATAGCTTGTAAAAATAAATACAAGTGTCCGAGACTCTTAGTCTACAACAGTTGAGCTACTAGAGGATCCTAAATCACGACATGTAGATGAACTAGCTGGCTACCTTGGACTACAGAGAGTGAGTCAGTGTGAGAGATTGTGAGTGGATCATTGAGCTAGCTTGTGTGTAGGTTGGATGGATATTCACTGATCTGGAGTCAGAAGGCAATGGTAGAGTAGCTCACAAGAGGAACATAGTTAGTGACTAGCTCAGTAGCTGTATGACCCTGTCTTGCCTGACTACAGCACACTCACTGGTTGAGTGCAGAGGAGTGCATCATGGCAGCTGATTTCCAGAACCTCTACTCTAATCTGTGTGGTGAGGCTAAGGGAGGCTCCTTTGGATCCAAGTTTGTGACTGTGTGTCTCTGGTAATGACCAGAATCAGGTCGAAATGAAGGGATATCAGGTACTCTCCTCTTTCTCGTAATGTATTCTGTATAATGGTCGTCACATAGGTTAATTTTCTAACCAGTGCATGGCGCTAGTGAGAGATGATTGCTTTGTGCCTACACTCGATGCTCATGAGTTGGGATACATCAGAGAGTCCACATCAGACCAGTATGTACCAGATGTGTTCTATACTGTGAGTAGTATAGTACTGATCATGATGATACCATGATGTGTGTGTTGGTCTAGTCTAAAGGAGAGTATGGTAGTGAGGTTACTAGACTAGCCAGACCACTACCAGTAGAGTACCTACTGGTATAGCTCACTACGACCACACCCAAGAGACCCAAGCCGTCACTACCAGGAGGGAATGGAGACCCCTTCACTGTTGAGAACAGAGACAACATTGGACAATTACAGGTCAGCCATTTTACAATGACCTCTGCTACCCATATGATGGTTAGAAGCTGATTGGTACTTGTGGTAATGTTTGATTTAAATTTTTCAGAGTTTTGATGGTCTCATACGATATCTTGATCAGCAGCGTAGTACTAACTTTCTCTGTGCTATGTCTGATTTTCATCTGTTGTTGTTTATGTCATAGATAGTATAGTAAAGGACAGGGATTGGCAAGTTCCACATTTTTACGCATTAGCGCCTGCTATCCTTGTTGTATAATGGATTCACAATGAATATAATTACAAATACAGACTATTCAGAAAGCTGCTGTAGTTTACTTCTAAAGCTTCTACTTTTCTGAAGTGACTTTTTCTGCTTTTGCTTAGTTTGCTCCATCCACTGAGAAGTGAAAGCATGGCCTCTAAGAGCGACGTAACTCTTGACTAGTCGTTCCAGTAAGACATCCATTAGGTCCTTGTCCACATACAAATCTGACCACAGAGACAGTACTTCGTCATCCTTAAGCACTTCTTTGTTCACTTGAGCTGCAAATCCTTCTTTCATTTCCTCTTCCTTTCCTTTGCGCATCTTTCCCTTCACGACAGTTTCCACTGCACATAGAAAGTCAAAGAACTCGATAGTGCATATGTACAAACCACCACGATTTATTATGGATGCCCATTCTGGAACAGTTCTTTCATCTGGATCTTTTTCACAATCATCTTTGTTTTCTTTGAAAGATAAAAGAGTCTCAATAAGGTCTTCTTTTCTACTGAGTTTTGACCGCTCGATTTTTTTAACTTCAGAGCGAATGAGCCATCCTCCAACATATCCCAAAGCATGTAGTTCATCGTCTGTCAGAATGACAGGTGACTGTTCATCGTCATCGGTACGAATTACCGGGTACAAGTCATGTAGTAGTTTACTAAACAAGTTGTTAGTAACAAAGAATTGATACCAAAAGCGGTTTGATTCATCAGTGCATCTTCCACTTAATGTCTCATGCCATATTGAGTCAAGATCACCTGATGTGATGAAGCTATAGTATCTTGCAAAAAGTTGTTCTCTCTTACGCTTAGATATTGGATCACACTTTATTACACTCATTAATGCAGATACTAGTGTATTTGATAATCGCACCAAAGCTACTTTATTCTCAGCTCTTTCTGCCCACTGTCGTACTTGAATAGCCAAATCGTATGATGGGCGTGATTCAGGTATTGACTTAAATCCATTGTCCTGTGTAGCAGCAACAAGACATGGTAAAAGAAGACACACTTTGGGGCTTTGAGAAGATGTTGATTTGTCGGTGTTTGTAGCTGCTTGATTCGGTGAAGAGTTGGTAGCGTGGTCAGGGTTTGTAGCTGCTTGAGTCGGTGAAGAGTTGTGGTCAGCGTTTGTAGCTGCTTGAGTCGGTGAAGAGTTGTGGTCAGCGTTTGTAGCTGCTTGAGTCGGTGAAGAGTTGTGGTCAGCGTTTGTAGCTGCTTGAGTCGGTGAAATGATAGTGTTGTGGGTTGACTCTGTAAATAAATTGTGTTAACATGTCAGATACCATACTACTATAGATGCTTACTTCTTACAGAGTGCTCATAGCGTCTCTTTGGAAGTGGCTGGCTATTTTCCTTCCCTAAAAGTGGTCGCTTGGAATTTGTACCACGAGTATTGCCAGCTCCTGTGTCTATATCGATAGAATTAATTACTCTCAGTGCCTGGGCATTTTTGAGAACTTGAGATACTGTTGGATTTTCATTAACTTTGCCACGTTGTCTTTGACGACCAAAATATTTCTCCAACGGGTCTTGACTTATTCGTTCGCTCAAAAATGATTTGACGCCAGGTACCGTAAACAAATACTCTGTTAGTTCAATGAATGCATTAGCTGTAAGAAAAATTGATGTCAAATGCATTGCCTTTGTTACAAGTATTTCTAACCAGTTATCTGCAGTCCAAGAGGAGTCTCTCGACTCAGCATTAATTTGGCACGAGCTGATTTGTCCAATTCAGTGTGACTTTGCACTTCTTCCTCCCATTTTTCAAGCCAACCAATGAAATCATCCTTCAACCACTATTAAAAATTTAAAAAGATGTATCATGTATAGTAGGATATTGCAATTCACTAACCTGCAATCTAAAGTCTTTTGCCCATCGATAAGGCATCTGAAAAGACTTCAACGAGTGAATTCCATTGGTGTAATTACGTACGTTCAGGGTATCAAAAAACTTGTCCATCTTGTCGATGAAATTGGCAGTTTCACGGGCTGATTCACCAAAGAGAAGGCGAATTCTCTTTGCTACTGTTTCACTAAGCACCTACATAAAGTCAGAAATATAGTCAACATGCTCATTATTAATTTTTGCATAGACATACTTGTGCAGCTAGATCTACTCTCATTTTGGAGAATGACGTCAAGTAAATGTGCTCATGCTTAAGCTTGTAAACAGTTGAAAGTCCTCCAGATGTTTTTGTGTGCTCATAGAGATCTTCAACAAAGCGCCATGATATTCTTTGACCATGAAACTGTTTAGAAAATAAAAGAATTATTGTTGAAAAGGTATTTAGTTATTATGTTTACCTTCATGCTTCGTTTAGGATTAGAAAAACAATTCCTAGCAGTTTTAAGCAAGTGAGGAGGGTCACAAAAAAGAAAGATATTGCGAGTACGGGAAACAGGATTTCTAGCCTTGTAAACAACCCCCTTTTTTGAAGAAGGTGTTCCGATCAATAAGTAAAATTTGCGGTTGGCGGAGAAACTATCACAAGTGGTCGCTATAACTCGTAACCCACACCTTTCAATGCGAAAAATAGCTTCAATGAAAAGAACGATTAGTTGTTCTGCTGACGTGGCATTGCAAGGAAAGGTTGCATAAGGAAACTGGAGATTGATAAACAATCCTCTAACCATGAAGGTAAGAACACTCGTAGCAAGAGTAGCTGTGCTTTCTTCATTGCCAATGTCAATATCTGGTTCACTTTCATCTACCATTCTAGAAAATTCCCTTTCGACTTTAGAAAGGTGAGTCGTTTTGTCACCTAAGTTAGTAAATCCGATGATTTCTCCTGTCCATTTGTCATAAACTAAGTCATCTTTAACATGCATCTCATCCAGCAATAAGCACACGTGCCTCTCATGCTCATTTAGAGAAGCAACATCTGCCATCTTAATAAGTTGTGAATCAATCTCTGTATTAAACCCAGGGCTAGACTTGACATAATGGGTATAATCACGTAACGTTCTCTGTGATGGAAGCTGTAAACAACCGCTAGTTCGAAGAAGCTCATAAGCACCAGAGGACTTGTGCCGTAAGAACAAACAATACTTGATGAAAGCTGGATGCCAACGACGCCCCCTTGGAGATGTTTTGACAGCATTCATCTGTTGTTGCCAAAAAAGCTTTTGAAATGAATCATCAGGAAACTCGCTTTCTATACTGGCTGAGTTTGTTTCCATGATTGTATGAAGGTCTTTCTCCATAGTTTCGTCAATATAGACACCTCTCTTCTCCATCAACACTTCTAAATTCTTCTCTAGTCGAACAAATTTCAGTTGCTGAGATTTTGAATTTTTCCTCATCTGCCTCATTACTTCTATCTTCTCTGGAGTGTGCATGAATCTAAAATTTTTGTGACTGGATGTGTTCACGGACGAAGAAGATTGCTTCTTTTGACGCGACAATTGGACAAGGAGGGTTTTGCGATGCGTCTTGCAGCTTGAACATTGCTGAGAGTCATTGCCATCTAACAGCAACCTGCAGTTTACATGCTTAACAGTGGGCCAAGGAAAATCATGGAGCTTGGCAACAACAACACCTGTAAAAATAATAAGCAAATCAATATTAAAAGCAACTTGTGCAATTGCGTACTTACCGTGTCCATTATGAAATATACCTTTCTTTGAGACAGCTAACTCAATGATTTCTTGTTCTGTATTCCCTGAACATACGCACAAGCTGTTCAAATGTTGAAGCAAGCTCAGTAAATCAAACAAAGAATCCAGCTTATGAGGTTGATCTGGAAACAACTTCATTATGTCTACTTCTTGCCCAAATACACAAAGTGACCATGTCAACAAGTCTGACACAGATATGGTATACTTCACAATCGGGGGATATTTGACGAAGTAGTCACAGAGAATCAAATTACTAGAGCTGAATTCGACTATGGACCATCCTGCAGGAAGATCAGAACGTTTCAGTTCATAATTGAGATCATTTAGAGTTGAACAGTATTGATGCGAAAATGCTCCAGTTGTAGACATGTCAGTTGAAGATGAGATAGGAGAAATAGCAAGAGATGGTAAAGCACCATTTGACGATGTGTCAGTTGAAGATGTTGAAGGAGACGAATGACACTCTGAATCAGAAATAGCAAGACACGGCAAAACACCATTTGAAGACAAGTCAGTTGAAGAGGTGGAAGGACAATCTGAAATAGCAAGACACGGCAAAACACCATTTGAAGACAAGTCAGTTGAAGGCCTTGAAGGAGAAGAATAACACTCTGAAACAGCAAGATGCGGCAAAACACCATTTGAAGACAAGTCAGTTGAAGGCCTTGAAGGAGAAGAATAACACTCTGAAATAGCAAGACGCGGCAAAACACCATTTGAAGACAAGTCAGTTGAAGGCCTTGAAGGAGAAGAATAACACTCTGAAATAGCAAGACACGGCAAAACTCCATTTGAAGAAGTATTTCCTGACTGAATAGTTGGTGACTGTGATGGTATCCTGGTAAGAAGTGAAAGTGGAATCGTGACAGCTAATGACTCCGTCTGAAGAGCCTGGTCATCATTTGTCGATTCATGAGTAGATGTGAGGGTTACCAGGGAAAGTGGAATGGACACAGATAGTGTTTGAACAGATTGGGTTTGATCCTTCGGCTGTTTGTGCTTCGTATGATAGAATCGAAGTTTTTTCACCATCTGTAAATGAGCGGTGAAACATATTATTTTCCAAGCAAATAATGACTCAATCACTTTTATTTCTGTCTATTCTAATGTACAAGCCTTCTTTTAGTTCCCCTAAACAGTTTTCTAATCAATACATTAAAAGCATGGTGAAAAAATGGAAAAACTATATCACTATAATTATATACAGGTCAGCCTTTATATTTCATGCTTTGTAGGTCTTTCTGAAGAGATTAGCTAGCAAATTATGGCTAACTCTAATGCAACAGATCATAATGTAATTTTACAACACTTTTAATAGAGACCTACGTGAATTCTGAATACTCTAGAGGAAAAACAAGCTGCTTAGCTACTATAACTTCAGCAATTATAGTGAAATGCCTGGCTTGTTTGACTACAACAACCAGTTATTATTAAATATACCAAAACTACAACTCACCTTGGTGTTTTCTGTTTCATGTGAGCTCTTCAACAGCCTTCTAGGATGCACAAAGCCTGCTACTACCACGTACTACGCGTGTAGGTGACCTTTCTTGCTGTTGGCTAATGATATTCACACACACTATTTACAACTCCATTGTGTAAAATATTACAACACGGATGGCACAGGGCCATCTCTCAATACCACAATACAAATCCAGGCAAGGTGCTAATGAACTTGCCAATCCCTGTCCTTTACTATACTATCTATGTTTATGTATACGACTGACGTAGTTCAACTCCAGGTAGGTCGCTATAGATTCATTAAAACTATCATAATTGTCTTGTTTGTTGTTCTCATGCATTCCTAGCCACACCTCCCATCACTGTGCTCATGCAGCCATCAGAGAACAGAACAGGGCTCAAGCTGACAGATGGAGAACTGAGAGCTGGTGGTCTCATGTTGAACAGCTAGTAATGGCTGCCTCAGGTTAGCTACTATAGTAACAGCTAGTAATGGCTGCCTCAGGTTAGCTACTATAGTAACAGCTAGTAATGGCTGCCTCAGGTTAGCTACTATAGTAACAGCTAGTAATGGCTCCCTCAGGTTAGCTACTATAGTAACAGCTAGTAATGGCTGCCTCAGGTTAGCTACTATAGTAACAGCTAGTATGGCTGCCTCAGGTTAGCTACTATAGTAACAGCTAGTAATGGCTGCCTCAGGTTAGCTACTATAGTAACAGCTAGTAATGGCTGCCTCAGGTTAGCTACTATAGTAACAGCTAGTAATGGCTGCCTCAGGTTAGCTACTATAGTAACAGCTAGTAATGGCTGCCTCAGGTTAGCTACTATAGTAACAGCTAGTAATGGCTGCCTCAGGTTAGCTACTATAGTAACAGCTAGTAATGGCTGCCTCAGGTTAGCTACTATAGTAACAGCTAGTAATGGCTGCCTCAGGTTAGCTACTATAGTAACAGCTAGTATAATGGCTGCCTCAGGTTAGCTACTATAGTAACAGCTAGTAATGGCTGCCTCAGGTTAGCTACTATAGTAACAGTATGTAGTTGACTACTCTTTTTGTCCAGCAGTGTCTCCCAGTGGTGAGGGAGGAGCTCACTCATTCTTCCCGATGAATACCGGTGCTCTCGGCTCATCTGCTAGTGGTCAGGACGCTGTGATGTGGGTCTGTAGCTACTGTACTCTTCAGAACCAGCCACACACTGATGTGTGTGAGGCATGTAGTCTACCACGTCAATGAGTATCAACAAAGACACACCTCCAGCTAGCTCTGGTTCAATCCATACACAAAGCCTCGTTGCAGCTGGTAGCTGATGGATCTAGCATCAAACTAGCCAAGGTGGACGCCACAGTGGAGAGCGACCTCGTCGAGGAATATGGAGTGAGGGGATACCCTACACTGTTCTTCTTCAAGAGCGCGGCAACAAGAAGGAATACAACGGTTGGTATAATCTTAACAGTTATATCTTTCCCTAAATCTTTAGCTTTCATGTGGTTTATGTTTTTTTTTTGATTTTGAACTTTTGTGTGGTTTCTTAATTTTGATTGATATTCAAAAGTTTAATTCCTTCAAAGAATGTGTCTTCATATATTCAACATCTTCTATTGACACATTCACTCTTTTTGTTATTGTCCTCTTTCTCAGGTATAGGCGTACTGCTAGTGAAATCGTCGGCTGGGTTGTGAAGAATTCTGGTCCCCCTGCTGTCGAGCTGACTGAGGTAGATGCAGCTAAGGAGTTCATCGCCAAAGACGAGGTCGTGGCTGTCGGTTTCTTTGAGTCAAGCACATCGGAGAAAGCCGTCACATATCTTGCAGCCGCTGTAGTGATGGATTCAGTGTCGTTCGCAATCACCAAATCCAGCGATATAGCTAAAGCTTTGGGAGCAGAAATGGAGACCATAGTCGTATACAGACCGGTAAATAACACCTCTTTCTCTCGCATACACTCATGCACATAGTCTTTCCAGGCTGTTGTAGGCTACATTTACTTTTCTCTCTCTCTCCTCCCCCTCTCTCTCGCTCCAGTACGAAGGTGAGGACTAGGTTGTGCCCTTCACTGGCGAATACAAAGATGAGGACATCGTCAAGTTCATCCAAGGAGAACAACTTGCTCTACTCACTAAATTCTCAGATGAGGTTAGTGTCTCTCATCCCTCTATTGTTCCTTTCTTTCTCACTTCCTTCCTTCATGTCATAATGGCTACCAATACCTGTGGTTTAGCTTCAATAATAACTCATAGAGGGAGTTGAAGAGACTTCCTCCAAGTCACTTCCCTGTTGCTCTCTCTTAGAAAGAGAAGCCAATTCTTCTAATAATAACATGCTTTCAATCCCACTATCTCTTTCAATAATTATGTTAGCAATGTTGACCTCGTTTGTTGTTTCAGACTGCTCCAAAGATATTTGGCGGTGACATAAAGAGCCATCTGCTTAGTTTCTTCCCAGGCGAGGGTGAACAGTATGATGAGGTTGTGGCTAGCTTGAGGAGAGTAGCAGCTCAGTTCAAGGGAAAGGTGAGAGATAGAGCAGTGAGAAGTGTGTGATAGTGTGATGGTGAGTGTGTGATTGTGTGTAGGTGATCATAGTGACTATGGTTGTGTTGTGGTCCACCTCACACCTACTATATCACATTCTCTGACAGGATGTTGTGACTATAGTTTTGTTATAATCTTATCATACAATAATAATTCAATAGTATTTTCAATGCACATAGAGAGCTAGTGATCGACACATTGTCACTTACGATTACTCTCTCCCTCTCTCTCTCTCTCTCTCTCTCTCTCTCTCTCTTTCTCTCTCCCTCCCTCTCTCCCACTCTCTCTCCCTCCCTCTCTCTCTCTCTCTCTTTCTCTCTCTCTATAGGTATTGTTCGTACACATTGACTCATCTGAAGAGCAGTCTGAGCGTATCATGGAATTCTTCAATCTCGGGAAAGATGACGTGAGTTGCTCATACACTTCACAGCATCACATTACTCCACTTTGTGCTACCCAAGACGACTTTTAATACCTGCTCATCTGTCCTGTAACAGCTTCTGTACAGCACTAGCTAGTACTGCTGCATATTTGTTGCTTTAGTCTATGTCGTGTGCTATATCTACTCTTTCCCATATTCTCCAGATGCCTCCAGATGCCATATTCTCCAGATGCCTTCCATGATACTGATCGAGGTTGGTGACGAGATGAAACGATACAAACCAGAGTTTGATGGTCTCGATGAAGAGAAACTGAAACAGTTTGTATAAGATTACACAGATGGTAAAGTAAAGGTGAGCAAGTACTAGCAATCATGGTGCTAGACCCAGTTTAGCAAAATCGTTGAAGGGCATCAATTAGAATAGAATATCGTGTGGATCCAAATTACCAATATATCCCTAGTACGGTACAGTAGAAGTGCATTGCTACTAATGTTTATAGATAGTGTTACTAATGCTAGTAGATAGTGTACTAGTTAGTGGATAGTGTACTAGCTAGTTAGTAGATAATGTAATAGATGGTAGATAGTGTATACTACTTAGTAGATATTGTACTATTATTAGTAGATATTGTAATATTGTTAGTAGATAGTGTATTAGTTAGTAGATAGTGTACTAGTTAGTAGATAGTGTACTAATTAGTAGATAGTGTACTGTTTTTGTTGTTGTTTTTTGTTTTTGTTGTCTTGTATAGGCTCATTTGAATACAGAGGATATTCCTGATGACTGGGATAAGAATCCAGTCAAGGTACTGGTTGGTAAGAACTTTGCTGAAGTCGCTCGTGATGAGAGTAAACACATCTTTGTTGAATTCTGTGAGTGCCATCATCATGTGATACACTAGTATGCATTACAAGAACAGGAAGTGTGTAGAGCTATTCTAACTGTTGCGTTTGAACAGGCAGACACAGTAGGCTAAAGGCGTATCCGCACTATAAAGCGGTTTAAATTCACATAAACTCTGATTCGATCATTCGAATCAAACTGATTCAAGCACGTTCACACTGGAACAATATCTAGCTGATTCGAGCCAGTGCTGGCATCGATCATGTCATGTGACGTAAGCGACAGTTTGCTGAAAGCTAAAGAAACTAGCCTAGTCACATACCAGCGCAAGTCTGATGTGTCCTACGCCTTGTTTTACTTGCAGCACACACCAACACTGTCTTTGTCAGTGTTCCAGGTAACTGCTCTCACAGAGCACGCCACGTGATTGAGACCACGCCCAGACTAAATCCAGCTACAATTCTCTTGAAACTACATTCGTAAATGCATTGGAGCAAATACTCATTGGATCCAGTTCATGACGCATAGTACGGACACTCACAAACTGCATCGAATGCAGATTAAATGTTTTTATTCTATCACTTCTCAGATGCTCCATGGTGTGGTCACTGTAAATAGCTAGCTCCTATCTGGGATGATCTAGGAGAACACTTCAAGGAAAACGATGATGTCATCATTGCCAAGATGGACTCCACCAAGAACGAGGTGGAGGGGTTGACTATCAGTGGATTCCCTACACTAAAGTTCTTCCCCAAGGGCTCAGACAAGGTCAGTAGCAGCTCATTACAAGATAGATCATCTTCATTGCTTCACACACCTTCAGGCACTAGACTATAGTGGTGGACGAACTTTAGAAGATCTGATCAAGTACGTGGAGAAGCGTGTGGATGGTACAGCGACTGATGACGACGAGGGAGGAGAGGAACAGGAGCCAGCTGAGGGAGAGGATGGGGTACCAGAGGAGGATCAGGGAGAAGATGGTGCTGGGCAAGAGGAGGAGAAGGCATCAAGTACAGACCACACTGAACTGTAGCATCAGACCACACCCACTGCTCTGTTGTTGTACAAATCAGTTTATAATCTGTTTTGATAGTTACTGTAACACATGAAAGAGAGAGACCAAACTAAAGCAAAGTTGGTATGTAGCTACTAAATAGCATTTACTGTTTCAGACTAGCTGGTCTCTAACATCCAATCCAGCATTTCAACATCACTAGCTAGTAAAATGTAGGAGTGAGCCTAAAATGTGCGTCAGTCAGTTGTTGGTTACTAAGCAAGCCTCCATTGCTCTAGACTATTTCTTGGGTATTGGGATCTTGTACTTCTTCATACACAATTATCGTCTATAATTATATCACTATAGTGCATCAAACTGCTACAACCCAACTACCTTATATAGCCAGCTGTGAATAATCATAACCAAGCACTACTGTACATGATTCATATCTGACTTCCTTGAGCACTGCAGCAAATTTACCTAGCTAGTTCAAAGGCTTTATTAGACATTATTAGACCAACATTTCCAGATAGCTGCAAATGGCTGTACCCATATAACTACATAATGCAAACGACACAGGAATCACTCAAGTAGCTGCATTTAGATCTCGAGTAAATGTTTTTTTGCAACTGAAAGCTACAAATTGATGTAGACATAACAAATTTCAGAATAGATTGAATTTTTAGAGGTAAAAATAGTGAGCATAATGGCTCTAAATTAAGTTTGAAATTTCCAAGTGAAAATTCTAATGGCTGCAGTGGTTTTCAGGGGCTGTTTGTTATCCTGGTCTAATCTGAGAATGAATGAAAATGATTTACTAAAGGACAAACCATTAACACTTGTAAGTATTACCATGTATCAGTAGTTGATGTGATCCAGTCTTCAATCTCTTGTGCTAGTGCATTCTCCTCTACTATTGGAGAACGTAGAGTATCTATAATGGTAGCCCAAGTGAAGGGAGGGTCAGCCTTCTTCTGCCACAAACTGAACACCTCAGAGTAGCATCGGATAGCGTTACGAGGATGATACTGTGAAATGGTGTTCAACTGGTGTTGCTCTATCCCCAGGTCTAGTCCAACCAGTTCCCACTTGTCCATGGCTCTGCTAGCTACTCTGCGCAGTAGATCACGCATTGTGAGTGGTTTGGGATCAGTTGCTGTAGTATTGTATAATACATTATTCTGTTGTCACATGATCTAAACAAGCTTCACCTGATGATGGTAGTATTGTACCAGATGTACTAGTGGGAACTACTACTGATGATGATGATGCTACTGATGATGGTAGATCAGCTGTAATGAGGATGTAAAATCAGATTGTAATACAAAAGATGTATTGGAATGCACATGGCGTTGCTAATCCCTGTTGGTATACTGTATCTATGATATTACTAACTTTGCACAGACTGAATGAGTAATACAGGAATTATCACAATAGGGGTGTGGTCAAGATGGTGATGATACAACACAAGAAACATTGCACAATCAGACAATGCTGCATATCATAATGCATACATGGTGCTGTTGGTGTCTATAGGCAACTCATGAGGTTGAGTATAGAGGATAAAATTATGGATTTCAAATCATTGACAAAATAATATGATAATTATTTTGGTGTATATGATATAATCATACATACACAGTGTTCTATGATATACAGTATCAGATCGAGCTTATATTGTACTTACCAACTTCCTTCAGACATTGAACTAGTTCACTATGTTTATAACCTCTCGCCCAATCAAGTGCAGTCTTACCATACTGTATAGAAAGAACAACAATGTGAGTAATGACACACAAGACATCAGTAGGTACAGGGTTAATAATAAACCATGTAAAGGTTATCAACTGTTACATGTATGTGATGAGTCATGTATCATAGTATTGTCAACGCACGCACACACACACACACACACACACACACACACACATACATGCTGACTAGTCTCGCGGGCCAGACGTTCTGGGGGAACATCTGGTCACTAACGCCAGGTTTTCGTGGCACAATGGAATGTAATCAAACGACACGTCATGCTTGAAATCACGTGTTTAGTCGACGTCACCAGTCTAGTTAGCAAGCGTGCAGCATGTTAACAGGCTTTTAGCATGCTAAAACTCTTCCTAGAGCAATACCAACCTGGTTGGCTACAATCGCGATGTTCATTATCGCTGGAGCAGTCACGAGTGAACAAGAGAACCATTGTGTGAACATGAATCACGTAGAATATACCGTCAGCAGCATCGAGAACAACTAGTAGCAGGCATTAGCAGGCTTGTAGGACTTTTCAGGACAAACACGCCAGTTTTGGCAGCTAAAAAACTCTGTCAACAGCTTCATGCGCAATCGCGCCCCGTAGTCACGTGAAAACCCACGCAATTGATTGCTTATGAGGGCGCGCCAGAATGTGTTGGCGTCGCTCACAGAAACCTGGCGTTAGTGACCCGACGTTCCCCCAGTCTGGCCTGCGAGACTACACGCTGACACACACACACACACGCCGCCACATACACACAAGCCAGGACAAAGGTTTGTAACAGGAACAATAATTATAAACACAAAATTTAAAATTTTAAATTTTAAATTCAAAATTTATTAAAAATGTTAATCCTACATGTAGGGGTGCTACATAGGCCGAACCAGTTTTTACCTAAAAAATAGCTTACGACACTAACATACCCAAAGAGCTTATATTTCAATACAGCTTTCTATCAGTCACACTTTCTGAGAATTAACGAAACATTTGGATTGTGCTGTAGTTATAGGTGTGCCGCATAAACCAGCAATTAATTTTACGAATAAAATTAATCCCAAAAACTTTTCCTGCGTTACGTGCGAAGATACATCACTGTATCAGTCAAACTTAGCTGGCACCGACCCAGAACCCTCACGCATTGCATGTGAGACACACATTTGAGCATAAAATAACAACAGATACATGTACCTGGTTTCTTTCATATTTTTTTAATTTTGTGTTTAAATTAATGCTCGTGAAGCAAGCAGCTCTCAAGCGACTCGTAGCTTATCTGCACATCACACATTGAGTGCAATACAATACACACACTCGTGATCGCAATCACACATAAAGCAACTGCGAGTCGCGTGCGTGCAGTTGTACACTTGCTTGTGAGCGCAGGCGCGTAGGCAGGGGGGGGGGCAAGGGGGGCAATTGCCCCCCCTTTTTGCTGACTTGGTAGATGAATTTAGTTATTATGAATGACTATGTTGATTTAGCAGCCTTAGTATATGAAAACAGTTGCTATGTGTTGCCAAATCTGGTGGAGTCATCAGTGTGAAAACCACACATGTAATCAGTTGTTTGTGTAGGCCAATTGATCAATGCACATAGCATCCCCCCCCCCCCCCCGTTGGTAATTATATATCTGCCCCCTCATTTCAAAAATCCTGCCTACGCCCCTGGAGCGGTACTGTAGGTGCCACAAAAAACTGACCCTACAGTATTTCCTTATAACACTGTACACTTCAGTAATATTTGCATGTTCCATAAATTAGTAAGATTACTAAATCTGACACATTGAACTGAAAAGGGTTGACATGTCATCGTATGGAATGAGGAATGAATCAAACTAACATGATAAATTCACTAGTGTATTGTACCTTGAGATATGTAATAAACAAACTAGTGAAATTACAAGATACAATAACTACATTATACTATAATCCACATCAGTTGAGCTGTGACCATACAACTACCAACAACACAACACTACCAGTTGATAATAACACTCACATTGTTACTGACAGACGGGTCAGCTCCATATAGAATGAGGAATTTGACAATATCAAGATGACCATTTTGAGCAACAAAATGTAGTGGAGTGTTACCACTCTGTGGAAACAAAAGAGTGCAATTATCAGACAATTGTTTAGCACATGCATACTTTCACAAAATTCAAGAAGGAATCCATAATATTGACCGTGCTATTAAGACTTAGTAGCAGTGTGATTGGATTCTTTTGCCAGCGTACTGTTGCTAGCTTTTTAGCGCAGTAAACCACACCTTCAACATTAGGCAGCGCCTGCTTCTACTTTTAATAGATGACATCAATAATGAATTTTTGATTCAAGAATTTATTAGAGAGATCATCCAACCCACACATGGTAATAAATGCTCACTTGTTACATTAAACACAATATTGACATGATCACATGCAATAGTACATGTCGCAATACCTCACAATAGCAAAACCTGAGCTAGCGGTCACCTGAGTAACGCAGTCACCTCTCTATTGCAGCCATATGCTTGAGTCCCAATCAACATCTGTACAAATGATTTACTATCGACTTGCCTAGTCAGTAACATGTAAATTAAACCTTGTGGTGACCATACCTCTTCACTAACTGACGGTTGGGAATGACTAGCATGCTTAGCGATCGACAAACGAGTGACCACAGTCACCAGACGACCTTGCTACACTCTTTAGTCAACAGTGAGTAGCTCTAAACACGTATAATGATAAAAAAAGCTTTTATAGTGTCACAGAATCTCGGCATAATCACACAACTTGCTGTAAGCGTTACGTGTGTAATAGTTCAGTAGAGACATGCAATCAATTTCACTAGACATGTAATGCAGCCAGGTTTCACTGTACCTAGGTCTAAACCCTCTCATGAAGGATGGACCAGCTGTGCAATAAACAAATATCCAGACAATGTAATCGTCATGTGACGTCAAGGGTAATGCGCATCGACCAACCAATTAAGTGCGGCTTCCTATCCCGTACTGTAGTATCTATATGCTCTGATCCATCACAATGTCATAATGTAGACACACTTTGTACTCACATAGGAAACTGAACTGATATTAGCACCAGCATTAACCAGCAGCTTCACTATTGCTGGATGACCATAGTTAGCACTGCAGTGTAGTGGTGTCCATCCATTCTATTGACAAACAAGTAAACACAACATGTTATGATCATGTACTATGAGTGTCTCAGTAACACAACAATAATCCACCATCCAGTACAAAAAAAAAGTAAACAAAACCAGATTTACTGTTACCATCTTTGAATAATAATCACAAATTCCATAAATGTGGCGGGTTACCATTCACTCACGCATTGTGAATATTATAAGCTATGGTGAGGGCGGGCTCACATTACTACACAATACACGGCAATGGCGGAGATCAAGTTCAGAATTTTTTCACAAGATTTAAGATTCTGTGTAGAACTGTGTTTACTGACTAGTACGTACGTATTACTTAATGTAGGTAAGGAGTGCTCTACGTGATTTATGGCACGAGACCACAGCCCGAGTGCCATAAATCACGTAGAGCACGACTTACCTATATTAAGTGGTTTAAAGTATATTATGCCGCGGCTGCATGGCTGTAACGATATAACCGAGTGAATTCCTTTAGCCGCTTGGAGCGTGCTTTATGGGAATTAAAGCACGTTCAATATAACGCTGCTATTGTATGGTGGGCTGGGTTCACGAAATACGTGATTTACAGGAAGCGCGGTGCCTTTGATTCCGCCCACGCATATACTTTAATTATAGATAAACAACTTACGGAGGGATTGACACAGTGCTTCTGGAAAATTTGCTTTGGGGAGGTTTCTATGATGCTTTATACACTGGTCACTAACACACCTATCTCTGTTTATCATTGATAACTCACCATTCAAGAAAGGTAGCAAAAAGTCCGTGTCGATCGCTCGAGAATATTGTTGGCTTGAAATAAGACACTTATCATTGACTAGCTAACTCTACATGTCACATTATCTTGTGACAAAATGTGTACAGCGTTCGTGAGGCTGGATGAAGTTCGCAGATTTTCACAAGTCGTTGGCTATGCCACATTCTCCACCTATCTCCATTTATCATTGATATCTCACGATTCAAGAAAGGTAGCAAAAAGGCTGTGTCAATCGCTCGAGAATAATGTTGGCTTAAAATAAGACGCATTAACTTCATTTGACTAACTCTACATGTCACGTTATCTCAAGAGAAAATTTGTGCAGCGTTCGTGAGGCTGGATGCACTTTGCAGTTTCTCACAAATATTATTGATAGCTATAATTATGTGTGGATGCACGATATGATGCTTCACAGCGAGTTTTGAGGTGTTCAACAGTTTTTGTAGAAAAAATAATTTTTGCTCATTAATATTCATAAATGAACAGTAACCCACCACCTGAAAATGCATATCAAGAAGTATGAGGAACTTTGCAATTGTACTGCATACTTGTACAAAATGTTGTATTTGTATTACATGTCTATACAGCTGCTTCATTGGTATAACGAAAATCAGTTTAAAATGATAGTTTTTCACTATTCCATAGCTAATCGGTAACTTTAGTTACCATTCAATGCTTCCATCAGGTAGAACAACTATTTAGCTACAGAACACTTCAAACATGTTCATAATACACTAGCAAAAAGTTGCGTCAAAACCGCAGTTTAGTTGCACAATTGCATTCTTTCTACAATCCAAAATACATTGGTCACTAGGGTGGGGCTGCTTTAGGAGGCTGTCCCTGTCCTCAGGTTGTAGTAATTACGTTTTCAATGCGTGCATTAAATAGAGCATTTCCTGAGCTTTCAGTAGAGGTCTAGCTTAGCTTTCTTACTCGAGGCTTTGTTGCGTCAAATTGTCTTCACATGTGCAATATAAAAATGGCTAAAGCTGATACTGAGTCTTCTAGCTGCTGTTTTGCTTTAAAGAAGTGAGTGACTCTTCGTGCACGTAGTTCATCAAATTAAGTCACTGTATTTCACAACAGTATGTAGATCATAGCTAGCTGTGGCTTGTTCTAAGCAACTTTCCATGTCGCTGTAACAGAAGGAAGGTTTCTCTGTCAATTGGTAAGTTTATGCGCACGTCGGGGGCATCTTGGCTTCTGCTTGGAACAAGCTTCTGCTTTATTGTGCAAGCAAGCACAAATAGCAAAGATAGTTGTTTGTCGGGAATGGAACTAGCTACATGTACTGGTTTGTACTTTATCTCGCTCTTCCCTATCCACCGGTCGTGTTTATATTAACGCTGTATCCACGGTAGTGAATTTTAACACGGTATTCTTCCTATATCCCAAAGCTTAGCTGGCGCTTCGATACACCAAGGTCAGGTATCTCGCTGCTCCGCTTTGTGACCGATCTGGACCGTGACTTGATGGCTTTCAGACAGCTGAGACTTTCTTCCATTATTGCAAACGTTGTGGGTGTGGTCAATTTATGGGCGTTGGCTGCTTGTTCCGTTTTTGATTCAAACTTCCTGATATGACATGTTTTCCAACTCTCATACACAACAAAAACCACATTTACTAAACATGTGACATGAAATCATACTAACTACAGCACTGCAGGCATCAACAAGTGAAAACTAATGGACAAACTTCAAGTCCACCTTATCTGTTGATTCACTAGTGCACAAGAGGATCTAGCTCACTATAGAAATGTTACCATAATGTACACGTACCTTACTACGAACATCAATAACTATAATTGCTTTGTTGTAATAGTAGCTTTACCACATCCTCATGTCCTCGTACAGCACTGATGTGTAAAGGAGTTCGCTGGTATTGAAACAAAACAATGAAACATTGTCATTGACAGACACAGTTACAATATTATGAACCTCATCAAATGTACTGCTAGCTGGCTACCAATATTCTTATTAAATAATTTAAAATCACAAGATGTAACCATATGACTAGTCTCATTAGGGACATTAAGATTTCGCAAATTTTACTGTACGTGTAACCGGTAATGTGTACAAGTCACGTGCGCGGACAGAATTCAAGTGCTACACGTGAATTCTACACGTTTTTCACCTGTAGAAGGCTGTCTACACGTTCGTGTTTCCCTGTGGGTTTCCTGTGTCTCTGGGCTGACAATTCCACTTTTGGTAAGCATTAAACTGTTCGTTAGACATTCCTCTACATCTTAGAAATGTTCAGATGCGGCTTTTTCGGTTCTTTTATTCGTGGCGTCTTCTTTTCTGACTAGATCTGAAGCATTAGCAAGCATGCCACAGTTTCGCTGGTCTGATGTGTCCCACGACATTTCTTTAGCCAGAGAAGTTGTGGGAAGACGACCCAAGAGATCAGCAGATTGGGAGGTCATCGCCAAAATTCTCAGCTCTGTGTTCTCTACATCCATCAAGCCTGTGATTCTTAAAGGCAGAGGTTGTAAAGAAAGGATGGACAGATTGATTGAGAAGTTTAGATCTAATGATTCCAAGTCCTTAAGACGGTAAATAGTAAAAAGGTTTTGTTCTGTAATCACTACTGTTTGCAATAGGTCCGGAACAGAAGAGGACTATATACTGAACTTACACAGCTTTTAGAAGACATTTCCACTTACCAGAGAGATGTTGTGGAAGCTCAAGAGAAAGAGAAAGAGGTGAAAAGACAGAAGGAGCTAGAGTCAAAAAGAATTGCTGAAGAAATGAGAAAAACTGCAATGGAGACGTTGTCTCGTAAGTAGCATTACATGCTCGCGCACATGAACATACATTCTTAATTCAAGTTGTGTCAAACAGCAGGCATGCATATGCAAGTGTTATTTTAATTACTCATGTTCACTGTAGAAAGAAAACGGCGAAGAGAGCAAGAACATGATGATTTTGATGTAGATGGAGAGAATGATGATCTAAATATAAGTGTTGGATCTGATGCCGATTCATCAGGGAAAGGTACATAGTTTCTTACTACAATGAAATCATGATGACATGTGTTATAATTATAGGCAAGAAACGAGCATCAAAACTTTCAGCGATAGAAATGTTGGGAGAAAAGTTTGAGAAAAAAGCCGAATTGAGGAAAATTGAATTAGAACTAAAGAAAAGAGAGCTTGAATTGAAGGAAATTCAAATGGATCGTGAGCATGAAGAGAGAAAGAAGCTGGAGGAAGAGAGAAAATCAAGAATGGAGTATGAATTCAAAGAACGAAACGCATTCTTGGAGTTAATTCAGAAACTTTCCTCTACTAACTCTAATAAATAGGTTTTGATCCTATTTCGTCCAAACATTCAATCATGTATCACTTATTAAATGTTTGATAAATATGATTCTAATGATGGTGGAGCAACATCAAAATATGTTGTAGTCATTGAGCCATAGAGACATGTGTGACAATTGGTGAGCAAGGCAGCAACGGCATAGTACTTTCCTACGGGTTGTAGCCGTACTTTGTTGTTTCTCTTCAAATCCATGTATGTGAAGTACTGACATATTTTTCCAAATGCCCACTCGACACAAATGCGTACTGCACTCATAGACTTGTTGAAATTTCTTTCTGGTGTTGTGAGTTGTGCTCCACGGTATGGTGATAAGATGTATTGGGATATTCCATATGCCGGATCACCATAAATGACATAAGGCTGACCATTTGATTGAATTAGTGGAGTTAGCTGTTGCGAAAGCCCACTTTCAGCTAGCATGAAGGCATCGTGTCGCCTTCCTTCCATGGGGCCGAACAAGTGAGCAATTAACCCATTAGGAGTTACAACAGACTATGGAAAATAGAAGGGTAACAATGAAATTCACAATTCACTAATAATACGAACCTGGAATTTAATGCAGTGGACACGTTTGTGCCCACTAAACATGATTGCCTGATTTTTGGTAGGCCTGGCAATTGGCCAGACCGTACCGTCTATAAAGCCCCAGCAATTATTCAATGCAGCTCCTTTAGAGTGAATGGCATCAGCGAAAGCTGCTGGATTCATCCAGACATGGTCAAGAGAAGAAAGACGAACTTTGAATCGCCCATAAACATCATCGACTATCTGTAACAAACATTAATAGATTAATACAATAGTATAACAAGAAAATTAAAAAGATTTCTATCGAAATCAAAAGGATGTAGGGTTGTGAAATCTACCACTGGTCCACAATGTAAACTAACAAGGAACAAGCATGGAATGGTAACACGATTGACTTGCTAACAGACCATAGATCCCTACATCAGTGGCTGCTGTGGTTGGTTATAGCTAGTTCAGCTAGTTGCTGTTGACTGACACCTAACGTGCATTCAGCTTGTGACAAAATATTGATCTTATGTACAGCCACTGATGTAGGGATCTATGGTCTGTTAGCAAGTCAATCGTGTTACCATTCCATGCTTGTTCCTTGTTAGTTTACATTGTGGACCAGTGGTAGATTTCACAACCCTACATCCTTTTGATTTCGATAGAAATCTTTTTAATTTTCTTGTTTGTGTCCTTTTTTCTTTTTCAGCGAAGTGCAGTTCAATATCATGCACGTACTGAGCTGTCTTTGTTTCCACCATTGGTTTAGTTTTCCTGTTGTTGGTGGCTTTTCTTTATTATAAACTTGTAGCTAATAATAATTGTTATGCTATACATATCAGCTCGCCTACACATGCATGCAGTGGATACGAGCCCCGCCCACAATTGTTTGTAGACATGTACGGCGGTTGTAATTATCTGGCAAGCGCAGAATGGTAATCCTATACGAGCTTACCGTTCTTCGAAGACTCCAGACAAATACATGTACATGTATGTGTTCTCCGTGATCCATAAGGCGCGCGGCGATACTCAAGCTAGTGCTTGGTCACGTGCGCTGACCACTGCTTGGTCACGTGCGTATTGCGCAATCACATCAATGGCGTCTAACACTTAGCTGACAATGGATCACGATCGAGAAATCGCGGAATTTATATCGAAGTTTCGCTAAAAACTAAGTTCAAAAGGCACCTGCCAGGAGAATATCATGACTGTTCATGGGTGTTTTGGTCTCAGCATTGCTCGCGTAAAGGCGCTAGATGCGCTGAAGAAAGAAAGAAAGAAAGAAGAAAACGAAGATGACGAAACACGATTTTCACCGTTTCCAGGTTCGTCACTTTAGTAACAACTTCGAGCAATCTCCTTGCTATTGTAAGATGGGGCAACGCCAGAGAGCAGATTTAAGTGTCTTTTGACATGTACAATTCATGACCAGGCGAAATATCAGCGTTTGATCGCTAATACATTGTATGTAGCCGCCATCTTGTTTTCTCGTTCAACCCTACATAGGGAGGCACTACCGTGCCTCCCTAATACTTGCATACTTTGTTAAATATGAAGCTCATTTCTGGTTCTGATCTTCCAAATAGTGGACAAAGGTCATACCATCGATTCGGATAGCATAGACGGCGTAGCATGATCAAAAGTGCTTCCATTCCTGAGGACTTTGTTCCTTGACTGCAGTGATAAAAATCTGGAAGCTGAAGAGCTAAAACAAGTCGATGTAGTGCACTCTTCTCGAACCTGGGATCATTATACAAGCGTGCAATGCACGTGAAGTACAGTAACTCAAATTACCGAAACAGTCGTTCACATTGGTATTCACTGAGGTCATCGAGGTTTAATCTAGGACCAAGACTCTCGCTTGGTGGAAATACAACGTGGAGAAACAGGAGAGTCGCATCTTCATCGTCGCTACTAGACGAGGAATCACTGTCTGAGCAAAGCAGCACTTGGGATATCTCACTCAAGTCACGCCTGATGAATAAAAGAACATCTCAAACAACAAAAATCTCCGCAAACTTACCTTTGAAGCGCAGTCATCCAGTGGCGTATCTAGGATTTGGTAGAAGGGGGTGCTGAATATGAGCGCGCGAAGCGCGCACGAAAATTTTGCTAATTAATTATTCATTATCAATTAATTTTCGTTTATTTTGCGTGTAATAATTGGTACAGTGTGCGTTATTTAGAACTGTACGGCACTCGATCATGGATTCTTCGATGAAGCTATAGAGCTTAGAGCCTGAGGTTAGGTTAGCCAATAGCCTGCTACTTTATCAATATTAATATCTCTAGTTTAAGGGGGGTGCTGGAGCACCCTGAGCACCCCCCCTAGATACGCCACTGCAGTCATCTTCTTGCTTCTACACGTCGCGTGGTCAGAGGCGTGGTCATCTTAATGTACAGAAGTTGATTACCTGTAACGTGTGACGCCTACTACAAGTTACCCGTTACACGTAAAAAAAAACTTAAGGTCCCTATTGTCAGCAATGTACGTGGTCATCAAATGGAATTCCGTTTACTATACACAAAATGATAAAAATCAATCTCTGAATACCCGTGGGAAGTCACAGCAACAAGAACAACTATGACTGGTGCTTGCAATATGCTGACAGACCAAAGAGGACCAGTAGATTCAATAAAAGCAACTTCTACAACTAGCAGCATCCCAACAAATCGCAAGAGTCCTGTGTAGACCCAATGACCACAAAGAGAGATCGAGTATTGCTTTGAGTTAATAAAAAGCCTTGGAAATCTGTTCACTCACAGGCAAGCCGCCAGCGTACCAAATTTCTCAATTTTACTTGCAACGGAAGTGGGCGGTAACCGTCCGTGGAAGAGGAGAAATGGACGAAAGTGTTGGCTTACAAAAATACCTGATTTTGTCTCTGTTAACCTGTAATTCAAAACATGTGTGCTTGTTCTTTATTGGCTGGATTTTATCTACGAGAGGTCTTGGGAACTGTATGTTGCATCGTAGTTGAATAAACGCGGTGTAAAGTGCTTGAGCGTCACACTTGGACACGGTATATTTCTGCTTTCCGCACCCCCACTGATCAAACAATACGCCAGACACAGCTTGTAAGTTAATGACTGTATAAAGCAGACTATTAGCTACCTTTCCATAGTAACAATAACCACGTAGCAGTGCAAAAACGGCAGTGCCCAACTTTTTAGTACAGCTTTTTGGAGTGTAAAGTGGCTTCACTGTTATGGAAAGATACAGATGAAGACGTTTTATCAACTTCATACTTATTATCTTAGTATGTCAGTTTGTATTGTACACTCAAATTCTATTTTCTTGACTCTATCCTTCCTCTGGGTCCTTATTTTTCTGTTCATGTACTGCAATATCGTAATTTTTCTTCTCATCATCTCCCTGGGTCCTGCTGTGAAATCAGGGTTATATTTTCTGCATTCATGTGTCTCTGAGAGATGGCCATACCGAGTACTGACAGCAGAACTAGCCAATGCAGTGTTGATACTGATTTTTGTGTTAATAATTATGCATGAATGTCATGGCGACCATACAATAATCTCTGATCAGTCAAGTTTTGCTTAGACACAGATGAAACTTGGCAAGCTTGTTGTGTGATGCATTATTATATTTCAGAAGGGCTCGTCTCACATATCACGTGTTTAGTCTAGTTTCCTATACTTTCAGCTAGTTTGGAGATATGACCTCCTCTGAGTGACTAGGAGTCTTGTATTTTAGTGCTTATGGGTGTAAAATATCATGCCCCTGATGAGGGGTTTGACCTTTCCTTCAGTATAAAGGGTCTCCATGTGCGTAGTATCGTCAGTCTTTTTCCTAGCTCGTAAAACTCAACTTAGTTCCAGACGATAGCCTGAAACTATACGGAGAGAGAAAGCCAATCATGTCAGAAGACGGCAGAACCACTACCGAGAGAGAGGACGACATCCGCGACGGCACCGAGCTGCCACATCCGCGGCGGGTCCATATGCCGAGCAATGGACAAGACGTCGACACGACCCAACGTGAGTCGATATCGGTATTGACAGCCATAAACAACTTGTCTGCTCAGCTCAACGACCAAATAGCAACAGTCAACGCCGGGATGCACTCACTCGCCGAGCGAGTGACCGCCATCGAATATAATGACCACCGTGATGATCAGCGCAGAGACCCTACCTCGGCCGAGTCTCCGAGACATAGTAGGTACACTTCAACACCAGCCTCCAACTCCAGGAGCAGCGACGCAGGAAACCCCAGCTGGTTCGAACACCACGCTGATGACGACCCAGAACTTCCGTCCTGGTCTGAGGGTATCCACGTGGCCGGTAGCGAGGAGCTCCGAGCAGTCTCCATCGCAACTAACCGCCTGTTGGAGGAATGTTGCTCAAAGAGTGTCCCGAATGACACCAGGAAACAATGGCGGAAGAAATATCTCGCACCAGACGCCGATTGCGCCAGGTGCCCGAGATTAGACAAACCAGTTCAAACTCACCTGCCGAAAACAGTAAAAGACCACGACCGCAACCTCACAAGGCTACAGACATTTGTAACCGACGGCATCGGCCCACTGGTGCACATCCTAGAGGAAGCGCAGAAGGGCCCACTCGACCACAAGGCAGTAGTCGAAGCAACCACACAAGCACTGAGATGTGTCGGGAATGCATCCGCACAGATTTCCCAAGAACGTCGCAAAAAAATATCTACACATCTAAACTCAGACGTTCAAGACTTGATTTCAGATGAAGACCAGTTTAGAACGGCAGCTCCAATGCTGTTTGGAAAACAATTCGACAAGTCGGTCGAAGAACATGTAGACTCAGTTAAGAGATTGCGTAAGACTGTGACGACAACCAAGGCACATTCCCAACCCGGAACTAGCAGCAACCGTGTTTTTCAAGGAGGCCGCTCTTACCAGCCAGGACGTGGGAGCGGCCGGAGCCAATATTACCAGTCCGGCAACTTTCATCGGAAAGCGACCCGAGGTCGCTACCAGCCTTACGACAAGGACCGTCAAGGAGGGTTCTACAGAAACGGTGGCTCGAGCAAGAAGAGCCAGCCCTGAAAAAGGCAAAAACTGGAGTACCCGAGATAGTACAAACAGTTCATGTTTCATTAATGTATGTACAAATGCAAAAACAAAGTTTTTGTCACCATTCTACATTAATCAACCACCTAAAGAGAATAGGGGTAAAGAACTTAACACAAAAAGCCACTCCGATAGCAGGGAGACTGGCCTACTTTGCAGAAAACTGGCATGTGATCTGCAAAGACCCCTGGGTGATCAAGGCGATAACGGGTTATACTATCGACCTAATAAACCAGCCTTACCAACCCCACCCTCCTCACGAACTGCAATTTGCAGCAGAAGGACAGGAAGCCCTTCGAGAGGAGATAGAGAGCATGATAACCAAACAAGCCATATCAGAGATAAGGCACCAACGAGACGATGGTTTCGTCTCACAGATGTTTCTAGTACCCAAAAAAGGAGGCGGTCAGAGACCAGTGATAAACCTCAAACAGTTGAACTCTTATGTGAAGACCGAGCACTTCAAGATGGAGAACATCCAAATGTTGAAAGACCTGCTAAGATCAGGAGACTGGATGGCCAAAATCGACCTGAAGGATGCATACTTCATGGTCCCAATAGCAAACGAACACCGGAAGCTACTCCGCTTCTCACATATGGGGTCTCTATACCAGTTCAACTGCCTACCATTCGGCCTGTCATCTGCCCCGTGGGTCTTTACCAAGACCACACGACCGGTAGTGACAACGCTCCGAGAGCTAGGCCTCCGCATGATCATCTACATCGACGACATGCTGATAATGGCAGACTCAGAGCAGCTGCTCAGAGAACAAGTAATGGGACTAGTGTACCTCCTGGAAAACCTGGGGTTTGTAATAAACAACAAGAAATCACAGGTAGAACCAACACAGGAACTAGAGTTTCTGGGATTTGTAGTGAACTCCCAAAAAATGGAGCTCAGACTCCCAGGAGAGAAGATCAAGACAATCAGATCAGAGGCAAAGAAACTCCTATGTTCAGAACACCCAACAGCACAAGCGCTGTCCCGCCTAGTAGGGAAAATGAGTGCAGCAACACAAGCCATCTCGATGGCACCGCTGTTCTACAGACACCTTCAGTCCTGTCTCCGCGAGACAATCCAGGTAGACCAGGACTACTCGGCAACTACAGAGCTCACCCCGGAAGCGAGGGAGGAGCTGAATTGGTGGGTGGAGCATTTCACTCGCTGGAATGGACGCAGCCTCATCACACACAATCCATCGATTGTGATCGAGACAGACGCCTCACACAGAGGATGGGGCGCTGTCTGCAACAGGGAACGGACAGGAGGTCCGTGGTCTCCCCGGGAACGAGAGATGCACATCAACTGCCTGGAAATGCTAGCCGCGACAATAGCAGTGCAATGCTTCGCCAAAAACAAGACGAACCTGCACATACTGTTGAAAATGGACAGCATGTCAGCACTGTCTTACATCAACAAGAAAGGGGGAACGATATCCCCAGAGCTGACACATCTCGCCAAACAACTGTGGCTGTGGTGCATGGAGAGAGACATATTTCTCTCAGCAGAACATCTTCCAGGAATCTGGAACACTGTCGCGGACGAAGAGTCCAGAACGATGAGGGACCGCACAGACTGGAAACTGTGCCCTCATGCGTTCAATCGAATCAACCAGGTGCTAGGACCCCTGAATGTGGACCTATTCGCCACCAGACTAACTCATCAGCTGCCCCAGTACGTCAGCTGGAGACCAGACCCACTAGCTATAGCGACGGATGCCTTCTCCAGGAACTGGTCTACGATGAAGGGCTATACCAACCCACCATGGAACCTGATTGGGAGAGTGTTAGCACAATGCCGGAAACAGAGAGCAGAGCTGGTGCTAGTGGCTCCAGTATGGAAGGGTCAACCATGGTACCCAATTCTCCTAGAGATGGTAATAAAGACACCTCTCCTGATCAGACCATCAAAAGATCTGATCCAACCAACGGACCCGGTCAATCTCCCAGACATCTCACCACAACTAGCCGTGTGGAACATCTCCGGCAACGATACAGAAGCTGCCAATTATCGCAGGAAGCTACAGAGATCATCATGGCATCGTGGCGACCCAAGTCGTCCAAGACATACGACTCATTATATGGGAAATGGGTCAGCTGGTGTGAGCAAAGGGATAGTAATCCCATTTCAGGGCCTATAGGGGAAGTAGTAAACTTCCTAGCAAACCTATTTACTGAAGGTTACCAATACCGGTCCCTTAATGCTTACCGCTCAGCAATCTCATCAGTACATGAGAAAATAGATGGCTATGAAGTAGGTCAACACCCACTAGTCACTCGTCTCCTGAAAGGAGCTTTCAACGAACGCCCCCCACGCCCACGATACACAACTACTTGGGACGTGAAAATTGTTACTGAATACCTAGACAAACTGGGAGAAAATGAACCACTGTCCTTAATGAACCTGACACTGAAAACAGTAATGCTGTTAGCGCTAACGAGACCATCAAGGTCTTCGGATCTAGCAAATTTAGATCTAAGAACACTGACACAATACCCGGAAGGAATAATATTACAGACTTCGGGCTTGCCAAAACAGGCCCGACAAAACAGACCTATAGCTGATTTCCTCTTCCCTTCCTTTCAGGACAACAAGAGACTATGCCCTGTAAAATCACTAACAGAGTACCTGAAGAGAACAGCCCCCTTTAGAACAGGCAATGGGCATGAACAGAATCCCCACCAGGTATTCTTATCTACAATCAAACCACATAGCCCAGTGGCCTCATCCACTATCGCCAGATGGCTAAAAACTACTCTAGCAAAGGCAGGCATTGACACATCAATATTTAAAGCACATTCCACCAGAAGCGCTGCGACAACTGCAGCAGCCAACAAAGGTGTTACCACAAGTGATATTCTCAATGCAGCAGACTGGAGCTCTGAATCAGTCTTCCAAAAATTTTACTACAGACCAAGTAGAGATACTTCCTTTGGTACAGCTGTACTGTCGAAAGAGGGAATGTCTTCAACTACGAAGTCACGTGATATGTGAGACGAGCCCTTCTGAAATATAATTACAGAATGGCTCAGACCACGCAGTGGTTGCCAGCTATTCTGGATTATATGAAGAAGGGCGAGTCGAGCATATCACGTCCCTCCCACTCCACCCATAACAATGCTCGACATCACCTTGCATAATTAACGCACTAAATATTCACAAAGACAGTATAATAACTCACTATAAAAAAGACTGACGATACTACGCACATGGAGACCCTTTATACTGAAGGAAAGGTCAAACCCCTCATCAGGGGCATGATATTTTACACCCATAAGCACTAAAATACAAGACTCCTAGTCACTCAGAGGAGGTCATATCTCCAAACTAGCTGAAAGTATAGGAAACTAGACTAAACACGTGATATGCTCGACTCGCCCTTCTTCATATAATCCAGAATAGCTGGCAACCACTGCGTGGTCTGAGCCATTCTGTAATTAAACTGTTAAAATAGACAAACTGTTCACAGCTGTGCAAAAACGCGTGTGCCCAACTTTTGTGTAAAGATTATGTTTTGCTGTGGCATTTGATTTCTACTGAACAGATTTTTTCCAAATTAACACTGTTAAAGACAGAAAATCTTGGTATAAAAGTAGCTTGGAGTTTAATCGAGTATATCGCCACACTTTCAGAGTAAAGCGCGTACAACAAAGTTACTCGCGCTTGGTGCGCGTTATTTAGAGGGCAAGTAAATCTCCGTAAATAAGCAGATTTGGGAGCGCTGGCGGCCCGCCTGCTCAATAGTCAATCTGTCACAATAACAAGTTTGGTAGCTTAACTCACGTACAGCATTGTACGAATCTGAAATCTGCTAAAAACCCAGAGATCACAACTTTCTAGACTCAAACATGTGAGATGCATAAAAAATTTAGCACAGAGGATTGGACAACAAACAACAATGTGATATATTTTACCACTGAAAACTAAAAAGCTGGCATCAGTCAACAATACTCTGAAGCTGTCTACCATCACAACACCCTTTCTGGCAATTATTAGCTTTCAAATCACAGCTTTCTACAATCTCACAAATCTAGCTATAGCGTTGGTACGGATGCTGATTGTGCCTGATTGTTTACAAGTAGATTCTTATCTTGATATCAATTTCTTCACCTCCAGTCACTGGAGTTAGTGTGCATCCTTTCAACAATGTTTGTGATACATTTCACTAGACTAAGCTACAGTAGGTGTACCATGATGGCTGTACTGCTGTACACTATAGTACTTTTCACACGAATAAGCATTATTTCACTATTATGATGTCAACTAGTAGTATGCGACAAACTTGCCTAGTATACGAAGCTATACAGAATTCTAAGGTTCCATAACTGTGTGACACACAGTCAAACCATGAGACTAGAGAGGTCTGTAATTGGGAATGGTAAATAGTGATCAATACCACACTGTACAAAGATGAATGATCAGTTACTGACTGTGAGTGACAACTGATGTAGTGTGGATTACACACCTGTTACTACATGACTCAACACAATCACACACAACTCACATCAGTATCATGATGATGATTATGATTGGGATCAGCTCCCCGTGACAAGAGTTCTTTCACTCTTGTCACATCACCTCTCTCACTAGCATCATAGAGGTCTTGATTCTGTGAACACAACATAACATCATGTATCAAACAATGACAGCTGCTACACATACAAATAACACATAATCACTGAAAAGTGTATTTCTGATAACATATGCTCTGTTTTGAAATTATTACTACTCATCACTTACCAATTGCTCCTGAGAACTCATTTTAGTTCTGTTGTAAAGTTGAGGAAGATAGCCTGAGAAAGTGAGAGAAAAGTCTTAGGCTAGCGCTGCTGCGAAAGCTAAAGAAAGGGCAGTTGAAAATATCACGTGATGTGTTTACGAGCCCCGCCTTCAATCAAGTTAATTACTAGGGGCAGCAGTGCAGCAGACCACTAGCACTGAGCATGATAGTTCGTGTACAGAGCAAGAACGGTACGAAGCGAATCACTGCTAACTCCTCAGACTTACTGAGGACGCTACTAGAAAAGGTGAGCCAGCTAGTGATGAATACAGAGACGAGATCTAGCTGCACCACTGAATGCTGTGCCGCAGGTAACGAGATAATTTCAGCTGGACGAGTCTCAGTCGTTCTAGCTCCGTCTACCGTTCCGCGGGATATCGTAATGAACTGAGCCAGAAGGAGCTAGGACTAACGCTGCACAGTGCAGGCTATTCCTATCAAGTTAGTAGTGCTGTGGTCACGTGACTTGTCTAGTTTGTCACGTGATCCTTCTTTGCATGGTCTTAAACAGGCATGGGGACATGTTGTATCTGTCAGAGACCAGTGGGCGTGGTCTACAGCAAGAGACGACCAAGGATACGATGGAGGATGAGATTGATCAATTACTGAAGAAGAGAGATGGATTAATACACCGAGACAGAGACCCTCAACTGTACTGAGACACACACACCACTCATCAACTGAACTCACCTCTCTCTCTCTCTCTCTCTCTCTCTCTCTCTCTCTCTCTCTCTCTCTCTCTCTCTCTCTCTCTCTCTCTCTCTCTCTCTCTCTCTCTCTCTCTCTCTCTCTCTCTCTCTCTCTCTCTCTCTCTCTCTCTCTCTCTCTCTCTCTCTCTCTCTCTCTCTCTCTCTCTCTCTCTCTCTCTCTCAGTTGTCATCATGGTCCTCAAGGCAAGTGTCTCAACTGTGCTTCACTGCAGGTTAGTGTCAGTACCAGCTGCTATAATGTGGCAGACCAGTAGCTTATCCTATTGATTACTAGTGTGTTGTGTTATTGTAGCCATGGGACCCTCAGTATCTACAGAGCCGTGATCCACCTATTAAACATCTCTCATTTCATTGTTATCTGAGAAAACTAAAGAGCGGAGTTGATAAGTATGTCACCACACACACACCATCATAATCTGTCTTTCTGTTCTTTTGTGAAGAGGCAAGTTTGTGTATCTTGAAGATCTCAGCTGTAAGATCAAGAGTGGGTGTCTGGATCATGCTCCATGGCCAGCAGGAATCTGTACCAAGTGTCAGCCCAGTGCTGTTACTCTAGCTAGACAAGTCAGTGATAACCCTCTCCAGCTGTTGAACAGCCTTCTCCCACTTCATCCTTTCCTCATCTATCTATCTACCTGATTTTCATCTTTTATTGTTTATGTATACGACGGACGTAGTTCAACTCCAGGTAGGTCGCTATAGTTTCACTAACTAGCATAATTGTTTTATTTGTTGTTCTCATTTTCTTAGCCACACCTCCCATCACTGTGCTCAGCCATCAGAGAACAGGATAGAGCTCTAGCTGACAGATGGAGAGCAGAGAGCTGGTGGTCTCATGTGGAACAGCTAGTAATGGCTGCCTCAGGTTAGCTAC
>OZ024787.1:12604933-12657433 GCA_964017065.1 Haliclona indistincta | reverse complement strand
GAAGCCATCAAGTACAGACCACACTGAACTGTAGCATCAGACCACACCCACTGCTCTGTTGTTGTACAAATCAGTTTATAGTCTGTTTTGATAGTTACTGTAACACATGAAAGAGAGAGACCAAACTAAAGCAAAGTTGGTATGTAGCTACTAAATAGCATTTACTGTTTCAGACTAGCTGGTCTCTAACATCCAATCCAGCATTTCAACATCACTAGCTAGTAAATGCAGGAGTGAGCCTAAAAATGTGTCAGTCAGTTGTTGGTTATTAAGCAAGCCTCGATTGCTCTAGACTATTTCTTGGGTATTGGGATCTTGTACTTTTTCATACACAATTATCGTCTATAATTATATCACTACAGTGCATCAAACTGCTCCAACCCTACTACCTTATATAGCCAGCTGTGAATAATCATAACCAAGCACTACTGTACATGATTCATATCTGACTTCCTTGAGCACTGCAGCAAATTTACTAATGCTAGCTAGTTCAAAGGTTTCATTAGACATTATAGACCAACATTTCCAGATAGCTGCAAATGGCTGTACCCATATAACTACATAATGCAAACGTCACAGGAATCACTCAAGTAGCTGCATTTAGATCTCGAATAAACTTTTTTGCAACTGCAAGCTACAAATTGATGTAGAAAATAAAAATATTTTTGGTAATAATGGTCCAAATTTCAGAATAGATTGAATTTTTAGAGGTAAAATAGTGAGCATAACGGTTCTAAAGTTTCAAATTTCCAAGTGAAAATTCTAATGGCTGCAGTGCCTTTCAGGTGCTGTTTGTTATCCTGGTCTCATCTGAGAATGAATGAAAATGATTTACTAGGACAACCATTAACACTTGCAGTATTACCATGTATCAGTAGTTGATGTGATCCAGTCTTCAATCTCTTGTGCTAGTGCATTCTCCTCTACTATTGGAGAACGTAGAGTATCTATAATGGTAGTATTTTTTAAGTTCTTTGTGCCAGTCTGGTGTAATGACATCATTGGTACCTATCTACAGTACAGTACTACACTACTCTAGTATATCACTGTACAGCACCTGATACCCACTACACTAGGACTATTCAACAATGATACTGACCATGAAAAAAATGATTTCAATCTGTAACATTATTAGTGAAATTAAAATGAATGACTTTTACAAACTGTAAAAAGATAAAAAAAATATTAAAAATATGAAAGATAGATTGAATACAATGTAGAAAGATAGAGGAAAGTCAGTATAATAGCTGCTACACTGCAGCTAAGTCAAGCATGCTTCACTGGAGCCATAGTTCTGCTCCTGTATGAGAGGGACAACACACACTCACAATGATGAGTACTAGTCACAACTCACCATCAGTTGCTGTGGATCCTGTCAGCTGTCTCATGCTCTCCCATTCGCTTCAGTGCTGCCTTCAACACACTCCACGAAGGGATTCCCTTCTTTGATACATTGTCTTGTTGCTGCAACCATGCTGATAGCATGTGTGTCTTGCAGTTGTCTATTATTCCTCGCTGCTCACGTCCAATCTTCTCTAGTGTTGGTAGCCGAAGGCCTAGTTGTAGTCCTAGAATCTCCCAGTTGACGATATCATCAATCACATTGAACACATCTACTAGATTATTCTCAGCTGTAATGACTACATAATAACTGGAGCATTTTATATTATTGTAACTCACTGAGTATTCTATTGATGTCACCACTAACACCAGCAGCAGCTGTGGGTAGCTGAGTAGCACTTCTTGATAAAACTCTGTGCAGAGACAGATACTCAGACAGTGCTGTTGATAGTTATGTAGTAACTCACATGTCATGAGTAGGTTCCTTCAGTTTACCATCTCTATCAGAATCAGTGTTGATCTGTATTACCTGCAGTCAACAACAGAGTATGATAATACTATACACAAGTGCTATACACTACATGCATGTCATTACAGTATAATGCACTCACCATGAACCAGCACTTGTGTCTATCCTCTAGTCCAACTGGTCCTCCATGACAATCTGATAGAGAACACACCACATCCTGTGGTTCCTCCATTGTCTGACAAAGTGCAGGATGAGGTCGACCACCTGAGCTCACAGAGTGGGGACAGTAGAACCCATACCGCCACTTGACGTCTTGCGTGTGCTGATAAAGTGACGACACCTCGATAATAGCATCCCACAGCTCCTCACGAACTACTGGTATCAAGCGAGGGTTGACTGGTGTGGTAGAAACAATACGGAACTCCAGGTGAGTTGATAGAGTGCGTAACTCAACATGCAGCAACTTCTCTTTGCGATACTGAACGTAAAAACGAATTCGGTTACGAAATCTGTTGCACTCGTCTAGACTCCAGGATCCATGCTGGGACAGCTTGACTACTGTGGCTGGAAACAGACCGAGAGGAACAAATCCAGTAGAAGGACAGAGGAGGATTGGAGAATAGAAGAGAGCAGAGAGGAGGTCGGGGTCACTGGATTCTTTGGCTACTTTGTGATCAGGTAAAAGAAGACTAGGCAGAAAGTAGCTGGTCTCTTCATTAGCAGATCTAACATTCTCGTACAGAATGTAACGAGAGGCCAGGAGCTCTACAATCTCACTAGTGGGGATTCTGATGTCAGAAGCCTCGTAATCCTCAGAGGAGCAAATCTTGTTCATCATGCATTTTGGTATTTCCCCAGTGGCTCGAATCCTGTCTGCTATTCTTGGTTCAGTTTCCTTAGCACCGAATGCATACACAAAGAGCTCAGTGGTAGGGGCCATGATGATGTTAGTGTTGATGATAACACGCTGACCGATCTTCAAGCCGCGATAATGGAGGATAGTGCCAAATCTGTCATGGAGATACTGGAGGACACCGTTCTCTGCCAGGAGGTCTTTCTCCGAGATGCCACATATGTTGGCAACCTCCACACACTCTTGCACTGTGCACCATCCTCTCACCTCATATCTCAGGCGCAGGATGAGGTGAAGTAACAAGGTAGACGTTGGTACTTGCACTGGCTTGAAGCGCTTGTGGGCAATGGTCGTGATTATCTGACGAAGCTCCTCTATGTCACTGGAGCCACCACTAACATTATCCAGTGGGTGGATGTATCGTTCCTCCTCTCCTGGCTTGCTGACTGGACACAAGATGTTGTTCTTCATGAAATCAGCATCTTTGAATGCTTCCTGAATGGAGCGATCTAGAGTGAGAACAGCTGCTTCACTGCTCTGGTCTAGGTAGGTGCCAATGAGAATGGCTGCCGGCTTGTGGTCTGGACTAGTCTGGAGTGAGGCAATGCTGCAGAGGGCACGCTGGATGATCTCTCGGATGGTAAATTCTGACTCATACTGGATGGGACTGTATCCACCATCAGCCCTGTACACCACAGTGTAGGGAGAGTCCAGGTCTTGTGTCACATTCAGGAATATCAGATTGAGTGCCAGGCCATGCATTAGTAGAGGTAGAATCTCATGGCACTCTGGCTGTCCTCCGATATCCACAATGTGGAGAAGTGTGAGCATATCTGTTTCTTTGAGGAATTCCCGAATGGACTGCCAGTCTTTCTGTTTGACGAGAGAAGAGAGTGCGGTCGTCAGCTCTTTAGTATTGCGGCTCCTCCATTTTTGTTTGAGAAGATTGACCAACTTGGACAATGGATTGGTCTGACCATAAGTAGAAATATGTGAGGCTGTTGAAGTAGGTTGTAAAGATGGTCTGGTATCACTGCTGCTGGAGGAGGGTAGTAGCAATGGAGTGGTACCTCTGCTGGAGGAGGGTGGTGGCAATGGAGTGGTACCTCTGCTGGAGGAGGGTGGTGTCGATAGAGTATTGAAGACATGGCTGCACAGTGCGACTCCTTGCTCCTCTAGTCCCAGATTCTTCCATCCTCTCTCACTTCCAGACAAGAGCACTGATGATCGATCTGTCTCATGATATAGCTGAACTGTCAATGGAGCATCTATTCCAGTACTAGGAACGATCTCGTCTGGTGCTAAGTGATCAATCTCGCGAGTAAGGCGACGTCTAGCTGTGGTTTTACCAACACATGATGGACCAATGAAGAATGATTTGAGTGAGAGCACGCCCACACTGCCCTGCTGCTGTATATGAGTACTCACAAGACTCCTGTTGTGGACACCAGCAGCAGCAGCTATATTAAAACAAATAGTATGCTGTCAAGAGTTAGCGCCTATAATTGAACTTGACTTAGTATTTTCTATGTATATCGATTCAATGGAAAACTGGCAGGTTCATATTACCTTAAGGTGACTATTGTTAGCGGGTACTTATTAGCGAATTTTAGCGATTGACCTATTTTTGCTAAATTAACTACCCGCCAATATTTGAATAAACGGATAAATAGGATGAGAAATTCAGAAATTAACCACGCCTACGTTTGCATGCAACAGCAAGCTTGCTAGTGCTACTAGCAGTAGTGTCGCCAGTAACAGTATTGTAACTATCGTGAACTATTCTCTACTACATCTTCAACGTCAGTAGGGACAGCATCTTCTATTTCTGTGGCCGATTCTGATTCAAGGTGTGACTCATCGTCAGAGATTCGGGATGGAATCATCGTATTGGCCTAATCTAACGAAGACTCGCTCAGTGAACTGGTTTATAGCATCAATAATTCATTTCATGGTGAAAAATTAATACCAGCTAAATTCAAAAACCGCTAAATTTTGTACCCGCCAATAATAGTCACCTTAAGGTAACCACTTGAATAATAAAGCACCAAAGGTGCAGATGCCTCGGTGCAGTAGCATGTATGCTAGCATGCAATTAGCAGATCATGCATATGACAGCACGTATGCATGCAGTAGATCCATGGAAGCATCAAAACAGTATCATGGAAGCAAGCAAGCAGCAGAACTATGGAAGCATGCAAGCAGCAGAACATGCAAGCAGCAGAACTGAAGCATGCAAGCAGCAGAACCATGGAAGCATGCAAGCAGCAGAACTATGGAAGCATGCAAGCAGCAGGTCTATGGAAGCATGCAAGCAGCAGAACTATGGAAGCATGCAAGCAGCAGAACTATGGTTGCTTGCAAGCAGCAGAACAATGGAGCAGCAATGGAACTAGCTAGCAAAAGCGTCTTCAGACTCATCTCGCTCGTCGAGTGAGCCTGAGCGAGCAAGCGTTGATACAGGTCTTCATTAAACAGCTTGTATTTTTATTACAACAGCTTGTGCAATGCATTTTAGCTACATGTACTCTATGCTGCTACAATTAAGGAGTCGTGCGAGCTGCACTGTCACAGATCAAGCCTTCAAGTTGCGATGTAGCCAACTGTGGACAGCATTGTCTCTGAAGGAAGCCCGAACGCTCGCAACGGCAGTCCAGGCAAGCAAACAACGCCATAACTTGAAAACAAAGCCTTTAATCGCAATTCTGCCAAATTTGTTTTTCATAAACTACTGAGATCTACCTGTGTTGCTAATTTCAGCGCTTAGTAGCAAGCGGTTGCTGAGATATATACGCATTGCGAACACACAACCGAACAGACTACTGTATGCCTACGTGGCTCCGCCCACCTCGGCATAATAATGATCATGCTATAAATAACACTAGTTCATCAAGTCACAACCAGCTGAGCAAATAGCATGCAATTCTAAGGTAATCTCCAGATATGGATTTTATACTGCTATTAAAAATAGGTTGCTCGCTAGACATGTACACACAAGGACATTTTTTAAAAGTATATGGATATAGACAACAAAAACAATGGTAAAAGCAAGATTCTACACTAGCACCCGTACAAATAGGGCTGAACAGCTTAGTTTGTCTCGTGCGATAGCACTACACTGTGTGAGATCGAGAATAGAAAAGTTAATGCACTATTCTCACGATGACATGTACGAAATAACATGTTATCTGGAACCGAACAACTAAAAGCTACATGTAGTAACAGGCACATAACCACTTTTCAGAGAGGAAACAAGCTGCTTGTTAGCGTTTCACATCGCTTGTACCATAGTAGCCTCTAAGATCAAAGGCACTGCCAGGGAAATATTTCCCATTGTACCATATAGGTAGCCTTCAAAGGCACCGCCAGTGGTGTATTTCAGATATTCCATGGAAAGTCAAACGATTTCCTGTGGTATATCTGGGTATTTCAAGGGAAATCATGTGACTTCCTGTGGTATATTTGGATATTCCACGGGAAGTCACATGACTCCCACTGGGCAAAAAAGACCATTGAAATGATCTACCTTCCAGAGAGAAAAATAGGAAGGGGCGAGAGTTGTGAGTCATCCTCACTAGTAAACTATGAAGAATGCGCAAGTCGCCCTTGTTTTATCCTATTCCTATACTGTAGAAACCTACAGACATCATCGGGCTTTGTGGTTGCCATGATACAAGTCAGTTATACCATGCCTACCTGTGGTGTATCATGAATACACCACAGGTAGGCATGGTATAACACTGGTATAAAATATACTTTTATTTCCCTGCAATGGGGATTTTCCCTGTATATTCACTGGTGTGTATACAGGGAAAGTCCCCAGTGGTAAAGCCACTAATAGAATCACATGACTCACTCCACACAGTAAACAGTATTGACTGCGAGAGTAACTTTGGTTGGAACTTGAGAGTGGTTCACCCATACCAAAGGTAAGGCAAGCCTACATGTAGGTATGCTCACTTCTTATACACAGTTGTCTTGCTGATGCTAATGGGACCTCGTAAACAATTGACCTCATTGATTATGTCAATGGTGGTTATGGTACAAGTAACCTATTCCATGCCCACCTGGTATGTATACCATATACACTAGGTATTGTGCTAGTAAACTATACCGAGTGTATATGAGTGTACACACCTGGTATGTATACCATATACACTTGGTATTGTGCTAATATACCATACTGAGCTAGTGTATATGGTGTACACACCTGGTAGGCATGGAATAATCCTGCAATCAATAACCACTTAGTCAGTTATCAATCAAAACTAAACAGTACTCAAGTCAATCATCAGAGCTCGACAACGTGCCATGACAGTGACTCTTCTTAGCATGGTCACCAAGAGCTAGCTTAGCAATGAGCTCGTTGCAAGGCAACGTTTAATGTTTACCCTGTAACGAGGATGTACAATCAGCTTGTAATACAAAAACGTATTGGAATGCACACGCGTTGCTAATCCCTGTTGGTATACTGTATCTATGATATTACTAACTAGTTTAAGCAGAGTAATACAGGAATTATCACAAGAGGGGTGTGGTCAAGATGGTGACGATACAACACAAGAAACATTGCACAATCAGACAATGCTGCATATCATAATGCATATACATGGTGCTGTTGGTGTCTATAGGCAACTCATGAGGTTGAGTATAGAGGATAAAATTATATAGATTTCAAATCATTGACAAAATAATGTGATAATTATTTTGATATAATCATACATACACAGTGTTCTATGATATACAGTATCAGATCGAGCTTATATTGCACTTACCAACTTCCTTCAGATATTGAAATACTTCATGATTATTAAACTCTCTCGCTATATCAAGTGCAGTCTTACCATCACGCTGTATAAAAAGAACAACAGTGTGAGTCATGACACACAAGACATCAGTAGGTACAGGTTTAATAATAAACCATGTAAAGGTTATCAACTATTGTACCCCACCACACCCAAAGATCAAGGGAAAATGGCATGGTATATATCCCATATACACAGGAAAATATGGATATTTTCCAGGATATTAAAGTTAAAACAGGCAAATATGGATATTTTCCAGGAAGTGGCTACAGTGCTTCCAGCTTAAAGAGTAGAATTTTGAAAATTTGACTTATTGTGGTGTAAAACCAACATTATAGATGCTGTGACTGTTAAATCTGGTATGAATCTTGAGACATCATTGCTGATCATAAAAATGAAGTTTAAATGACTTCCAAAAAGTAATATTAAAGTTATGAATGGTTATGTAGAAGTGATTAGCGAACGTCAGTAGCAAAAGTGTTTAGGCTTGGAAATTTGCATTTGACTTAGTTAAGAATAGCCACTTGTCATACAACACAAGGAATAGTTCAATTTTCGATTGCTTATGTTTGCTGCATAATGTTTTTATGTAATTTAACACACAAAAATTCCTCCCTTTTAGAGTTCAAAAAGTGTTTAGGCTCAAATTTCAACAAATTTGTTAGTTAAGAATGGTTTTTAAAGCAGGTAGTACATACATAGCATAATTTTATAAGTTGCAAAAATGAAAGCTGTACTTTAAACGGTGCAGTAGTTACAAGATTTTTATTACCAACTTTTGGTAATTTCAAGCTTCAGCGAATTATTGTGTGACGTCACACATTAAAACCTACAATTCCAATGATACCTCACTGCGTGTAATTATGATATTCTTACTATCTTTGAGTAAACAGCACCACCTAGAACGCAAAATTCCAATTTTGTAGTAGACACTAGAATAAACATTGTGTAAAATTCTACTCTTTAAGCTGGAAGCACTGTAAGTGGCAGTAGTCCCTTATCCACACCTGCCCACCCGGCGAAAAGTGAGTGGAGCTTTATACCCCACAAAATAGCAGATACTAGTGGGCCATCGTCAATAAATTATCAATAAATTTTTGGCGCACGTGTTAACCTTTGGGAAAGGTCAGCCAGCATTGCTGCCTGAAAGCCAAGTTACCGTGCGTTTAGCTGCACAAAAGTTGACGCCAGGCTTCGTTTGTCGCCCAACTTGAACACGGGCGTTCGCCGTTTGTCGCCCAACTTGAACACGGGCGTTCACCATTATAGACCTGGCGAGTGTGCGCTTGGAGGCGAGTGCCCTGGGCTCCCATCGCTCGTAGATTTTCGCTTACAAGCTACAGAACAGCTACGAGCAGCTACAAACACCACGAGAAGACTGGTGGTGAGGTACAAGTCAGTTAACTCCCGGTCTCTTCGGCGATCGGGATAATACCTCGGTGGTTAATTATGCCATCCTCGGGCTCCGCCCTTGGACAGCATAATTAACCACCTCGGTATATATCCCGTATCGCCTCAGAGACCGGGAGTTAACTATTACTTACATGTATGTGATGAGTCATGTATCATATATACTATTGTCAACACACACACACACACACACACCCGAGACAAACGCACACACACACACACACACACACACACACACACACACACACACACACACACACACACGCACACACCCCTGCACACACCCATACACATACACACTCATGCCGGCACATACACACAAGCCATGACAAAGGTTTGTAGCAGGAACAATAATGATAAAATCACACAAATGCTTATAAAAAATGTCAATCCTAGGGCCGGCGCAAAAGGTGCACCTGAGGCAGCCATAACTGTACCAGTTTTTACCTAAAATAATGTCTAACGACACTAACATACCCATCTGTCACACTTTCTTGGATCGTGCTGTAATGGTAGGTGTGCCGCATAAAACAGCAACTAATTTTGTGAATTAAATTAATCCCAAAACTTTTCCTGCATTATGCGCAAAGATAGATACATCACTGTATCAGTCAAACTTAGCTGGCACCGACCCAGAACCCTCACACATTGCATGTGAGACACACATTTGAGCATAAAATAACAACAGATACCTGGCTTCTTTAAATTTAGTGTGTTTAATACTCGTGAAGCAAGCAGCTCTCAAGCGACTTGTAGTTTATCTGCACATCCCACATTGAGTGCGATACAATATACACACTCGCGATCACACATAAAGCAACTGCGAGTTGCGTGCGTGCAGTTCTAAACTTGCTCGTGAGCAGTACTGTAGGTGCCGCAACAAACTGACCCTACAGTATTTCCTTATAACACTGTACACTTCGTAATATTTGCATGTTCCATAAATTAGTAAGATCACTAAATCTGACACATTGAACTGAAAAGGGTTGACATGTCATCGTATGGAATGAGGAATGAATCAAACTAACATGATAAATTCACTAGTGTATTGTATACCTTGAGATATGTAATAAACAAACTAGTGAAATTACAAGATACAATAACTACATTATACTATAATCCACATCAGTTGAGCTGTGACCATACAACTACCAACAACACAACACTACCAATTGATAATAACACTCACTTTATCACGGAGAGAAGGGTTAGCTCCATGTAGAATAAGGAATTTGACAGTATCAAGATGACCATATTGAGCAGCAAAATGTAGTGGAGAGTTACCAATCTGTGGAAACATAAGAGTGCAATTGTCAGACAATTGTTTAGCACATGCATATTTTCACAAAATTCAAGAAGGAATCCATAATATTGACCGTGCTATTAAGAGTAGCAGTGTGATTGGATTCTTTTGCCAGCGTACTGTTGCTAGATTTTAGCGCAGTAAACCACACCTTCAACATTAGGCAGCGCCTGCTTCTACTTTCAATAGATGAAAACAATAATAAACTTTTGATTCAAGAATTTACTTTGAGATATCACAGAATGTTTCCAACCCAAAAATGATAATAAATGCTCACTTGTTACATTAAACACAATATTGACAAGATCACATGCAATAGTACATGTCTCAATACCTCACAATATTGTGTACAGTGAAACCTGAGCTAGCGGTCACCTGAGTAATGCAGTCACCTCTCTATTGCAGCCATATGCTTGAGTCCCAATCGACATCTGTACAAAATGATTTACTATCGACTTGCCTAGTGCAGCCCTGTCCAATGCGTAAAGCGCCCACTCAATGAGCTTCTGTCAGTAACATGTAAAACCTTGTGGTGACCAAACAGAAAACCACACCTCTTCACTAACAGACGGTTGGGAATGACTAGCATGCTTAGCGATCGACAAACGAGTGACCACAGTCACCAGATGACCTTGCTACACTCTTTAGTCAACAGTGAGTAGCTCTAAAACACGTATAATGATAAAATTATAAAAACAAGCTTTTAGTGTCACAGAACCTCGGCATAATCACACAACTTGCTGTAAACATTACGTGTGTAATCGATCGTACAGTAGAGACATGATATCAATTTCACTAGACATGTAATGCAGCCAGGTTTCACTGTATCAAGGTCCAAACCCTCTCATGAAGGATGGACCAGCTGTGCAATAAACAAATATCCAGACAACTAGCCGTTCTTTGACCGTGTAAAAAGGCAAAGTTCTTGGTAGATTCTTGGCTGTGCTATCACAGATTCTCCATTTATTTAAAACACGGAGAGCACAATACACGGAACATAGACGAAAAATGTAATCGTCATGTGACGTCAAGGGTAATGCGCATCGACCACCCAATTAAGTGCGGCTTCCTATCCCGTACTGTAGTATCTATGCTCTGATCCATCACAATCTCATAATGTAGACACACTTTGTACTCACATTGGTAACTGAACTGATATTAGCACCAGCATTAACAAGCAGCTTCACTACTGCTGGATGACCCATCCTAGCACTGTCATGTAGTGGTGTCCATCCATCCTATTGACAAACAAGTAAACACAACATGTTATGATCATGTACTATGAGTGTCTCAGTAACAATGATCAACCAACAATAATCCACCATCCAGTACAAAACAATAGTAAAAAAAGAACAGATTTACTGTTATCATCTTTGAATAATAATCACAAATTCCACAAAATAATGTGGAGGGTTACCATTCATTGTGAATAATTTTTATTTTAAGCTATGGTGAGGGCGGGGCTCACAATACTACACAATACACGGCAATGGCGGAGATCAAGTTCAGAATTTTTTCACAAGATTTAAGATTGTGTGTAGAGAACTGTGTTTACTGACTAGTACGTACTTGTAGATAAATTAACATCTTGCGGAGGGATTGACAGTGTTTCTGGCAAATTCGCTTTGGGGAGTTTTTATGATGCTTTATACGCTGGTCACTAACACATATATCTCTGTTTATCGACGATAACTCATGACTCAAGAAAGGTAAAAAGGCTGTGTCAATTTGAAATAAGATGCTTTCATTGACTAGCTAACTCTACATGTCACGTTATCTTGAGAGAAAAATTTGTACAGTGTTCGTGAGGCTGGGTGCACTTTGAGCTTTGCAGATTTTCACAAGTTGGCTATCCACAGATGCACGATATGATGATTCACAGCGAGTTTTGAGCTGTTCAACAGTCTCTGTAGCAAAAATAATTTTGCTCATCAATATTCATAAATGAAAGGTTTCACGAAACCCTCGGCGTGTTGCACATTGTAGAGTTAGCTCCTTAGTTATGGTTTGCAGAAGGAGCTTTGCTGCTAAAGCCAACCTGCTTGCTATTGAAACTGCACTGCTAACCAGAAGACAGCAAAGTGCTGACCACAACCGAGACAAGGTGTGTCAAGTGGGCGTGACCGTGAACACTGAGTAGGTAACCATTGCTCTCGGCTTTGATAGGCTTTTTCTTGAGATGTCTACGCACCCCCAGAGCTGTCCTGCTGTTTAGATGGAATCTACAAGTATAGGTAGTCAACTATGGGCGCCTTTGTTGTCAGAGAAGTCTAAGATGGCCGTCATGCAAGGTGAGCCAGCCATAACTCAAGAACGAAAGCACTTTAGCAAAATCCACGAGTCACATTGCAAGCCATTGTCGTGCTAAGCCTGTTCATACCTTTACCGAGTTTTGGAAGTGCGCTATGGTCTCTGCAGCTCATTGGACAGACAGAATGAATGAATGACAAACTGAGTACCGTAACCCTCGCGCATGCGCCGAGGGTTAATGAACGGTAACCCACCACCTGAAAATGACATGTTTTCCAACTCTCATACACAACAAAAACCACATTTACTAAACATGTGACATGAAATCATACTAACTACAGCACTGCAGGCATCAACAAGTGAAAACTAATGGACAAACTTCAAGTCCACCTTATCTGTTGATTCACTAGTGCACAAGAGGATCTAGCTCACCATGCATAGAAATGTTACCATAATGTACACGTACCTCATCACGAGCATCAGTAACTACATTTGGTTGTTGTAATAGTAGCTTTACCACATCTTCATGTCCTCTAGTAGCACTGATGTGTAGAGGAGTCCGCTGGAACTGAAACAAAACAATAAAACATTGTCAATGACAGACACAGTTACAATATTATCCTATTATGAACCTCACACACTCCAATCAAACAGTGTATGTACTGCTAGCTGGCTACCAATATTCTTATTATACAGTGACAACAATTATAGGTTCACAAGATGTAACCATATGACTAGTCTCATTGTCAGCAATGTACGTGGTCATCAGATGGAATTCCGTTTAATAATACGCAAACGATAAAATTAATCTCTGAATACCCGTGGGTAGTCACAGCAACAAGAACAACTATGACTGGTGCTTGCACTATGCAGACAGACCAAAGAGGACAAGTAGATTCAACAGAACCAACTTCTATAACTTGCGGCATCCCAACAAATCGCAAGAGTCCTGTGTAGACCCAATGACCACAAAGAGAGAGTATTGCTTTGAGTTAATAAAAGCCTTGGAAATCTGTTCACTCAATAGTCATGCAATCTGTCACCATAACAAGTTTGGTAGCTTAACTCACATAGCATTGCACGAATCTGAAATCTGCTAAAACCCAGAGATCAAAACTTTCTAGACTCAAACATGTGAGACACATAAAAAAATTTAGCACAGTGGATAGTCAGACACCTGCTCTGTATGTTTGCTTAAATTCAGCGCTGTAACTAGTACTATGTGCAAGTGATCAGAGAACATGCTAATGTAATTCATCAATTTTGATAATGAGATTCATCCATGATTGGTATCTCCATAGATATTATATACTACGTAACCGGGATTGGAAACGAGCGCACGTAAGCAATACACGCTGTATGTTGGCTCGCGGCCCGTCAATACCGTAGTAGTTTACACATCCAAGGCGCGATTTTTGTCAACGAGAGAGAAGACTCCTTACAGCAAGTCGATCGTTTGACGAAGAAAGGCAGACTGATGATAAGGTAAGCATCTTAACTGTACCTATACGTTGGCTACTGTGTACTGAATTGTCGATTGTGGGCGTATCGGAACTGGATTTGGCTTCTCTGACCGTTTTTCTATGTGTGTGCTATGGCGTTTACTACTTTCTGGGCGTCTAGAGCAGTTGTCCAGTTCCACACTAGCCCGTTATCCTAAAATTCGTATAGCTCATCACTTGTTTAGTAGAAATGGCTGGTTTTGGGCTGTTCTAAAGCCGCATCAGAGCTAGCAGTGTGGCCTAAATGCCTGTGAGAGTCGTATTTAGATGGTTGAGTTTCTGGGCGTGTAACTTGAGCTAGAAGTCCAGTACAAGCAATTTGTTTGTTTTTCCAGATAGCCTAGTGGTGGGTTAGTGGAAGTGGATAGACTTGTTTGGCATTGATTTTGTTTTAAGTGACCAGTTGACCTGTGTTTACTGTCATAATCTCAATCTAGATGCCTAAGGGTCACAGGAAACTGAGACTCAGCAGCAAGAAGAATTACGAGAAGAACAAGCGTCCTTCATCGTTGACTGTTTCAGTGCCGCTTCGCCATGTTAGTGTGCTACCAGTCTCACTTCCAGCATCACTGTTGGACTCTGCGCCGTGCTCCTCCATTGAGACGTTGTTTAGAAGATTGCAAAGCCGGGAAATACTCAAAACTCATGGTTGGTTTATACTTGCACAATAACAAGTACATGTTATATTTATTATGCTGTAGGAGGTTGGAAGGCAGAAAGCACAGATAATACACTGGTTATATATAACACTCGTTCACCAAAACCGACTAGAGTAGAAGTTGCCTTTTCTATTTGTGTCAAGGAAGATTTGTCATACTCGCTTTCATTCTGTGGTGTTTCTGTCAGTCTTGATAGTTGTGAGGTTTTGAAAACCATCTCACCTGTGCTGGATTCAGGTATATAAGTTATTTAATATTCTAGTTTAGTAATGTTATTTTTTTGCAGTGTCACATGTTTCACAATTACTTGATCAACTCAATGACAGTCGTGGATGTGAGGGAAATTCAGACGAGCGATTCTTGTCATTGCCTAGTATAAAAAGGGGAACCATGAAGGATATTACAGGTATAATTATGATTAATAATGATAATTATTGATCTTACCATAATTTTGCTTGTTTTTAGGACAACACGTTGTTGCGTGTGTTGACTCAGTGAGAACTGGTGATCCATCTCTGTTTCACGCTCAGTGTGATGTTGTCGTTGACAGTTCATCTACTCGTTGCGTGTCCTGCACCAAGCATCGAAAAACTCTTTCATCCAGTGTTTCTAGAATCAGTAAATCAAAAGAAGACAAAACACATCCAAGCAGTCACTCCAAATACAGTTCCCTAACTACACCAGAGAAGAATGAACGTCTACGCCGCCAACACTCTGAACTCCGAAAGACTAACAAGCAAATCGAACGTTTGAGAGAAAGAGTTGCAGCCTTGATCACAGATGGACAAGAAGAGGTAGACGAAGAGCTTGACAGTGACATCAGGGAGATGGTTGAAGAGCATGAGGATAGTGCTTTAGAGGCGTACCCTGAGAATTCTTTTCAACATATTTTCTGGGAAGAACAGAAGAAAGCATCAGGTCTTAAGGATAAGAGGTCAATGAGATGGCATCCGATGTTTATACGCTGGTGCCTGTATCTTCGCCATGTCTCCAGTCGAGCTTATGATGTGTTACGACAGTCCGGATGTATAGTCTTGCCGTCACAGAGAACCTTGCGAGACTACACTCACTACACATCAGCAAAGATAGGGTTTTGTGAGGAGGTGGATAAACTGTTGGTATCATCAATCGACTTCTCTGTTGAACGAAACCGATATGTAGGTCTTGTTGTTGATGAGGTACACATTCGTGACAACTTGGTGCATGATAAGCATGACGGGCAGTTGATTGGCTTTGTTGACTTGGGAGAAACGAACAATCATCTCGTTGATTTTGAGTTGTCGTCAAGTACTGATCGTCAACTAGCCAAGTCAATGGTTGTACTGATGGTACGTGGGTTGTTTACGGACATGAACTTCCCATATGCTCAATTTGCTTGCTGCACTATAACTGGAGAACTTCTCATGGACCCGGTCTGGGAGGCTATATCACGTCTTGAGAGGCAAGGGATTCGTGTGATGTCGTTGACGTGTGATGGTGCATCCTCTAATCGTCGGTTCGAAAAATTGCACACAAAAGGGAAGAGGGGCCTTGTGTACAAAGTTCCCAATGTCTTTGCATTAGACAAGCCGCGATTTCTATACTTCATTTCTGATCCTCCACATCTGTTGAAGACAGCTCGGAATTGCTGGTGGAATCCAAAGAGGCCGTTGTGGGTAAGTGGCAATGTTGTTACATAACAGAAACTTTTCTTTTTTTTACAGCGTGAAGGCAAGCGAATAGACTGGAGCCATCTGGAGCAATTGTACCAACATGACATTAGCGCTGAGAATACAGTTGCTGGTCTTCGCCTTGTTCCAAAGCTCAAGTATGAGCATATTTACTTGTCCTCATTTTCCAAAATGAGAGTTGACCTGGCAGCTCAAGTTAGTTAGTTAGTTAATAACCAGCCTACTGTTTAATTATAATCCCTGTATAATAGGCGTTGAGTGAAACAGTTGCTAATGCCATAATGACTGTGGTTGGTGAAGAAGCATCTGAGACAGTTTTGTTCATCAAGATGATGGATCGCTTCTTCGACTGCCTTAATGTAAACAACTTTTCGACTGGAAAGCGGAAGAGGAAACCATTTCAGGATCCATATTGGAGTAAAAATGACTTTCGTTTCAAGGTATGCATAATAGCATTATATGATGCACATGCTTACATACATGTATACAGTGGTTGCAAGAGGATTTTCTGAGCTATTTTGAAACATGGGAAAGAGGGCTTAAAGCAAGGAAGGGATTCACTACTAAGCAGAAAGGAATGATGCAGCTTAGTTCTGCAACAAGATACGGAATCAAGATCACCGGTAAGTGTTTTGGTTTACCTAATTATGACAGCTATTTACTATTACTATTTTTTACAGTTAAGTCCTTCGTGGAGCTTGCCCAGTTTCTTCTCTCTGTTCCAGGTGTAAAGTGCTTTTTGAGCGAAAAGTTATGCCAGGACCCGCTTGAAAAATTCTTTGGTTGCCAACGTCAACGGGGTAGTTCCAGCGAAAACCCTAGCGTTGCTGAATTTTGTACCAACACTCAAGCTTTACGGGTTGTCAACACTGATTGTGCTAATGTTTCACGAGGCAACTGCCGTGGCAATGCTCAGAAACGGACGATTACGGAGAAGAATAACGAACCTCTCCCCAAGAGACGTCGGAAGCACTAGTTACTAGTCAAAATTTTGTACTCTCATAATTATTATACAATGATTATTGTTGCAAAACAAAGATTATCAATAATCAACATAAAATTCAGTCTGCATTCTCTGTGTAAAGTTTGCCTCTCAACCCCTTAGATCTTTGAGTAGACTTCTTCGATGAGCACTTGTACTTTTCAACCCAAGAACTTGCAAAAGCAAAACCTCTAACTGTGACAAAGAGTTCAACTACACGCTGTAGCAAATCCTCGTGGATCTTTGTATCTTCAGTTTCAAATTCAGCAGCAGCAATAGACCAGTGAAAATTGACATCTTCACTGGCAAGTAACTGGGTAACTAGTATTTTCTTGAATTTGACTCTTGGTTGAGAGACCAGTTTGTGTAGTGAAACCCTGATTTCTTCCTCCAGTGCACAAAATACCTTAAAAAATGTATTACGCACTTTCCATAGTCCTCCTCTATCTACGAGCATGGTCCACTTCTCACTATCTTCGCGTTCTTCATCGTCTATCTTGCCTCGAACCAAGTGTGATATGCAAGCTATCATATCTTGATTTTCTGAATTGTGTTTTGCTCGCTTGAGCTTTCCAGAAATGTTACGACATACGTAACCGGCTGCATATCGCAGAGCACTTGCCTCCGTAGGTGAAAGTGGAGACTTTGAAGGATCAGCACAAGATCGTGAGTATTCAATTTTCATTACTAGTCGAAATACCGTGTCTGTGATGTACTGGTAAAATGTCGGCATTACTGGCACACTCGCTGTTTGCAGAAAGTCTTTCCATTGTTTTAGGAATGCATCTGATGATCTTAAAAGAAAGAAGTCTCTCCATATCTTCTCTCTATTTGTAGAAGATGTTGATTTTTCTGCAAGTAGCCCAGACAGGTCCTTGTACAGCTTTGTAGAAAACTTTTCAAAAGCTTCTTGGTTGCTTTTATCATTGTCGATCCATAAAGACAAATCAGAGGCGCAGTTTCTTGCTTGCGCAGCTTCCTCCCTTCCAGTTTGGAACGTAGCATCTGAAAGAACTTGCTCGATAGAGTCTTTCATTAGTTTCGGTCCTGTAGTAAACAGAAGTACGGTTTGAACCGATTTTTATGCACAGCGTGCTACTTACCAACGCATTGCTTCGTCACAGTGTTAGTCTTCTCCGTAGCGTCCTTGGTCTTCTCCGCAGTATCTTTAGTAGTCTCTTCTGTGCTCTCCACAGCCTCTTCGGTGTTCTCCACAGCATCGGTGTTCTCCACGGCCTCTTTAGGCTTTTCCGCAGGCTCTTTAGTCTTCTTTGCAGCCTCCTGGGTCTTTTTGGTAGCCTTCTTGGCCCTCTTCGCGCCCTTTTTGGTCCTTGCCATAGCTTCGTCGTGTTACACGTGGTTCCAATAACAGTAAATGTGGGTGCGGTCATATCACTTCTGCTGTTGCTGTGCTCGCTTCCGTTCAACGATGATTGTCCGCGCTAATGTGCAAATATTTGGCTGTTTCCAATCCCGGTTACGTAGTATATAATATCTATGGTATCTCAAAACAACAAGATAAGTTCTAGAAGTATATAGTATGATTCTAACCCAAAGATTTATAATTTCGAATGTTTCAACTGCTTCACAGCAGTCTTCGTCAAGCGTCTTTAAGTAGTGTTGTAGTTATGCCTCGGTGGGCGGAGCCACGAGGCATACAGTAGTCGTGTTGTGTGTGTCATTCTGTCCGTTGCCGGCATAGCGCATCGGACGCTAAAAACTAAGCGCTGATATCAGCAACACAGGTAGAAATCGCTATTTGCTCGGAACTGTATTAATAAATTGTTGGTTCTAAAGCTCTGTTCGTGAGTTATGGCGTGAGATGCTTACCTCGATGGCTGTTCCCGGCTATCTGGACTCCTCTAAAGACAAAACAGTTTACAGCTTACTGCTTTACAGCTAGTAAGTTCGTTTGTACTACAAAACAGCTTGGTAGGTCCAGCGAAATTCTCTCGAAGGCCTACAGCTCGAGCTTGAGCTCGCCGGCTTGAGCTACAGTAGTTGCTGATGATCTAGAGTTCTCAGTAGACAAAACTATCCACAGTTGACTGCCTAGAAGCTGATAAGTCACAGGAAAGCAGCGTATTTCTAAAGAAATTGTGTAAGCAAGCTATGGACGCTATCTCGCTCATGTATGTGCTGTGCACTTGAATTGAACTTTATAGACACGCCCAGTTGAATTAGTGGTCAGCACTGATTGGCTTCTGATTGCATAACTATTATACTGCATTGTGATTGCTGTACAGAAAGGTATAACAGCTGCAGTTTGTTGCTGTGTATATATGTGACATGGTTATTCCACCGAGGCATCTGCACCTTTGGTGCTTCATTTATACTGTACTCCACTGATGAAGACTCAAGACTGCTGCAATTAAAGCAGTCAAATGTTTGGAATAATATTATTATCCTTGAGTCAGAGACTTCTAGATATGTCAACCCCTAACCACTTAGGCCTCTACAACAAGATAAGTTGCAAGGACAACAAACAACAATGCGACAGGGTTGGGGCGAAGTACTTTTGAAAGGATTTAAGTAAAGTACAAGTACTTTCAGAAAATACTGAAGTGCAAGTACAAGCACATAGCAAATTTTGCCTTGGGACTTTACAAGTACAAGTACAGTTTAATCTTTGAGCTTGTCAACTTTGCTGGAGGAATGACTTCATGATTATGCATGTCATTTCACAGTTCACACTATTTTATAAACCCAAAGTCCAAAACTATTTTTAAAATGGTTAATACATACTGTTACCTATTGACTCTGCAATGTTACATCTAATAAACTTCAAGTACTTGTAAGTACATTAAATATTCAAAGTCCATTGATACAATGTATATATTTAAGTTCAAGTACAAGTACATCCATAAACTAATATAGGACTGTACGGCAAAATTGTACTCAAGTGTACTTAAGTACAAGTACCAATGTACCGTAGGCTTGGCCCCAATCCTGCAATGCGATATATTTTACCACTGGAAACTAAAAAACTGGCATCACTCAACAATACTCTGAAGCTGTCTACCATCACAAGTTGATTCACAACACCCTTTCCGGCAGTATTATAGCTTTCCATAAAAATGATCTACAATCTCGTAAGTCTAGCTATAGCGTTGGTACGGATGCTGATTGTGCCTGATTGTTTACGAGTAGATTCTTATCTGGGTATAATCAATTTCTTCACTTCCAGTCACTGGAGTTAGTGTGCATCCTTTCAACAATGTTTGTGATACATTTCACTAGACTAAGCTACAGTAGGTGTACCATGATGGCTGTACTGCTGTACACTATAGTACTTTTCGCACGTATAAGCATTATTAATTTTCACTATTATGATGTCAACTAGCATACAAAAATTTGCCTAGAATACGAAGCTATATAGAATTCTAAGGTTCCAAAACTGTGTGACACACAGACAAACCGTGAGACTAGAGAGGTCAGTAATATTGGGAATGGGTCAATAGTGATCAATACCACACTGTACAAAGATGAATGATCAGTTACTGACTGTGAGTGAGAACTGATGTAGTGTGGATTACACACCTGTTACTACATGACTCAACACAATCACACACAACTCACGTTATTGTGATGATTGGGATCAGCTCCCTGTGACAAGAGTTGTTTCACTCTTGTTACTTCACCTCCCCTACATGCATCCCAGAGCTCTTTATTCTGTGAACACAACATAACATCATGTATCAAACAATGACAGCTGCTACACTTACAAATAACACATAATCACAAATGAATGAAAAGTGTATTTCTGACAATTAACATGCTCTGTTTTGACTAGAGACTGAAATTATTAGTACTCATCACTCACCAATTGCTCTTGTGAACTCATTTTAGTTCTGTTGTAAAGTTGAGGAAGATAGAGAAAGTGAGAGAAAAGGCTCAGGCTGCTGCGAAAGCTAGCTAAAGAAAGGGCAGTTGAAAATATCACGTGATGTGTTTACGAGCCCCGCCTTCAATCAAGTTAATTACTAGGGGCAGCAGAGCAGCAGACCACTGAGCATGATAGTTCGTGTACAGAGCAAGAACGGTACGAAGCGAATCACTGCTAACTCCTCAGACTTACTGAGGACGCTACTAGAAAAGGTGAGCCAGCTAGTGATGAATACAGAGACGAGATCTCATCTAGCTGTACCACTGCGAATGCTGTGCAGGTAACGAGAGAATTTCAGCTGGACGAGTCTCAGTCGTTCTCCGTCTACCGTTCCGCGGGATATCGTAATGAACTGAGCCAGAAGGAGCTAGGACTAACGCTGCAGGCTATTCCTATCAAGTTAGTAGTGCACGTGACTTCTTAGAGTTCACGTGACTTGTCTAGTTTGTCACGTGATCCTTCTTTGCATGGTCTTAAGGTGGCGGTGCACTTAGTTAATATTCAACACCCACGCAACGTGTGTTTTATTAATAACACATTAACTAGACTTTATAACTACAGCGATTTACATAACAGTATGGGGGAAATAATACATGAAGCGTCTGTGGCTGCTATCTCCACTGTCGAGCAATAGATCGACGCGCTTCAAGCGCAGCAGCATGCAGCGCCACCTTGCGCTCAGACGTACAGAGCGAATTTCCGTAATACGATCTAGATTTTTTGTTAAGGAATTTTTTCTGGTCTAGGTTTGCTGTTTTGCCGCGTTAGCAAAGGAGTATCGAAAAATCGCTCTGTATGTCTGTGCGCGCTGGAATTTGTTAGCTGTAAACGGAGTTCTTTCCGGAGCAAGCAAGCCAAACTTGAGATAGCAGCCACAGACCGGTCTACACTGGGCGAGCTCGCTGCTCCACGTTAGCTAACACTTCGTTGCTATAATCGATGTATATCGATAGACAAACACAATGCATACTGGAGCACGCCTGTACAAAATAGCATTGCTAGAAAATAAAGCTACTTGTAAAGTTATGAATCTCATTAAATTGGCGCACCGCCACCTTAAACAGGCATGGGGACATGTTGTATCTGTCAGAGACCAGTGGGCGTGGTCTACAGCAAGAGACGACCAAGGATACGATGGAGGATGAGATTGATCAATTACTGAAGAAGAGAGATGGATTAATACATGTACACCGAGACAGAGACCCTCAACTGTACTGAGACACACACACCACTCATCAACTGAATTCACCTCTCTCTCTCTCTCTCCCTCTCCCTCTCCCCTCTCTCTGTCTCTCTCTCTCTCTCTCTCTCTCTCTCTCTCTCTCTCTCTCTCTCAGTTGTCATCATGGTCCTCAAGGCAAGTGTCTCAACTGTGCTCCACTGCAGGTTAGTGTCAGTACCAGCTGCTACATAATGTGGCAGACCAGTAGCTTATCCTATTGGTTACTAGTGTGTTGTGTTATTGTAGTCATGGGACCCTCAGTATCTACAGAGCCGTGATCCACCTATTAAACATCTCTCATTTCATTGTTATCTGAGAAAACTAAAGAGCGGAGTTGATAAGTATGTCACCACACACACACACCATCATAATCTGTCTTTCTGTTCTTTTGTGAAGAGGCAAGTTTGTGTATCTTGAAGATCTCAGCTGTAAGATCAAGAGTGGGTGTCTGGACCATGCTCCATGGCCAGCAGGAATCTGTACCAAGTGTCAGCCCAGTGCTGTTACTCTAGCTAGACAAGTCAGTGATAACCCTCTCCAGCTGTTGACCAGCCTTCTCCCTCCCTCCCGCTTCCTCCTTCCCTCATCTATCCCTCTCCCTCCCTCTTCCTCTCTCTCTCTCTCTCTCTCTCTCTCTCTCTCTCTCTCTCTCTCTCTCTCTCTCCTCTCTCCCTCCCTCTCTCTCTCCCTCTCTTTCTGTAGCCATATCGTCATGTTGATAATGTCATGTTTGAAGATTCTGTTATTGTTGACAAGTTCCTGGAGGGATGGAGACAGTCAGGAGGGGCTCAGAGGGTGGGGTTTCTGATCGGTCGCTATGAGCAGTATGAAGAGGTACCACTAGGTATAAAGGCTGTTGTAGCTGCGATATATGAACCACCACAGGTTAGTACAATAACACTGCTGTGATGGCACTATAGCTATGGGTGTGTTCATGTGTAGGCTTGTTCACAGTATAGTGTTGAGCTACTAGAAGATCCTAAATCACGACATGTAGATGAACTAGCTGGCTACCTTGGACTACAGAGAGTGAGTCAGTGTGAGAGATTGTGTGTGGATCATTTGAGCTAGCTTGTGTGTAGGTTGGATGGATATTCACTGATCTGGAGTCAGAAGGCAATGGTAGAGTAGCTCACAAGAGGAACATATTAGTGACTAGCTCAGTAGCTGTATGACCCTGTCTTGCCTGACTACAGCACACTCACTGGTTGAGTGCAGAGGAGTGCATCATGGCGGCTGAACCTCTACTCTAATCTGTGTGGTGAGGCTAAGGGAGGCACCTTTGGATCCAAGTTTGTGACTGTGTGTCTCTGGTAATGACCAGAATCAGATCGTAATGAAGGGATATCAGGTACTCTCCTCCACACATCATTTAGTACACAACATTGTCTGTCTAATGAGCAATCCAAACTTAGCATGTAATTGTATCCATAGCAACCAATACCTATATCCCTACATGTACTACATGCATGTTATTATAATCATCATTATAGTGCTACTTGAATATCTGTGGTGTGTAAACAGTTGAACACTTATCAATGAATAAACTATAATTATCAAAATTGAAGCTCAGTTTATTTGAATCATGAACCAAATGAATGTATGTAAACCAGAGAACTATGGAATGGATGTATCACTACTGTTTTATATAGTAAACCATGTAGTGTACTATTAGTAGATTATGTATTGATCTATAGTGTACTAAATATACTCACTGTATTATTGATAGTATTGTTTATAAGAGTGATCTATAGTATTCTATCATTAATTGTCTCATTTGAACACAGAGTATGACTAGGATCAGAAACCAGTCAAGGTACTGGTTGGTAAGAACTTTGCTGAAGTCGCTCGTGATGAGAGTAAACACGTCTTTGTTGAATTCTGCGAGTACCATCATCATGTGATACACTAGTGTTTTGTAATATAATTTTCAAAGTATTAAACCATGGATAAACCCACAATCTGACATGCTCAGTCTTGTGTCATTGGAATCTGTGTTGGTCTGTGTGCCTCGTCATCTTATCATGCTCTCTGGTAGCGTTCTTTTACAGAGAACTATTGATAAAACTTATTTTTATGCAAGATAGCACATGTCATACTAATAAGTGAAAAGAATTTTGTGAGTAAACACTCTCCCCCGATATACTCTATCTTTTGTAAAAGCTCACTCACTTCACTGCTCTCTCTCTCTCTCTCTCTCTCCCTCTCCCTCTCCCTCTCCCTCTCCCTCTCCCTCTCTCTCTCTCTCTCTCTCTCTCTCTCTCTCTCTCTCTCTCTCTCTCTCTCTCTCTCTCTCTCTCTCTCTCTCTCTCTCTCTCTCTCTCTCTCTCTCTCTCTCTCTCTCCAGATGCTCCCTGGTGTGGTCACTGCAAGTCGTTGGTGCCAGAATACGACAAAGCCTCGTTGCAGCTGGTAGCTGATGGATCTAGCATCAAACTAGCCAAGGTGGACGCCACAGTGGAGAGCGACCTCGCCGAGGAATATGGAGTGAGGGGATACCCTACACTGTTCTTCTTCAAGAGCGGCAACAAGAAGGAATACAACGGTTGGTATAATCTTAAAAGTTATCTCTTTTCTCTAAATCTTTACAAATCTTTAGCTTTGCATGTGGTTTTATGGGATTTTTCGATTTTGAAGGTTTCTACAAAAGTTGATCTACAAAAATTTAATTCACTCAAAGAATGTGTCTTCATCTATTCAACATCTTCTATTGCCACATTCACTCTTTTTGTTATTGTCCTCTTTCTCAGGTGGGCGTACTGCTAGTGAAATCGTCGGCTTGGTTGTGAAGAATTCTGGTCCCCGTGCTGTCGAGCTGACTGAGGTAGATGCAGCTAAGGAGTTCATCGCCAAAGGCGAAGTCGCGGTTGTCGGTTTCTTTGAGTCAAACACATCGGAGAAAGCCGTCGCATATCTTGCAGCCGCTGCAGTGATGGATTCCGTGTCATTCGCAATCACCAAATCCAGCGATATAGCTAAAGCTTTGGGAGCAGAAATGGAGACCATAGTCGTATACAGACCGGTAAATAACACCTCTTTCTCTCACATACACATACACACGGCATGTACATATAGTCTTTCCAGGCTACATTTACTTTTCTCTCTCTCTCTCTCTCTCTCTCTCTCTCTCTCTCTCTCTCTCTCTCTCTCTCTCTCTCTCTCTTTCTCTCTCTCTCTTTTTTTTTTTTTGGATCTCCAACTTTTAATGAGGGTTATAATATACAAAGGTGGAGGGTTAGACTTAGTCCTGAAAGTGCCTATGTTCTACAAAAACATAGCGCATAAATTCATGGGTCTAACACGTGTGTGATGTGATATAATACAGAACTGTAATTAGGAAGGGGATAGAGGCAAGTTTGTGATGTTCCTAGACTTGTAAATGTCAAAGGATTCGTTGATGACTGTTTTTATAAGTACCTTGAGGAGGCCTTTTGTTTGTTGTTTTTGCCCTGGTGTCAGAGAGATTAAAGATTTTATCGTGTTTATAGATATGAATCCTCTTGATCCTATTTCGATGGTGACGAGATTTGCTTTGTAGCCAAGCGTTTGGGGATAGTGTAGGAGTTCTTTGTATTTGACTTTTTTTGCGCTCTCTCTCTCTCTCTCTCTCTCTCTCTCTCTCTCTCTTCTCTCTCTCTCACTTCTCTCTCTCTCTCCCTCTCTCTCTCTCTATTCTCTCTCTAGTACGAAGGTGAGGACAAGGTTGTGCCCTTCACTGGAGAGTACAAAGATGAGGATATCGTCAAGTTCATCCAAGGAGAACAACTTGCTCTACTCACTAAATTCTCAAATGAGGTTAGCTGTCTATCTTCCCTCTAGTGTTCCTTTCTGTTTTACTTCCTTCATGTCATAATGGCTGCCAATACCTGTGGTTTAGCTTCAATAATAACTCATAGAGGGAGTTGAAGAGACTTCGTCCAAGTCACTTCCCTGTCTCTCTCTCTTAGAAAGAGAAGCCAATTCTTCTAATAATAACATGCTTTCAATCCCACTATCTCTTTCAATATGTTAACAATGTTGACCTCGTTTGTTGTTTCAGACTGCTCCCAAGATATTTGGCGGTGACATCAAGAGCCATCTGCTTAGTTTCTTCCCAGGCGATGGTGAACAGTATGATGAGGTTGTGGCTAGCTTGAGGAGAGTAGCAGCTCAGTTCAAGGGAAAGGTGAGAGATAGAGCAGTGAGAGGTGTGTGATAGTGTGATGGTGAGTGTGTGATTGTGTGTAGGTGATCATAGTGACTATGGTTGTGTTGTGGTCCTGCTCACACCTACTATATCACATTCTCTGACAGGATGTTGTGACTATAGTTTTGTTATAATCTTATCATACAATAATAATTCAATAGTATTTTCAATGCACATAGAGAGTGATCAACACATTGTCACTTACGATTAATCTCTCCCTCTCTCTCCCTCTCTCCCTCCCTCCCTCTCTCTCCCTATATAGGTATTGTTCGTACACATTGACTCATCTGAAGAGCAGTCTGTGCGTATCATGGAATTCTTCAATCTCGAGAAAGATGACGTGAGTTGCTCATACACTTCACAGCATCACATTACTCCAATTTGTGCTACCCAAGACGACTTTTAATACCTGCTCATCTGTCCTGTAACAGCTTCTGTACAGCACTAGCTAGTACTGCTGCATATTTGTTGCTTTAGTCAGTGTCGTGTGCTATATCTACTCTTTCACACAGGGGGTGCCAGTGGCGGAAATTGTCGACCCCAGGCCGGTTTTTTACATAGCCCCATTACCCACCCACCCACTACGTCATAACGTGTCATATAATGATATTCACAACGCGATCTAATTAATATTCATGAAAAGATGGCGATCGCGTACACGTAGCTCGTCGTCGATAGCGCGAGTGTAGTATCGATCTTGATCATACAGAACACTGCTGCAGCAAGCAGAGATCAGAAAGCGACTGCACTACCCCTGTGAATGTGGCCAAGATTAAGCGACTACACGTTTCAGAGAGTGCTCGTCGCAGAAAACGCACCCAATGCTGCTAAAACTCCACGATTTGATAGCTTCTTTCGACGGAAGAACAACACTCAAGGGCTGAGTGCAACTGAATCTACTGCAGAAGCTGGTGAATAGAATAACTGCCTGGCTTACAATTCAAGTAGAAGCAGCTGATTATGCTAGCCACGCCTCCATTCCACACCCTTCACAACATAATACATTATGCTTTTATCTCCTTTTTACAGTGTATGTATATACACACTGTAAATAATAACTAAAGCATGTTATATCTGCATGATATAGACCTCTTCTGATGTCAAGAACCTGTAAAACAACTCTACAGAGCACCAGAAATGTAGTGGCTAAAATTTACGCAAAATGACTTTTTGTGTAAAAACCCTCTCAACCCACCCACCCACCCACTTTTTGGCCTGGGGTCGGTAATTTTTCTTTCTGGTACCCCCTGCTTTCACATATTCTCCAGATGCCTTGTGCTAGACTGATCGAGGTTGGTGACGAGATGAAACGATACAAACCAGAGTTTGATGGTCTCGATGAAGAGAAACTGAAACAGTTTGTACAAGATTACACAGATGGTAAAGTAAAGGTGAGCAAGTACTAGCAATCATGGTGCTAGACCCAGTTTAGCAGAATCATTGAAGGGCATCAATTAGAATAGAATATCGTGTGGATCCAAACTACCGTATGGCTAGAAATTTTGGTGGACAAAATTTTGGCGAATGTCCCAGATTTTGAGTTTGGCGACTAATATTTTGGCGGATGCTTGACGATTCGCCAAATTGCCAAAATTTAGTCCACCAAAATATCTAGCTGTACGGTAGTAGTGTACTAGTTAGTAGATCGTGTACTAGTTAGTAGATAGTGTAGTAACTATTTTTCATTATTCTCTATTGTTATCTTGTATAGGCTCATTTGAATACAGAGGATATTCCTGATGACTGGGATAAGAAACCAGTCAAGGTACTGGTTGGTAAGAACTTTGCTGAAGTCGCTCGTGATGAGAGTATACACGTCTTTGTTGAATTCTGTGAGTACCCATCATCATGTGATACACTAGTGTTTTGTTGACATACAGTAGAAAGTGTAAAGAGCTATTCTAATTGTTGCACACCTAAGCATTTGAACAGGCTGACACAACGGGTACTGGTAAAACCAGGAACGGGAAATGGGAAATAAGAAACGGGAAATGGGAAATAAGAAATGGCGCCATTATTACACTAAAACTACTAAATCCTAAACCCAAGACCCTAAAAACCTAAAAACCTTCGCCTAACAGCGCCCAGTATGGACCTAACTGCGCCAGTATGGACCTAACGGGCCAGTATGGACCTAACGGCGCCAGTATGGACCTAACAGTGCCAGTATGGACCTACCCGGGTGGAACGAACCGCGAGATTTCACAATAATGTTGCGTGATCACGGTTACATGACGCGAGATATTAACAATGAAACCCGCCGATTATCAGCGGTATATCGTTAGAATCTCGTTGTTACTCGGCGATAGAAACCGCGGGACCACGACGGCAGGAGAATTAGCACTGCCACTGCGATAACTAACTTACTTGGATGCGCTGTACGAACACTGCCTGCTGTTAGAGATCTACCTACACATCAACTATCTCAGCTACCTTTGTTCCCGCTGTGTTCTTCCATGGTTGTTGCTACTGACTGCTGCTGTTATACTGGTACATTACTAGATGCGCTGTTGTTATTATGCTATGACTTTCTCCATCCAGGTCAGTCGCGACGCAGACTAATAGCAGGCGGCAAGCTAGACAACTTCACCTCTACACATGCAGCTTTGTCTTTATTATTAAATTGTTGATGTAACAATAATTATTATAATACTAAACCGTGACTAAAATCTCTGTTGTATCTACTGCAGTGGATCATCACACAGTAAGTCCTAGCTTTGAGCATAATGAATGAACCCAGTAGTCTTGGTTCTTCTTGGAGATGGTTGGCTGTTCAAGTCAAGTTTTCCATCGTTGGTAGTTTGTTATCTGGTGCTTTAAGCCGCCGTAGCAATCTCGGAAAGGAGAGAACCAGTGAGATCTTGCCAGTTCCCGGGTGATCGTGCGCGTGCTCTTGCGGTATCTCACGTGATCACTCAAGTACCGCCTACCGGCGTGCGTGGCGCGCGTTCACCGGTATCTCACGAGATCGTTGTGGAGATCGAGTCTGAATGCTCGCCTTTCTTGCTTAATTCGCAACCAGGATCGTAACAACCAGCCTTAATCGCTGTACATCTTCCAGTGAACGCAGCTAGAGCTCACAGCGGGAACATAGGCGCCCTCGATACAGGTACGTACACAACTTGACGCAAATAGAACAGCCATTTAGCACTTTTGGTGGCAACTCGAGGCACGCATCATCGCTCGAGATCTCGCTTAGCAAAGTGCTACAATGTAAGAACCCGCGAGGACGACATCTGACGTGATGTGTACGAGTTCACGGGATACGTAACGAGATCGCGACTGCAGTGTGAAATCACGCGGTTCGTTCCACCCGGGTAACAGTGCCCAGTACTATTATGGCATGTTAGGCGAATGCTGAGCGCTGTCAGGTCCATACTGGTGCCGTTAGGTCCATACTGGCGCCGTTAGGTCCATACTGGGTGCTGTTAGGCGAAGGTTTTTAGGGTCGTAGGTTTAGGATTTAGTAGTTTTAGTGTAATAATGGCGCCATTTCTTATTTCCCATTTCCCGTTTCTTATTTCCCGTTTCCTCGTTTCCCGTTCCTGGTTTTACCAGTACCCAGACCCAACAGTTACACACAATATTATTTTGTGCAACTTGTTTTATCGAATAATCCACACTACAATGCAGTTTCAATTCACATTAGAATCAAACTGATTCAAGCTGCATGCATCGAGCACGTTCGCACTGGAACAAGATCAAGCTGATTCGAACCAGTTGCTTGATGTTGATCACGTCATGTGACGTAAGCGACAGTTTGCTGAAAGCTAAATAGTCACGTACCAGCGCAAGCCTGATGTGTCCTACGCCTTATTTTACTTATAGCGCACACCAGCACTCTTTTCCACCTGCTACCTTAAAATTTATTTTATCACATCTCAGATGCTCCATGGTGTGGTCACTGTAAACAGCTAGCTCCTATCTGGGATGATCTAGGAGAACACTTCAAGGAAAACGATGATGTCATCATTGCCAAGATGGACTCCATGCACCAAGAACGAGGTGGATGGGTTTACTATCAATGGATTCCCTACACTAAAGTTCTTCCCCAAGGGTTCAGACAAGGTCAGTAGCAGCTCATTACAAGATAGATCATCTTCATTGCTTCACACACCTTCAGGCACTAGACTATAGTGGTGGACGCACTTTAGAAGATCTGATCAAGTACGTGGAGAAGCGTGTGGATGGTACAGCGACTGATGACGACGAGGGAGGAGAGGAACAGGAGCCAGCTGAGGGAGAGGATGAGGCACCAGAGGAGGATCAGGGAGAAGATGGTGCTGGGCAAGAGGAGGAGAAGCCATCAAGTACAGACCACACTGAACTGTAGCATCAGACCACACCCACTGCTCTGTTGTTGTACAAATCAGTTTATAATCTGTTTTGATAGTTACTGTAACACATGAAAGAGAGAGACCAAACTAAAGCAAAGTTGGTATGTAGCTACTAAATAGCATTTACTGTTTCAGAATAGCTGGTCTCTAACATCCAAGCATTTCAACATCACTAGCTAGTAAAATGCAGGAGTGAGCCTAAAATGTGTGTCAGTCAGACTATTAATTTCTTGTGTATTGGGGTCTTGTACTTTAATTTTTCATACACAATTGGAGAACGTAGAGTATCTATAATGGTAGCCCAAGTGAAGGGAGGGTCAGCTTTGTTCTCCGTGCAACCACTTCCCATTTGTCCATGGCTTTATTCAGTTTACCATCTCTATCAGAATCAGTGTTGATCTGTATTACCTGCAGTTAACAACAGAGCATGATAATACTATACACAAGTGCTATAATACACTTGCATGTTCTATGTGTCTGGTGTAATGACATCATTCTATGGTACCTATCTACAGTACAGTACTACACTACTCCAGTATATCACTGTACAGCACCTGATACCCACTACACTGGGACTATTCAACAATGGTACGTATTAACATGAAAAAATGATTTTTAACCTGTAACATTTAATAGTGAAATTATATGCCTTTTACAAAGTGTAAAAAGATAAAAAATGTATGAAAGACAGAAAGATAGATTGAATAGAAAGATAGAGGAAGGTCAGTTCAATATAATAGCTCCCACACTGCAGCTAGGTGACCTCATCTGTTGCTGTCCTGCATGCTGCACTGGAGCTATAGTTCTGCTCCTGTATGAGAGGGACAACACACACTCACAATGACGTACTATAGTCACAACTCACCATCAGTTGCTGCGGATCCTGTCAGCTGTCTCATGCTCTCCCATACTCTGCAGTGCAGCTCTCAACACACACCATGAAGGGACTCCCCTCTGTGAGACGTTGTCTTGTTGCTGCAGCCATGCTGAGAGCATGTCTATCCTGCAGCTATTAATAATGCCTCGCTGCTCAAGGTCTATCCTTTTCAGTGTTGGATAGAGAAGGCCTAGTTGTAGTCCAAGGTCCTTCCAGTCATTGAGATCACGAATCACAGCCAACACATCACACAGGTCATTAACAGCTGAAAATTAATTATGATAACAGGGACACTCTCCTCATCATTGTAACTCACTGAGTGTTCTATTGATGTCACCACTAACACCAGCAGCAGCTGTGGGTAGCTGAGTAGCACCTCTTGATAACAATCTGTGCAGAGACAGATACTCAGACAGTGCTGTTGATAGTTATGTAGTAACTCACATGTCATGAGTAGGTTCCTTCAGTTTACCTTCTCTATCAGAATCAGTGTTGATCTGTATTACCTGCAGTCAACAACAGAGTATGATAATACTATACACAAGTGCTATACACTACATGCATGTCATTACAGTATAATGTACTCACCATGAACCAGCACTTGTGTCTATCCTCTAGTCCAACTGGTCCTCCATGACAATCTGATAGAGAACACACCACATCCTGTGGTTCCTCCATTGTCTGACAAAGTGCAGGATGAGGTCGACCACCTGAGCTCACAGAGTGGGGACAGTAGAACCCATACCGCCACTTGACGTCTTGTGTGTGCTGATAAAGTGACGACACCTCGATAATAGCATCCCACAGCTCCTCACGAACTACTGGTATCAAGCGAGGGTTAACTGGTGTGGTAGAAACAATACGGAACTCCAGGTGAGTTGATAGAGTGCGTAACTCAACATGCAGCAACTTCTCTTTGCGATACTGAACGTAAAAGCGAATTCGGTTACGGAATCTGTTGCACTCGTCTAGACTCCAGGATCCATGCTGGGACAGCTTGACTACTGTGGCTGGAAACAGACCGAGAGGAACAAATCCAGTAGAAGGACAGAGGAGGATTGGAGAATAGAAGAGAGCAGAGAGGAGGTGGGGGTCACTGGATTCTTTGGCTACTTTGTGATCAGGTAAAAGAAGACTAGGCAGAAAGTAGCTGGTCTCTTCATTAGCAGATCTAGCATTCTCGTACAGAATGTAACGAGAGGCCAGGAGCTCTACAATCTCACTAGTGGGGATTCTGTTGTCAGAAGGCTTAACATTCTCAGAGGAGCAAATCTTGTTCATCAGGCGTAGTGGTATTTCCCCAGTGGCTCGGATCCTGTCTGCTATTCTTGGTTCAGTTTCCTTAGCACCGAATGCATACACAAAGAGCTCAGTGGTAGGGGCCATGATGATGTTAGTGTTGATGATAACACGCAGACCGATCTTCAAGCCACGATAATGGAGGATAGTGCCAAACCTGTCATGGAGATACTGGAGGACACCATTCTCTGCCAGGAGGTCTTTCTCAGAGATGCCACAGATGTTGGCAACCTCCACACACTCTTGCACTGTGCACCATCCTCTCACCTCATATCTCAGGCGCAGGATGAGGTGAAGTAACAAGGTAGACGTTGGTACTTGCACTGGCTTGAAGCGATTGTGGGCAATGGTCGTGATTATCTGACGAAGCTCCTCTATGTCACTGGAGCCACCACTAACATTATCCAGTGGGTGGATGTATCGTTCCTCCTCTCCTGGCTTGCTGACTGGACACAGGATGTTGTTCTTCATGAAATCAGCATCTTTGAATGCTTCCTGAATGGAGCGATCTAGAGTGAGAACAGCTGCTTCACTGCTCTGGTCCAGGTAGGTGCCAATGAGAATGGCTGCCGGCTTGTGGTCTTGACTAGTCTGGAGTGAGGCAATGCTACAGAGGGCACGCTGGATGATCTCTCGGATGGTAAATTCTGACTCGTACTGGATGGGACTGTATCCACCATCAGCCCTGTACACCACAGTGTAGGGGGAGTCCAGGTCTTGTGTCACATTCAGGAATATCAGATTGAGTGCCAGGCCATGCATTAGTAGAGGTAGAATCTCATGGCACTCTGGCTGTCCTCCGATATCCACAATGTGGAGAAGTGTGAGCATATCTGTTTCTTTGAGGAACTCTCGAATGGACTGCCAGTCTTTCTGTTTGACGAGAGAAGAGAGTGCGGTCGTGAGCTCTTTAGTATTGCGGCTTCTCCATTTTTGTTTGAGGAGATTGACCAACTTGGACAATGGATTGGTCTGACCAGGAGTAGAAACATGCGAGGCGGTTGAAGGACGTTGTGAAGATGGTCTGGTATCACTGCTACTAGGGGAGGGTAGTGGCAATGGAGTGGTACCTCTGCTGGAGGAGGGTGGTGGCGATAGAGTGGTACCTCTGCTGGAGGAGGGTGGTGGCGATAGAGTATTGAAGACATGGCTGCACAGTGCGACTCCTTGCTCCTGTAGTCCCAGATTCTTCCATCCTCTCTCACTTCCAGACAAGAGCACTGATGATCGATCTGTCTCATGATATAGCTGAACTGTCAATGGAGCATCTATCCCAGTACTAGGAACAATCTCGTCTGGTGCTAAGTGATCAATCTCGCGAGTAAGGCGACGTCTAGCTGTGGTTTTACCAACACATGATGCACCAATGAAGAATGATTTGAGTGAGAGCACGTCCACACTGCCCTGCTGCTGTATATGAGTACTCACAAGACTCCTGTTGTGGACACCAGCAGCAGCTGTACACAATAATAATAATGATGATCATCGATAAAGCTATAAATAAAGCTAGTTCATCAAGTCACAAGCGGCAAAAAGTGTGCAATTCATCCGGATATGGATTTTTATATACTGTTTTTAAAAATAGGTTGCTCACTAGACATGTACACACAAGGACATTTTGCAAGAGTAAACAGATATAGACAACTGTGGTAAAGTGTACTGCGTCTGATAGAAATCAAAGTAAGCTGAGAGCATGCCGAGTCCTTTCAAGCTCTACGAACAAACTACAAGTGTCTGCATGACAGACAATTTTATTATTCCACAATTTTTTGTCATAGATCAGACATTGTGAGTGATGTATTTGATGTTATTGATAATAGTATACAATTGCAGTGCTGCTATTATTACACGCAATCAATTGGGCAGGTTATATTTCTAGGCTACAAGTTATTGTGCCATTAAGGGTGCACGCAACTAGCAACAGTGCGGCTGCTATGAATATAATTATTGTGTGGTTGCTGACATAGCAACTGTTTACACGACAAACCACAGCCAATAGCAACTGTATACTCAGCTAGCATTCCAATGGTGCTGCCCTAGCCAACACGTATTTTGGCATAAAACTTCGCCAAAGCACGCTGGATCTAGACGTCTTTGAGCTCTACGCGATCGCCAGCACGTGGGCAATACCGTAACAGAACGATTTTTCTAAATAAACGCCACACTGCCGTGAAAAACGGGAAAATCCATGCTGCTCGAAGGGCAACGGTGCTTTCTAGGCGCGCTAGCGAAAAAATCACTCTGTTACTAGATTTTAGCTTTGTTGAAACTTGCATTTCTGGAATCTTGAGCTCATTCAAGTCTTCACTGGTGAGTTTTATGAATAAACACGCCGATCGTGGACCGCGTCTCTCCGTTTTCTTGTGAGCAAGCTAGCCCGTTAAATTTCATGATACGACTAGCTATCCAGACGCACTTGCTATACTGCTAATATCGCTCTGTCTGCTGCTTTATTTTTCCACAAACACTGACCATAGCAACGCGCAGCGCCATGAATATTAATTAGTTGCGTGCACCCTTAAGGGTGCAGACCCTAACAACCATTAACTTATTCAGGAATGTACAAGTTGGACATTGTTACACACCACAAATGATATTCACTGTTTATACAAGCACATGACTATTAGCGACCAGATAAAGACCTTAACGTAGAGTTTTTTTAAATAAACACACTCTGAGTAGGAAAACCACGAGGTAAGCAGCTCATAATCGCACTTTCAAGCACAATACACGAAAAAGCTCTACGTTACTGCCTTCGCCTTGTTGAATTATGTATATATCCCAAATCTGAAGTTCTACTGCCTGAGTGAACGAAAGTTTTATTAGCCTAAGCGTTGTATCTAGCCGCGCCCATCATGTTTCCGTCTGGCACTTTCAGCGCTCATAGTTTGCAATGTGTACAGTCTTCGCCAGTCTTGTAGCATAGGTCTTTGGTTTCTTGGAATATCAGCAGTAGTTTCTGAGATACAGTCCCCTAGCAACCAGCCAAAAATACATGCGTGGGCGTGACACTGCACCCTTAATGGAAGTCATGATTGATAATATCATAATAACTGCTGTGTAAACAAAGTCAGAATACAACACAGAAAGCAGATGAATGATGACTGCTGAGATTTGCTGATTTGTTTTAGGTACAGTGAACCTAGAGCTAGAAGGCTGCTTCTGCTGATGGTAGGAGCTAGTAGGGGGTGCAGAGTAGGTAGATAGTGCTGTAACAGAGCTGGATAGTGTCTAAGAGGCAGTGAGGGAGGAGCTGGTTAGTGGTGATGGAAATACTGGAACAGTAGTAGATGAGAGAGTGGAGTTAGTTAGTGGCGAAGAGGCATTCTGGAAAAAGTTGGTGGGTGGTGCTAATACCGCGTTCACACTACGCGCTAAAACGGAACTGAACCGGGCCGGCCGGGTTGCAAATCTCTGAAAGTGTGAACGCAACTGAACTGAGCTACAACTGAACTGAACTGCACCATCGCGGCACACCAACCATAGGTGGGCCGCTTCCAGCACGGTTCGGTTGTGTCAGAACTTTGATCATAAAGTGTGGCACGGTTCGGCCCGGTTCCAACGTGCAGTGTGAACGGGGTATTAGACGGAAGTTGATGGGAGGGTAGCGGTAGTAGATGAAAGCTAGGGTGGAGCTCACAAGGGCTGGGCTAGTATCAATGGAAGTCAGAGCGAGCTGCGTGATGGTGGTGATGGTAGTAGCAGCTGGGATATAAGCTACTGCTATTGGAAGACTAGCCGTAACTTGTTGAGTAGTTGGCTCAAAAACATCGTCGTCTTGACAAAAACGCAGCAGCTCTGGACACAAACAGTCATGCAGCAAGAGAGCGCTCCATTGTAGCTTTTGCATCGAAAAGTACAGTTGCTATGCTATAAATGAAAGCACCAAAGCGGTGCTGATGCCTCAGCGCAGTCATAAAACTAAATGTTACAACAACATACATACTGTACATATCCACAAACAAAACTACATGTATCTACCATTCCACAAACACAGTAAACTATCCGCCATTCTACAAACACGGCAACAGCTGCAGATGATTTCTGTACAGCAATCACAATGCAGTGCTTTGGGGTATGCAATCAGAAGCCAATCAGTGCTGACCACAATTCAACTGGGCATGTCTACAATGTCACATGCATACTGAACATGAGGGAAATAGCTTCCATAGATGACCTGCGCTGCCATCCTGTAGTGAAATTCTAACCTATCTGCTTCTAGGTAGTCAACTATGAATAGCTTTGCCTTTGAAGAACTCTAGATCACCAGCAACAGCCATTATGATCGAGATAGCGTCCATAGCTTGCTTACACAATTTCTTTAGACATGCGCTGCTATCCTGTAGAGAAATTCTAACCTATCAGCTTCTAGGCAGTCAACTGTGGATAGTTTTGTCTACTCTAGATCGCCATCGATCGCGAGGTAAGCAAATCACGCCATAACTCACAAACAGAGCCTTACAACCAAAATCCTTACAATTCATTTTCAAGCAAATATCGACTTTAGCTTGTGTTGCACGTTTCAGCGCTTAGTTTTCAGTGAGCGACGAGAAATCGTTGTGACAGACTGACCGAATGAACGAAAACACGACTACTGTATGGCTCGTGGCTCTGCCCACCGAGGCATAATAAGTTAGATACCAGTCGTACGTGATTTATAAACCCACCGCGGTAAGTAACGACCTCGCTTCACTCGGTCGTCACAACAACCGCGTAGGGTTTATAAATCCCGTATGACCCTTGGACTCGGTATCTATAACTATTCTTTAATATCAGTTGCAGATGGTTACACAGGTTAGTAGTCTCTTATTATGCCTCGGTGGGCGGAGCCACGAGGCATACAGTAGTTCGTTTGTTAACCCTCGGCGCATATGCGCGAGGGTTACGGTACTTGCTTTGTCATTCGTTCGTTCGTTCATTCATTCTGTCCAATGAGCTGCAGAGACCATCGCTCACTTCTGAAACTCGGTAAAGGTATGAACAGGCTTAGCACAACAATGGCTTGCAATGTGACTCGTGGATTTTGCTAAAGTGCTTTCGTTCTCGAGTTATGGCTGGCTCACCTTGACGGCCGTCTTTGACCTCTCTGACGGCAAAAGCGCCCATATTTGGCTACCTAGGTACTTGTAGATTCCATCTAAACCTTAGGACAGCTCTGGGGGTGCGTAGACATCTCAAGAAAAAGCCTATCAAAGCCAAGAGCAATGGCTACCAAGCTACTCGTGTTCACGGTCACGCCCACTTGACACACCTTGTCTCGATTGTGGTCAGCACTTTGCTGTCTTCTGGTTAGCAGTGCAGTTTCAATAGCAAGCAGGTTGGCTTTAGCTGCAAAGCTCCTTCTGCAAACCATAACTAAGGAGCTAACTCTACAATGTGCAACACGCCGAGGGTTTCGTGAAATCTGTTCATTTGTCAGTCAGTCAGTCATTCCGTCCGTTACTTCAGTTTTGCGGCGCACGCTGAACGCCGAGCCCTGAAACTAGCAATGCAAGTAGAACTCGATATTATCTCGCTTTTCAACATTTGAAATTTGTACACGAAGCTTCGTTCTCGAGTTATGGCGTGATTTGCTTACTTTGTTTGCCGTTGCTGGCGATCTGGACTTCTCCAATGGCAAAGCTGTCCACAGTTGACTGCCTAGAAGCTGATAGGTTCAAATTTTACTACAGGATATCAGCGCAGGTCCAGAGAAATCGTGTAAGCAAGCTATGGAAGTTATCTCGCTCGTGGTATGACTGCTGCGCTAAACACTGTAGACACGCCCAGTTGAATTGTGGTTAGCACTGATTGGCTTCTGATTGCATAACTAACGCAACTGCTGTACAGAAATCCTGTATGCATGCATCTGCAGTTCCTGTGTTTATGGAATGGTGGATAGTTGTGGTTGTGGATATAGTGTCATTTTTGTGTATGTTTTTATAAGTTGTCAACCACTAACATAGTGTTCAACTAGCAACAGCAGACTTTCATTACTGCTTGTGTATTTCTGTTCAGCGTATTTAGTCAGACAGGCATGTATGCATAACATTCCACCGAGGCATAAGCACCTTCGGTGCCTAGTTCTAACAATAGTAACAGTTTACAACACACCCTCTACACTGGTTGCATGCCCTCTCATATCATGGCTTGATAAGCCTTTGATATTACTAACTAGCACAGACTGAATGAGTAATACAGGAATTATCACAAGAGGGGTGTGGTCATGATGGTGACGATACAACACAAGAAACATTGCACAATCAGACAATGCTGCATATCATAATGCATACATGGTGCTGTTGTTGTCTATAGGTAACTCATGAGGGTGAGTATAGACGATAAAATTATGGATTTCAAATCATTGACAAAATAATATGATAATTATTTCGATATAATCATACATACACAGTGTTCTATGATGTACAGTATCAGATCGAGCTTATATTGTACTTACCAACTTCCTTCAGATATTGAACTACTTCATGTTTCTTATTATCTCTCGCTCTATCAAGTGCAGTCTGACCATTCTATATAACAAGAACAGCAGTGTGAGTCATGACACACAAGAAATCAGTAGGTACAGGGTTAATATAAACCATGTACAGGTCATCAACTGCTGCAATGTTGGGCGATACCAAAAATATCATCTGGCGATTATCATAATACAAATTATCACGATATTCGATATTATCACGATAATTATTACTCAAAAATTTTTTGGGGGAAAAATTATTTTAAGTTCTTTGAGAGTGTTTACATGGTCAGGCTTCAAACGACTACGAAATGGATCCACAACGAGGCCTTCTTTGCTGAATATCCTTTCTGACAGAACACTTGTTCCCGGCACACACAGGTATTTTCTTGCCAAACTTAATAGCAATGGAAATATGCTGCTATTACTCTTCCACCAAACTAGTACCATGTGGCGATATTAATCGTGCGGCGATAATATCGCATAGTTCATTTAGTCTACGATCGATATATCATGCCTGTGTGTATCGCGATAATATGATATCGATCGACACATACCGAAAGAGCTTAGATTTCAAGACAGCTTTCTATCTGTCACACATTCTGAACATTCACGAAATTTTGGATCGTGCTGTAGTTGGTAGGAGTGCTGCATAAAGCAGCAATCAATTTTATGAATAAAATTAATCTCAAAAACGTTTCCCGCGTTATGCGCAAAGATACATCACTGTATCAGTCAAACTTAGCTGGCACCGACCCAGAACCCTCACGCATTGCATGTGAGACACACTTTTGAGCATAAAATAACAACAGATACCTGGCTTCTTAAGCATTATTTTAATTTCGTGTGTTTAAGATTATACTCGTGAAGCAAGCAGCTCTCAAGTGACTCGTAGTTTATCTGCACATCCCACATTGAGTGCGATACAATACACACGCTCGCGATCACACATAAAGCAACTGTGAGTTGCGTGCACGCAGTTGTAAACTTGCTCGTGAGCGGTACTGTAGGTGCCACAACAAACTGGCCCTACAGTATTTCCTTATAACACTGTATAATTCCGTAATATTTGCATGTTTCATAAATTAATAATTAATAGTAAGAAAACTAAATCTGACACATTGAACTGAAAAGGGTTGACATGTCATCGTATGGAATGAGGAATGAATCAAACTAACATGATAAATTCACTAGTGTATTGTACCTTGAGATATGTAATAAACAAACTAGTGAAATTACAAGATACAATAACTACATTGTACTATAATCCACATCAGTTGAGCTGTGACCATACAACTACCAACAACACAACACTACCAGTTGATAATAACACTCACTTTGTTACTGACAGACGGGTCAGCTCCATGTAGAATGAGGGATTTGACAGTATCAAGATGACCACTTTCAGCAGCATAATGTAGTGGAGTGTTACCATACTGTGGGAACAAAAGAGTGCAATTGTCAGACAATTATTGTTTAAGACATGCATATTTTCACAAAATTCAAGAAGGAATCCATAATATTGACCATGCTATTAAGAGTAACAGTGTGATTGGATTCTTTTGCCAGCGTACTGTTGCTAGCTTTTTAGCACAGTAAACCACACCTTCAACATATAGGCAGCGCCTGCTTCTAATTTCAATAGTTGACATCAATAATTAAATGAATTTTCTTTGAGAGATCACAGAATGTTTTCAACCCACACATGATAATAAATGAAACACAATATTGACATGATCACATGCAATAGTACATGTCTCAATACCTCACAATATTGTGTACAGTGAAACCTGAGCTAGCGGTCACCTGAGTAACGCAGTCACCTCACTATTGCAGCCATATGCTTGAGTCCCGATCACCATTTGTACAAAATGATTTACTATCGACTTGCCCAGTGCAGCCCTGTCTATTGTGTAAAGCGCCCACTCAACGAGCGTCCATCAGTATCATGTGGTGACCAAACAGAAAACCACACCTCTTCACTAACGGACGGTTGGGAATGACTAGCATGCTTATCGATCGACAAACGAGTGACCACAGTCACCAGACAACCTTGCTACACTCTTTAGTCAACAGTGAGTAGCTCTAATACACGTATAATGCTAAAATTATAAAAAACAAGCTTTTAGTGTCACAGAATCTCGGCATAATCACACAACTTGCTGTAAGCGTTACGTGTATAATCGTACAGTAGAGACATGATATCAATTTCACTAGACATGTAATGCAGCCAGGTTTCACTGTACCAAGGTCCAAACCCTCTCATGAAGGATGGACCAGCTGTGCAATAAACAAAATCAATATCCAGACAACTAGCCGTTCTTTGACCATGTAAAAAGGCAAAGTTCTTGGTAGATTCTTGGCTGTGCTATCACATATTCTCCGTTCATTTAAAACACGGAGAGCACAATACACGGAACATACACGAAAAATGTAATCGTCATGTGACGTCAAGGTTAATGCGCATCGACCACCCAATTAAGTGCGGCTTCCTCCGTAGTGTAGTATCTATGCTCTGATCCATCACAATCTCATAATGTAGACACACTTTGTACTTACATTGGAAAATAAACTGATATTAGCACCTCCCTCCACTAGCAGCTTCACTATTGCTGGATGACCACTATCAGCACTGTAATGTAGTGGAGTCCATCCAGCCTATTGGCAAACAAGTAAACACAACATGTTATGATCATGTACTATGAGTGTCTCAGTAACAATGATCAACCAACAATAATCCACCATCCAGTACAAAACAATAGTAAACAAAACCAGATTCATCTTTGAATAATAATCACAAACTTCATAAATGTGGCGGGTTACCATTCGCTCATTCTTTGTGAATATTATAAGCTATGGTGAGGGCGGGACTCACAGTACTACACAATACACGGCAATGGCGGAGATCAAGTTCAGAATTTTTTCACAAGATTTAAGATTCAGTGTAGAGAACTGTGTTTACTGACTAGTACGTACTTGTAGATAAACAACTTGTGGAGTGATTGACAGTGTTTCTGGTAAATTCGCTTTAGGAAGGTTTTTATGATGCTTTATACACTGGTCACTAACACACCTATCTCTGTTTATCGACGATAACTCATGATTCAAGAAAGGTAAAAAGGCTGTGTCAATTTGAAATAATATGCTTTTCATTGACTAGCTAACTCTACATGTCACGTTATCTTGAGAGAAAAATTTTCACAGTGTTCGTGAGGCCGGGAGCACTTTGAGCTTTGCAGATTTTCACAAGTTGGCTATGCGCGGATGCACGATACCGTATAGCCGGTTATTTTCATGTAGATTTAATTTTCGAACGGCTGGTGCGGGTCGAAAATTAGATTTCGAAAAATTCTTTTTGCCTATTTAAAATGTTTTATGACGTGGCTCTGTGACGAAAATTAGACCCAGCGAAAATTTGGCTAACGAAATATTTGGCCAGCGAAAAAAACCGGCTATACGGTATGATGCTTCACAGCGAGTTTTGAGCTGTTCAACAGTCTCTGTAGCAAAAATAATTTTGCTCATTAATATTCATAAATGAACGGTAACCCACCACCTGAAAATGACATGTTTTCCAACTCTCATACACAACAAAAACCACATTTACTAAACATGTGACATGAAATCATACTAACTACAGCACTGCAGGCATCAACAAGTGAAAACTAATGGACAAACTTCAAGTCCACCTTATCTGTTGATTCACTAGTGCACAAGAGGATCTAGCTCACTATAGAAATGTTACCATAATGTACATGTACCTTATCACGAGCATCAATAACTATATTGCTTTGTTGTAATAGTAGCTTTACCACATCTTCATTTCCATATCTAGCACTGATGTGTAGAGGAGTTCGCTGGAACTGAAACAAAACAATAAAACATTGTCAATGACAGACACAGTTACAATATTATCCTATTATGAACCTCACACACTCCAATCAAACAGTGTATGTACTGCTAGCTGGCTACCAATATTCTAATTAAACAGATTGTAATTTTAGGTTCACAAGATGTAAACATATGACTAGTCTCATTGTCAGCAATGTACGTGGTCATCAGATGGAATTCTGTTTGACTAAACGCAAAAGATAAAATTAATCTTCGAATACCCGTGGGTAGTCAGACAACTATGACTGGTGCTTGCACTATGCTGACAGACCAAAGAGGACCAGTAGATTCAACAGAAGCAACTTCTATAACTTGCAGCATCCCAACAAATCGCAAGAGTCCTGTGTAGACCCAATGACCACAAAGAGAGAGTATTGCTTTGAGTTAATAAAAAGCCTTGGAAATCTGTTCACTCAATAGTCAATCTGTCACCATAACAAGTTTGGTAGCTTAACTCGCATATAGCGTTGTACGAATCTGAAATCTGCTAAAACCCAGAGAACAAAACTTTCTAGACTCAAACATGTCAGATACATAAAATATATTGCACAGTGGATAGTCAGACACCTGCTCTGTATGTTTGCTTAAATTCAGCGCTGTAACTAGTACTATACGTGCAAGTGATCGACGAACATGCTAATGTAAGTCCATTTTGAAAATGAGATTCATCCATGATTGGTATCTCAAAACAACAAGATGAGTTCTAGAAGTGATTCTAGCCCAAAGATTCATGATTTCAAACGTTTTGACTGTTTCGCAGCAGTCTTCGTCAACAGTCTTCTTTAGTGTTGTAGTTTTTGTTTATACTGTACTCCACTGATGAAGACTGCTGCAAAGCAGTCAAAACGTTTGGAATAATAAAATCTTTGGGTTAGTGACTTCTAGATATGTCACCCCCTAACCACTCAGGCCACAACAAGATAAGTTGGACAACAAACAACAATGTGATATACTTTACCACTGCATGAAAACTAAAAAGCTGGCATCAGTCAACAATACTCTGAAGCTGTCTACCATCACAACCAGTGGCGTATCTAGGGGGGGTGCTCAGGGTGCTCCAGCACCCCCTTTAAACTAGAGATATTAATATTCATAAAGTAGTAGGCTATTGGCTAACCTAACCTCAGGCTCTAAGCTCTATAGCTTAATCGAAGAATCCATGATCGAGTGCCGTACAGTTCTAAATAACGCACACTGTACCAATTATTACATGCAAAATAAACGAAAATTAATTGATAATGAATAATTAATTAGCAAAATTTTCGCGCGCTCATATTCAGCACCCCCTTCTACCAAATCCTAGACACGCCACTGATCACAACACCCTTTCCGGCAATATTAGCTTTCAAATAAATGATCTACAATATCGTAAGTCTAGCTATAGTGTTGGTACAGATGCTGATTGTGCCTGATTGTTTACGAGTAGATTCTTATCTTGGTATCAATTTCTTTACTTCCAGTCACTGGAGTTAGTGTGCATCCTTTCAACAATGTTTGTGATACATTTCACTAGACTAAGCTACAGTAGGTGTACCATGATGACTGTACTGCTGTACACTATAGTACTTTTCACACGTATAAGCATTATTTCACTATTATGATGTCAACTAGTATGCAACAAATTTGCCTAGTATACGAAGCTATACAGAATTCTAAGGTTCCAAAACTGTGCATGTGACACAGTCAAACCGTGAGACTAGAGAGGTCTGTAATTGGGAATGGTCAATAGTGATCAATACCACACTGTACTAAGATGAATGATCAGTTACTGACTGTGAGTGAGAACTGATGTAGTGTGGATTACACACCTGTTACTACATGACTCAACACAATCACACACAACTCACAATAAATTCACCAGTACTATGATGATTGGGATCCGCTCCTTGTGACAAGAGTTGTTTCACTCTTGTCACATCACCTCTCTTACTAGCATCATAGAGGTCTTTATTCTGTGAACACAACATAACATCATGTATCAAACAATGACAGCTGCTACACTTACAAATAACACATCACAGTAATCACAAAATGAATGAAAAGTGTATTTCTGATATAAACATGCTCTGTTTTGACTAGACACTGAAATTATTAGTACTCATCGCTCACCAATCGCTCCTGAGAACTCATCTTAGTTCTGTTGTAAAGTTGAGGAAGATAGAGAAAGTGAGAGAAAAGGCTCAGGTGCTGCGAAAGCTAAAGAAAGGGCAGTTGAAAATATCACGTGATGAGTTTACGAGCCCCGCCTTCAATCAAGTTAATTACTAGGGGCAGCAGAGCAGCAGACCACTGAGCATGATAGTTCGTGTACACAGTTCGTGTACAGAGCAAGAACGGTACGAAGCGAATCACTGCTAACTCCTCAGAATTACTGAGGACGCTACTAGAAATGGTGAGCCAGCTAGTGATGAATACAGAGACGAGATCTAGCTGTACCACTGAATGCTGTGCCGCAGGTAACGAGAGAATTTCAGCTGGACGAGTCTCAGTCGTTCTCCGTCTACAGTTCCGCGGGATATCGTAATGAACTGAGCCAGAAGGAGCTAGGACTAACGCTGCAGGCTATTCCTATCAAGTTAGTAGTGCACGTTACTTCTTAGAGTTCACGTGACTTGTCTAGTTTGTCACGTGATCCTTTTTTGCATGGTCTTAAACAGGCATGGGGACATGTTGTATCTGTCAGAGACCAGTGGGCGTGGTCTACAGCAAGAGACGACCAAGGATACGATGGAGGATGAGATTGATCAATTACTGAGAAGAGAGATGGATTAATACACCGAGACTGAGACCCTCAACTGTACTGAGACACACACACTACTCATCAACTGGACTCACCTCTCTCTCTCTCTCTCTCTCTCTCTCTCTCTCTCTCTCTCTCTCTCTCTCTCTCTCTCTCTCTCTCTCTCCCAGTGCTGTTACTCTAGCTAGACAAGTCAGTGATAACCCTCTCCAGCTGTTGACCAACCTTCTCCCTCCCTCCCACTTCCTCCTTCCCTCATCTATCTCTCTCCCTCTCCCCTCTCCCTCTCTCTCCTTCCCTCTCTCCCTTTCTCCCTCTCTCCCTTTCTTCTCTCTCTCTCTCTTTCTCCCTCTCTCTCTCCCTCTCTCTCTCCCTCTCTCTCTCCTTCTCTCTCTCCCTCCCCCTCACATTCTGTAGCCATATCGTCATGTTGATAATGTCATGTTTGAAGATTCCGTTATTGTTGACAAGTTCCTGGAGGGATAGAGACAGTCAGGAGGGGCTCAGAGGGTGGGGTTTCTGATCGGTCGCTATGAGCAGTATGAAGAGTTACCACTAGGCTGTTGTAGCTGCGATATATGAACCACCACAGGTTAGTACAATAACACTGCTGTGATGGCACTATAGCTATGGGTGTGTTCATGTGTAGGCTTGTTCACAGTATAGTGTTGAGCTACTAGAGGATCCTAAATCACGACATGTAGATGAACTAGCTGGCTACCTTGGACTACAGAGAGTGAGTCAGTGTGAGAGATTGTGTGTGGATCATTGAGCTAGCTTGTGTGTAGGTTGGATGGATATTCACTGATCTGGAGTCAGAAGGCAATGGTAGAGTAGCTCACAAGAGGAACATAGTTAGTGACTAGCTCAGTAGCTGTATGACCCTGTCTTGCCTGACTACAGCACACTCACTGGTTGAGTGCAGAGGAGTGCATCATGGCAGCTGATTTCCAGAACCTCTACTCTAATCTGTGTGGTGAGGCTAAGGGAGGCTCCTTTGGATCCAAGTTTGTGACAGTGTGTGTCTCTGGTAATGACCAGAATCAGGTCGAAATGAAGGGATATCAGGTATTTCTTCTTTCTCATAATGCATTCTGTACAAGAAATAAAAAGATTTCTAACGAAATCAAAAGGATGTAGGGATGGTAGATTAGCAATGAAGAAATCTGTCACTGGTCCACAATGTAAACAAACAAGGAACTACCCTGGAATGGTAAGACGATTGACTTGCTAACAGACCATAGATCCCTACATCAGTGGCTGCACATAAGGATTGGATCTAGAGTAATGGGGTTTAACTTAGATTAAGCTAATTTTAAGCATTAATCAACTTGTTCCAGTCAAATTCTGCAGTAAGTGTATAAATATAGCCAGCTGGGCTACCAACCTGTATATTTTACTAGACCAAGCTATATTTTACTAGCCCTGGGCTAGCTGGCTAGTGCTAATTTGAAGCCCTGATCTGATAACAACACTAATAATTGGATCAATAACAGCATCATAGGTAACATTAGTTCACTCTAGATCCAATCCTTATGTGCAGCCACTGATGTAGGGATCTATGGTCTGTTAGCAAGTCAATCGTCTTACCATTCCAGGGTAGTTCCTTGTTTGTTTACATTGTGGACCAGTGACAGATTTCTTCATTGCTAATCTACCATCCCTACATCCTTTTGATTTCGTTAGAAATCTTTTTATTTCTTGTTTGTATCCATTTTTCTTAATTTTATTCATAAAAATTTATAATAATCGTCAAAAATTTTAATAAAAAGTTTCTTAATAATACTTTATTTTGAACATGTTTCGTATAGCTATTGGTTGAACAATGTCATTGGTATCATCATCACCTACAAAAATAAAAATGTGAAAAAAATTGTTAAGCACAAAAAGTAGCCTACCTTTGGTTGATCTTCGACAATATACAGAGACTGTCTTGGTTTCCCCAAATATGGCATTAGAAATTTTAACCAGCCACAATGGATACTCAGCCACTCTACCAACGACAAGGTGCAGTCTCACAGAGTGGAAAAAAATTGAGTGTTTGGGTAGACCTCGCACATACATTCTGTGGGGGAGAAAATGCAAAGTAAACACAGAGTACGTCCATACAGTAGACATTCACTTATCCATATCAGGAGTACTTGTGTTTATGCAATTTTTTTGTCATCAACACTATTACCATGTGCTAAGCTCACAATTGTATGGGCATAATACTAGGTCTGGGGTACTTGCAGACAGTAAAATTGAAATTGACCACATGTATGTATAGTAGACTGCCTTATGTAAACACACTTAGTAGGTGATCATAGGTTGCCATTACCAACATCAAGTATACCACCACATGTCAGAAGTATTGAGATCAATAAAGAATTGATTACTAACATCTGCGTCATTGCTACATAATACCTCAGTAGACTCAACACTGTGTCAATACCATACATGTGTTGGTAGACATGAGGTCAAGTGAATACGATGTATCAGAGCAAGAGCAGAGTTATTATCTCAAAATCAGTAAAGATTACAACACCTGCGGACATGTGATTTCACTCAACGCTAGTATCAGCAGACACCATGACGACACGGCAATAGTGCTCTGTATTAAAGCACATAAAATGGCTAAGCTCATTGTATTACAGCAGTCACTACACCACATGGGCAATAGCGCTCTATTTAGAGCACATAACTTGTCTAAGGCAAGCACACACTATGATGACAGATTACACAGTGATCTATTAATTTTAGACATGACTAAAGCCAGTGTATTGCATCAATCGAAGCACACAAACAATGTTCTTACTTTCATGTCCAGTGATTAAACAGATAATGTTCTAAGGACAACATCATAATGCCCAGGGAGATATCTCAAATACATTGCCCTTTGTGTTATGTCATCAGGCAAGGTTCTATCAACAGAATGTGGACTAAACCTGTACCAATTTTGATCTTGTGTACTGTAGGTAAAAATGCAAGTGTTGATGAGATGAGATAAGGTTATTATCTCAATGTCAGAGCCCCAAGTCTCATTCTGATTCATTTTAGTGTCCTCTATGTACTGTTGTACACTTGAGTAACCTGCAAACAGATCATACTGGTGAGCATACAACAGATGGGAGATTGCTACCATATGATCTAATATAGCTTGGCGTACTGCCATGTGCTGAGCTTGTGAACCAGTGATCACATATGAAAAGGAACGGAACATACAGTTCCCATCACCATCTATGTCTTTAGTATGGTTGTGATCAGGTGGAGTAAGCGGTACATTAGCTCCACCACCTCTGTGTCTGGGTGGTGGATGATGGTGTTCTAGACCAAGAGTAGCGCAAGCAGTTTTTTGCCATTCTAAGTCTACAGGATAGTAGTAGTACGGCCATCTTTGTGTACGTGCTGGATCAAATGACCCTGTAATTAAGCAATCATCATTTTGTGCAGTAGCAGTAGTGTGAAGTTGCTTTTTAGGAGCACTACTATTACAAGCTCTTTTGGCTGGTTTAGCAGTTTGAACAGGGGCAGTGCTAGTTCGTTTTCGATGAATGCCCAGGGTGCTAACAGGTATTGTTTGTTGCTTGGTAGTGGTTTGTGAGCATTTTATTTTCTTACTGGGAACAACCACAGTATCTACTTGGTCAGTATCAGGTTTTCCAACAAGCTTACGTTTAGAAGCCTGTTGAACAGGAATGGTGTACAGAGGAAGATCAGGTCTATACATTTTACGTAGACGATTATACTCCTCTAAAGATCGATTACTGACTATAATGGACTTTGGATCAAATGAGAGGAGATGCAAGCCCGTGAGTGATCTTACTCTAGACAAAGCAACATAAGCCATTGCAGCACAAAAAACTTTATCCGACAGATCAATAATGGCATGGTCCAGGGACAATCCCTGGGACTTGTGTATAGTAACAGCATATGCCAATATCAACGGAAATTGTTCTCGACGAACATAGTAGTTTTTCATAACAACGAATCTGCTCTTGACCCTTTCAACCTGATATGGGCTGGTCAAGTGATCAAATTGTACAGTTACAAATTGTTTAGTTATTGCAGTAACTGTACCCAATGAACCATTGACTAGGCCTTTCTTTGTGTCAACGTTACGGCGTAACATAACACGTGCTCCAATAGCTAACACTAGAACACTTTGCAGTCCTCCAGTCATGTTGCAATCATGGTTTAATTTATGGAGCTGTTTGTCCGCAGTTTTTGTCCACTTAAGTTTACTGACAGTTTCGTCAACATCATCAGTACATTCTAGTTCGAATGATTTACCAGGAAGAGATTTGAGCATTTTATTGTTTAGCTCGTCACATTGCTTGCGTGTAGGAAAAAACGTTACTACCATTATTCCTTGTTCTTGCAACTCAGCAATTTTCTCAGTCAATGAGCAAGTAAACACTCTTGATTGGAGAGTGCTAATGGTGGAGCTTGTAACTTCACCAATTCTAATACCATTAAGCAGCGTTGCATAGTCTTTGTCACCTTTCTGACGCTCATTGATGGTTAGCTCATCGTATACAACAGTTTCTTCCCATACATTGGGAGAGGTTGCACAGCCTATTCTGTACTTGACTACAGTGTCAGGTACAGGTGAAAATACTGGTTGACCACCAACAGGCTCAAGTTGAAGCAAATCACCAAAAACAATCATATTTCGTGCTCCAAAGTAGTCAACACCTCCATATAGCTCATTCAAACGTAGATGAATGTATGCTAGATTGAGGCTACTGACCATGGAAATTTCATCTACGATGAATAATTTCACATTACGCAGAGCTGTTTTCATCACTTTGTGTGCAGCTTTTGGTAAAGACCAATGAACGGCTGACCTACCCCCGTGCTGGACAGGTAGCTGAAATAACCGGTGGATAGTCATGCCACCAACATTAAACGCAGCTAAACCTGTTGGTGCAGTTATGGCACATGAGCAATCAGCACTAGGCCACAGTTGAGCTACAAATGCTTTGATTGTCTCGATCAAAAATGATTTACCAGTTCCAGCGACACCTGTGACAAACATGCACAATGGAGGTAAGTCACAAGAACAATCATTTGTTTCATGTTGTTGCAGGTGTATCATATGCTCTTTGACTTTGTCAAATATTCGTCTCTGATCAGCATTCAACATGTTAGTCCTATCGGAAAGACTAAGTGTGTCTTCACACTTAGTGACCATGCTTACAGCATCCTGCATTGCAGCAACTGCTTCACAGATTAGCTGTGGCTCATTATCAACCTTTTGCTCTGGACAATCAGATTGTCTGGCTTCATTGATTAGTTTAACACTACGATTACATTCAAGCATCTGCTGTAATCGAGTGTGGTGAGTCAAGCAACGGTGTTCACCAGTGTCAGGAAAATGACGATTAAATGCTTCTTCAGCAGTTTCGTCTTCTAGTAAAAGCTCACTCTCATTTCGGAAAGGCACAAAAAGCATGATTAGAGAATAGTAATAATCTTCTTTCTGATTTTCATTTCTCAAATCATATAACTTGTGATTGGGTAACACAGGTTTGCCGCGCCTTTTGAATTCAGTTTGTTTCACGCCTTTGACAATAGTGTGATACCAACTGTAATTAGCGACAATGTCGTAAAGACACATGTCCTCAAGCTTATTAGGACGATTGGGATAGTATGTGTCTACAAGATTCGACTCAAATAAATCCTCACTATCAGGATCTGATTTTGAAAGCTCCGTCAAAGCTGCGTGACTTTTGAGTCGTCGATTTCGTTTGTGAGGCATAGATACATTTACAAACTGTATCGCTTCCGATTTTTCAGTCAAGTGGTCACCCAACAACAAGTCGGCAGCCTCATACAAACCACACTCTCGTGAGCTCAAAGCTTTCATTCCAAATTTGTAGAGCTTGCTATAAATGCTCTTACTGTCTTGGATTTCTCTCCAAATGTCTTGCATGTTGCTTCTTTCTGCTTTAGTGACATACCCACTAACGTAATGAGCTAATGCAAGAGAAGACTCTGACACAAACTGTATGTCAATGTTAGCTTTCCACAATAACAGAATCAGAGGATTATAGTCATTCACTCTAACCTCTGACTCTGTTCGTGGAAGTTCGTAGATTTTCTTACGAGTTTTAAGAGAGTCTTCTACAGAGTGCACAATACCTGTTTCACAAGCCGGACGAGGAAAGCCAAACTTACAGTAAGTTATGAACGTACTGCCGACCTTTCGTCTGCGCTTGCAATATGCACTACACTTATGCATTTGATATCTTGTGACGAGCTCATGCAATTCAGGACTGGTTTTCTTGTCAGGAATGTGACAAGTAACCCTTTCCTGGATCCATTTCAATACAACAGCAGAGTCATCACAGCCAATAACAGGTGCATCTTTTATCCACAA
>OZ024787.1:12588233-12604733 GCA_964017065.1 Haliclona indistincta | reverse complement strand
GGAGGGAGGGAGAGAGAGAGGGAGAGAGAGAGCGAGAGAGAGAGAGAGAAATGTAAAGCTACTGTACTGGGATCACGACCAGGCTGTGCTGCTACCATAAGCTACTGGGATCAAGCACACACATGCCCAGACCGTGCTCTAGCTATTTTCTTCACCCTCCACATAACTGTAGTCAGATGTGTGTACATACAAACACAGTACACTCCACAATATCAACACTGGAACATACCAGCATAGCACAGATAGAGTACATAATAACAGGCATATTGAACCACCATATGAACACCATGTAGGTAACCATGGTAACACAATACTGAGAAATATCTGTAGTCTGCTGCTATAGATAGGGCCATGAGGCAAGTTAGAATATGCCTATACAACTAGATGAAGTGAAGCAGTGAGTGAATGTAGTGCTGATGCATGTTGCTATGGAGAACAATAGCTATTTTATGCTTTGGTCATGCGATAAAACAAGATAAGATACCAGCCACAATTCCTCAGGGTGTCTAGCAACTGGATTCACTCAATCAGGACTAGTGTCTGCTATAGAGCAGTAACTCAGTGGTTTGTTGTGTACAGTATAAAGCAAGATTCACTCAATCAGGACTAGTGTCTGCTATAGAGCAGTAACTCAGTGGTTTGTTGTGTACAGTATAAAGCAAGATTCACTCAATCAGGACTAGTGTCTGCTATAGAGCAGTAACTCAGTGGTTTGCTGTGTACAGTATAAAGCAAGATTCACTCAATCAGGACTAGTGTCTACAATAAAGCGGAACTGGTCTATAGCAGAAAATGGCCATAATTTGTCAACTCAAATTACAAACCTCAGTATCTGAAATGATGAATTACTCACAGTGTGTCTATGCTATGATTTCAATACGCCCAGAGCGTGTGCCAGAGGGTAGCTAATTGACCACAACGCTACTATTGTGGTTGAAGATTATTGTCATTATCACACGCTTGGCTCTCAGTTTATATTGTGCATGGCGTTCTACCATATACAGTCACCTTTAGTGAGCTTCACAGGTTGGGATCTACTATGAGATCAATGAAGACACTTGGCTCTATAGCAGACACTAGTCCTGATTGAGTGAATCTTGCTTTATATTGTACACTACAAACCACTGAGTTACTGCTCTATAGCAGACACTAGTCCTGATTGAGTGAATCTTGCTTTATACTGTACACTACAAACCACTGAGTTACTGCTCTATAGCAGACACTAGTCCTGATTGAGTGAATCTTGCTTTATACTGTACACAACAAACCACTGAGTTACTGCTCTATAGGTGAATCTTGCTTTATACTGTACACAACAAACCACGCTCTCTATAGCAGACACTAGACATAATCCCTATTATTGACAATTCTACACTAAAATCGTATTCTCACTGAATGATGTATTCCACACACAGTGTCCAAGGATATAGCTACGAGTCTCAGAAATGCTCATATTCTTAAACGCTAAAAACAATTCCAAAACCATCGATGCATCTGCATTGCAACAGATACTGTCCAACAGTCTACAAAAATCTATGTTCATACAACATATTGTCAATCAAATTTTCTAGCAATGCTGAAGTGAAAAAGTGTCACCTTCATGCACTAATGTGTTCAGTCTCTGTAGTCACTGTTGTCTTTATTCACACGATGGAGGATGATCAGAGACTGAACACATTAGTGCATGAAGGTGACACTCTATGCTTTTACTTTGCAGACAGAACTCCTAATTTCCTGCAATGGTACTATTAGCTTGCTTCTAATCTATACCCATCGAAAGCAATAGCAATCCATTACACACAGCACAAACACACATTCAGAATGCTATCCTGAAACCAAAATATAGCTCAAATTCTTTAAATAAGTTGTTGAGTTTGTGGTTGATTTTGGTGCAGTGCAAAGTAGCTTACTTTGTCCATATCTCTGCTTTGGAACATGTGCAGACTACCAGTGATCACAATGTACCAGTAGATACCTTCATCACCTGGGTAGAATACTGGGAGAGAGAGGGAGGGAGAGTGGGAGGGAGAGTGGGAGAGAGAGAGAGAGAGAGAGAGAGAGAGAGAGGGGGGGGAGAGAGAAGAAGATAGATAGATAGAGGGAGAGAGACAGGATCAAAGGTTGAAACAACGATCAAGCGTAAATTGTTGCCGCTACAAGCAGCCGGACCGCACATCCTGTGGTGAACAAGCTGCTTACATGATCACCATGTTTCCTAGCAAACCATTATACAAATCGGCATCATGAAATATCATATGACTGCTTAGCAAGATTGAGCTAATTAGTCAAAGCTATATACAGCATGCATACTAATTGCTCCTGACCTCTGCACGCGGCAACAGACACATAGAACGACATTCTTCTCCATGGCACTACTAAGGCCCGCCATAATTACAGCCGCAGTCACAGTGTAACGCGCGGGTAACTTTGGCGCGGACACAACACACTAGACAATCTAAAATGTGTACTGGTGCAGAACTAACGTGTCACGTTCTGTTGGGGCTCCTCGAAGCACGCGAGGCTAGCCAAGTCGTGGAGAAAGTCTTCCGGATAACCTTCAAATACCTTGAGAATCTGTACAGAAGACGGACGTGACCTTGGGGCACACACACACACACACGTACACACATTCACAAACCTGCAACTGCGATACAATCAGGTTCACGTCTTCTGGCGTCCTGTCTTGAGGTCTGAAAGAAGGAGGAGACAATACTAGTAGACGCTGGCTATCAAAACGAGAACAATAGCTATCCAAACGGGCGCGATTTCCAGCTAGGAAATCGTTTGATGCCGTCTCAAAGAGGGCACGAAGCGCATAGTTTTTAAACAAACACCGCAACGAGTAATCACAACTAAATCTGAGTTATGCACACAACAGGGAGGTCGAATTCTCCAACATACCACCAAGCAGAGCGAGTAAAACTCGACAAAACAAACAAACAGGGCTAGACGTAGATCTAGATAGATGGTGTCTGACTCACTCTTTGCGCAGGCAAGTGATCAGCTCCTCTTCGCCGGAGATAGAGACACGCGATCTACGATACAAAGTGGACATTTTGGGCAGGCAGTGTCTTATCACATAAAGAGGAAAACGTCAACAAATCTACATGCTCCAGGTAATGCGGTTAATTGGTAGGCGGGGCTCGTATGGTTTTAATTAGCGCGCACCACAACAGAAGATGTCTGACGAGTTGTTCTCGTGACTTCGCGTGTTCTAGTCACGATCGATCGCGATGGACGCGGACGGCAGCATCACTCTGGACAAGGGAAATGCCCTGTTCTACACGGGCGCGGTGGTGGTAGCTTTTTACACCTTGTTTACGACGAACAGGTTCGTTTGAAAGACATACCACGAAGAATACCTATGAATGCTTGATTACAAGTCCCTCCTCTGATCTCTCTTCCCTTCTTTAGTTTGGTTTTGTGGGTGCTCTGGGCAATAGGAGGAGGAGTCCTAGCAGCTTATATACTGCTCAAGTAGGTTACAAATTCCTTTTATAGCTGTCAATAATTTGATGGTTGCTCCTGACATAACAATCTTTGTTTTTGTTCCGTCCTTGTAGACTTAGACAGAGAGCTCCAAATATACTCATTCACTTAAAGACGACCGTTCCACAGGTGCAAATAAGTTTCGTACACCACACACTCGATGAAGTAAAAAATTGTGATTTTGTAAAAAAATTGACACAAATCAACAAATTTATAATGGTTCACTCTACCATAATTTTGAATAGCTGATCATGAATGCTCATTATTACTATCTGACTAAGAGGTTGTATTGTGTTGTTCCTCAGCATACTGAGGGTGATGGTTGCCATGGTAACAGTAGATCTTCGTGTCCTATTTGTGGGAACACAGACTGCTCTCGACATAAGCAACCCCAGGGAAGAGACCTAGTGATGGTGAGTGAGGAACTAGAGAGGGAGGGGGGAGAGAGAGAGGGAGGAAGGAGAGAGAGAGAGAGAGAGAGAGAGAGAGAGAGAGAGAGAGAGAGAGAGAGAGAGAGAGAGAGGGAGGGAGGGAGGGAGGGAGGGAGAGATAGAGAGAAAGAGAGAGAGAGAGAGAGAGAGGGGGGGTGAGAGAGGAGGAAGAGAGAGTTTTAAATTCTCTTCAGTTTCAATGCTGTACCACAGTTACTACAGTTCTTATCTGAATTTCAATATAGCATTATCTTAGATCCCTATTTTGTTATCTCACACATTTAATCGTTTGTGGCGTCTCTACATATGTTGACATAGAGCTGCTGATCGTACCCACACCATCACTGGTAATACCCTGATACTATACGAGAATCTAGTTCACATTTCTCAGACGATTGCGATTTTCATACAACAAACCACTGAGTTACTGCTCTATAGCAGACACTAGTCCTGATTGAGTGAATCTTGCTTTATACTGTACTCAACAAACCACTGAGTTACTGCTCTATAGCAGACACTAACACTAGTCCTGATTGAGTGAATCTTGCTTTATACTGCACACAACAAACCACTGAGTTACTGCTCTATAGCAGACACTAGTCCTGATTGAGTGAATCTTGCTTTATACTGTACACAACAAACCACTGAGTTACTGCTCTATAGCAGACACTAGTCCTGATTGAGTGAATCTTGCTTTATACTGCACACAACAAACCACTGAGTTACTGCTCTATAGCAGACACTAGTCCTGATTGAGTGAATCTTGCTTTATACTGCACACAACAAACCACTGAGTTACTGCTCTATAGCAGACACTAGTCCTGATTGAGTGAATCTTGCTTTATACTGCACACAACAAACCACTGAGTTACTGCTCTATAGCAGACACTAGTCCTGATTGAGTGAATCTTGCTTTATACTGCACACAACAAACCACTGAGTTACTGCTCTATAATTCTGATTAAAGACCCAATTAGTTTCTCATTTCTGTCAATTTACTAAACTTACATGAACTGCTCTTCCCTCTCCTCAGCCATGGGAGACCTTACTAGTAGCCTCAACAGTGGATAAAGCTCTTCAAGAGGTCAGCACAAAGAAGGGATTCTTCTGTGATGTTTTCTGTCCGTTCTATGATGTTGTTTTCTTGTGTAAACTGTTTTTCTCTTCTTCTGTTGACATAGCTATTGGAAGACATACTAAACAGATTTATAGAACAATGGCACATGTAAGGAATTTGAATTTCAATGCACTATACAAAAACTCTTTTACTTGCTTATTTGCTCTCTCATCCACCAACTTACTTACTCACCCACTCATCGACTTACTCACTCCCTCACTCACCCACCCTCACTCATTCACTCACCCACCCTCCCTTACTCACTCACTCCCTCCCTCCCTTAATTACTCACTCACCCCACCCACCCTCTCACTCTAATCTCCTCTTCTCTCTAGGAAGCTCACTTCAAGTAGTCTCTTCTCTAATGAGCTGAGACGTGTCATCCGTCATGCCGTCAGTTTGTTCGTGCTTCGGGCACAAAAGGTGTGAACAATTTTATCACCTCATTAGTGTAGTCAACAAACCACTTATAGCTCTGATACCATATAATGCTATTTTGGAATGGAATGCTAGTAATTTTTGTTGTATTGTTTGTCTTAAAAAGGTCGACATACCTAAAGTTGCGACGGGACCTTTGCTACAAGTTGCTGTCCATCATATTCACACTTACCTGACAGTCAGGAGATCACGTGAGCTAGAGAGAGAGAAGGGGGAGGGAGAGAGAAAGAGAGAGAGATACATTCCTAAACCTGTATGTGGGCTCACAGGAGCACTGGCTGTGTCTCACTGACCAGCAGAGGTTCAAAATGAATTGCCCACACCTGCAGTGGGAGGCACAGTCAGTACTCCTGTGAGCTCCTAGCCTGGGGGGCTCCAGGAGTTATAATGCACAGCTTGTAGATCCACTGCTTAGTGCACGGGTGTCCAGACTCTACCAGTGACCCTCTGTGAGGCAGCTAGACACTGCTTAGTGCACAGGTGTCCTGGCTCTACCAGTGACCCTCTGTGAGGCAGCTAACCCTTTGCTAAATGTATGGGTATTGTTATCAATTTCGTCTCTTCTCTGTGTAGTACCATCTGATGCCTCTCAGTGTGAGATAGAGGAAGCAGTAATGGTTGCTCTGGGCAGCAAGATCCATCCCGCCATGCGTGGGCGCACTGCTAACCAACGCTACTTTAAGAATCTGGTCCGGAAGGCAGGACCATTACTCCTGCCCTCAACCACATCAGGGAGCAGGTGAACTCACAGAGTACAATCATTACATGCAAATGTAGAACCACCAAGACTGTGTGTTTACAAAGTCACATAATGTACAGAAACTCCATAATTTGTTAGTTGTTGTTGCTGGTATACTGACACAAACACAGTGTTGTCTCATATGCACATTACCCCTCTCTCTCACTCCCCCTCTCCCTCCCCCCTCTCGCTCTCTCTCTCCCTCTCTCTCTCTCCCTCCCTCCCTCTCTCCCTCTCTCCCTCCCTCCCTCTCTCCCTCTCTCCCTCTCTCCCTCTCTCCCTCTCTCCCTCTCTCCCTCTCTCCCTCTCTCCCTCTCTCCCTCTCTCCCTCTCTCCCTCTCTCCCTCTCTCTCCCTCTCTCCCTCTCTCCCCTCCCTCCCTCTCTCCCCTCCCTCCCTCTCTCTCTCTCTCTCTCCCTTCCTCCCTCCCTCCTTCCCTCCCGCCCTCCCTCCTTTCTCTCGCTCCCTCTCTCTTTTCATACAGGGTCATGATGACCTTCCTTGAGGAACTATTCGCTAACAAGGTTATGATGCTAGCAATGGACTATGTCTCTAAACCAGTGAGTGACTTCTATCACTATAGCAACTACAAATCTATTTTATTCTCCGCTTGACAGGATTTCATCAACAAGATACTAAATATGGTGTTCGACAAAGAGTCGGTAAGTCATAAAAATGAGCTAGAAATATTTGTAATGACATACACAGTCTTAAGCTGAAGTTGGAAGTGTGTGTTCCAATGTACGTAGCAGTTTATTCCTGTGTAGATGAAAATATGTAAAAAAATTACGACCACGATGGGATTCGAACCCACAATCTTCTGATTCGAAGTCAGACGCCTTATCCGTTAGGCCACGCGGCCGGTACATGCATAAAGCAAAGAGAGTTGGTGTTGCTTCACTATGGCTGGATTTCACAGCTTGAGAACATTATCGTAGAGAGCTAGTGCATTTAATCAGAATAATATTGCAGTTTTGTGTCAAGTGACCACACATGGTTTGTAATAGACAGACAAATGTGTTGGAATCTGAATCATACCATTACCCGCAATTGAAAAGCTGCAAAGAGATTAAAAAAACCTACATGTACATGTACAATGCACGTGTGTGTGTGTGTTTGTCAGCAAATATTTGAGTATGCTTGGTGATGACTAAGGTCTTAATTAATCGTGTTCAACATCAGAGGATTCAGAATACCTCACTAACGAATTGTTGTCTAAACTAAGATTTTAAACGCTCACCTAAATGTACACGCGATTATCCGAAACTCCAAGTTAGGCAACAAGTATTAATTTTAATTCTCTACCATGCAATAAACAGGGTTGTGGTCTGGTAGTTGCTATTTATAAACATAACTAACAGAGCCAAGGTGATGCATACTTGGTACATTGTTTAGACTAACCAACTATGAGTCATATGACGTGTTTGGACTCATGTACTTGTCTGTCTGGTAGCATAAGGTCTGCTATACCTTATACAGCAGAATATTATGTGTTTATCAGTTATTGGTTCTCAGTAAAAAGCATAGAACACCACTAGTCTAGGTGCTAGACTGTTGTCACTGTTGTCTTTATTCACACGATGGAGGATGATCAGAGACTGAACACATTAGTGCGTTAAGGTGACACTTTCCTTTCATTGCAGCAAGAAGTTTATAGTCTGAGCGAAAATTGCTCATTGCTCAGACTATAAACATATAAGCTTATGTCAGTTCGTCTGTTCGTCTACATTTCTTAGTAATGTTTGACCTTGTACAGTGCATTGTCATTAATCTGTCCAGAAGCTTCTATGTCTGTTCATATTATTGTTGAACCCTGTGTCATTATTGTACAGTACCAGGAGTCCATAGGTGCAGTCGATTATGGACTCCTGACAGTACATGATTGTGTATAATTAATGTCTATAAACATTGCGTAGGCTAATTATGCGTTATTTCAATACTAGCTGTGCATAATTATAATAATATTTTCCCGCATTTAACAAAATTCCAGATTTACGGTATTTTATTAATATGTACAATGGAGTTATGGAGCTCGGTAACTTTTTACTCTCCTTGAAGGCTCAAATAATTTTTACCCGGGTGGAACGAACCGCGGGATTTCACAATATTGTTGCGTGATCACGGTGACATGACGCGAGTTATTAACGATGAAACCCGCCGATTATCAGCGGTATATCGTTAGAATCTCGTTGTTACTCGGCGATAGAAACCGCGGGACCACGACGGCAGGAGAATTAGCACTGCCACTGCGATAACTAACTTGCTTGGATAGTGATATAGCGCTGTACGAACACTGCCTGCTGTCCGAGATCTACCTACACATCAACTATCTCAGCTACCTTTGTTGCCGCTATGTGTTCTTCCATGGTTGTTGCTACTGACTGCTGCTGTTATACTGGTACATTACTAGATGCGCTGTTGTTATTATGCTATGACTTTCTCCATCCAGGTTGCAGTCGCGACGCAGACTAATAGCAGGCGGCAAGCTAGACAACTTTACCTCTACACAGCTTTGTCTTTATTATTGAATTGTTGATGTAACAATAATAATTATTATAATACTAAACCGTGACGACTTGTATCTACTGCAGTCAGGGTCTTCACACAGTAAGTTGAGCATAATATAATGAATGAACCCAGTAGTCTTGGTCCTTCTTGGAGATGGTTGGCTGTTCAAGTCAAGTTTTCCATCGTTGGTAGTTTGTTGTCTGGTGCTTTAAGCCACCGTAACAATCTCGGAAAGGAGAGAAACCAGTGATATCTTGCCAGTTCCCGGGTGATCGCGTGCGTGCTCTTGCGGTATCTCACGTGATCACTCAACTACCGGCGCGGCGCGCGAACTAGCTGGCTATTATCAGTAGGCGGGAGGGTTAGCTGCTAGACTAGCTGGCTACTGAAGATGTCTTCATCAGAGGAATCAAGCTATAGCGACATATCGGTAATAACCCTGGATGAAAGCGAAGATAGTACTGAGGAAGAAGATGACACTAGCAGCGAAGAGGAGGAAGAAGACGATGATAGTGACGATAGTCGCGAGGAAGAAAGCAGTGAGATTAGCGACGAACCGTTGTATAGTGGGTCAAGGTTGACGGTGATGGAGAGCTACATGCAGATCATGAGCTACTCGCTTCGGCATAAGCTGACCAAACAAGCCCTTAGCGATCTACTAAGTCTTGTAGATGAGCATCTGCCAGTTTCTTCCATGGTGTCTCTTCACAACCTGAGAAAAGTTTTTCTTCAGATGTACGAAGACATCAGGTTTGACCAACACTACTGCTGCAGTACATGCCAGTCACCACTGACTAGCTCCAACGACACCTGCCGTCATGGATGTGGTGACTCTGCAATTGAATTTTTGACGATTGACATCGAGCCTCAGTTACAAAGGAAGTTTCAAGGTAAACCTTTATTACTGTATGAAAGCAGCATACTCCAGTAAAATTCTATAGATCCTGTGTTTTGGGAGAGGGTTCAGAAGAGGCTTGCTACCCCGAGAGATGCAAGCTGTCTGCAAGATCTGTATGATGGGAAACAATACAAGAAGCATGCTAGATTCCTATCCTATCCTAGCAATATCTCATTCACATTAAACACGGATGGTGTGAAGATTTTCAATTCTTCTACTGTTAGCCTATGGCCCATTTGGTTGGTCATAAACGAACTGCCACCACAAATCAGGTAAGTCTTCTTTGTCTAGACTCTAGATACAGAATCCGTTCAACAATACCCTCTTTTAGATTTAGCAAGAGGAACGTTATATTAGCTGGCATCTGGTTTTCCCGTGCAAAGCCGATTATGACGACATATTTAGCACCAGTGATAGAGAAAATCAACATTCTGTCCAACAATGGTAAGTTTCACTTCATGTAGTGCTATCATAATGTACTAATAATTGATAGGATTTTCTGTGAGAACGCCTGATGGACTAAACCATGTAGTCAAGGCTAGACTGCTACTGTCATCTGTTGATCTTCCTGCAAGAGCCGTGGTTCTGAATATGAAGCAGTTTAATGGTGAATTCGGCTGCTGCTATTGCGAAGATAGAGGTGTTCCGCGACCAACTAGTGCTCTACATCGGAATTGGCCGTATCTCGCTGACAGCACGGCTAGGACACACCAAAGCATTGTCAGCAATGTCAGAGCTGCTCGAATCAACAAAGCTCCAGTGAGTTCTATGTCTAGTTCTATCGTGTTCTATTATTAATGCAATTTTAGGATACGGGCATCAAAGGAGCTAGTGTATTTTGTGCTCATATGCATTTTGATCTCAGTAATGGCTGTGTGATTGATTACATGCACTGCGTCTGCCTGGGTGTGGTAGCCAAGACTCTTATGCCAGCATGGTTAAAACCAGCTAATCACGCAGCACCATTCAGCATTAGGAGGAAGGTAACAATCATACATGAACAATGTAACTTCCATGACTATTATTAATAATTATTTTGTGCAGTTGAAACAGTGTGATGATAGAATTCGGAAAATCTTTGTTCCACATGACTTTAGCAGGGCAGCACAGAGTTTAAACTGTGTCAAACAGTGGAAAGGTATAGTTAATATTACTTGATAACTAGTACAGTCATGATTATTTTTTACAGCATCAGAATATCGCTCATGGATGCTGTACTATTCGATTCCAGTTTTACACGGAATTCTTGAAGATCCATATTTCACCCACTACTGTCTTTTAGTTGCTGCAATGCACTTAATGCTTGGTTCATCTGTCTCTGAGAAAGATATAAAGCAAGCAGAATCGTACTTACATCGTTTTTATGTGATGCTTCCAACACTCTATGGTAAGTACTTTATTGAAAGTGAACATACAAGCATGACAATTGTTTCATTTAGGAGAAAATGCTTGCACGATGAATGTGCACATGCTAGAACACATTCCCGATTGTGTAAGGAACTGGGGACCCTTGTGGGCTTATTCCTGCTTTTCTTTCGAGTCCATGAATGGTCACTTGAAGAAGCTCTTTCATGGTACCAGGTGTATGAATGTGCAGGTACGAGTCATACTATACTATACTATTATTGCTTGTATGAAGCTCTGTTCCTCATTCGTATAGTTGGCATTTTCATTCATACTCTCACAAACGATTCCGGAGAAGCCAGTTGAAAGAAGCATGTATGCTAAGTGTTTTTATCATATCCACATTCTATTGTTTATGATTCTCATGATTTCAGACGTCTATCCGACTGCACTCCTTTGGGGAATGGGATTCTCACAACCCTTAGTTCAGAAGTGAGAGAAGCAGTCTTGAGTCACTTTCAAATGGATGCTCCAACAGGAACTATGTTTTTACGAGTGATGGTGAAAGGTGTCGTTTACCACAGCAAAGCATACCAGCGAACTAAGCTTAGAAACAGTTATTCTGTGGCCTACAATGATGATGGTGTCGTAAGATTGGGTTTCATTCGTTTCTTCTTGAGTCTGCACTCATTCACCATTGCCGTGGTTACTCCTCTCAAGGCGGCTGACCATTATTGCTATCCTGCGATCCTTTCTATTCTCAAACAACGCATCATACCAGTCATTCCTCATGATAATCCTACTCTTGCTATTGTTCCTGTAGCCAATCTTCTAGGCAAATGTGTTTGTACACCTCTTGAAAGCAAGTTGTACTTGTCCAAGCAACCAAATCCATTCTCATATTTTGACTGACCAGTTAATTTTTTTCTCATGCAAATGAATGATTATTATTATTATTAGTGAGAACAGCTTTGATTATTAGTCTACTGATCCTGAGCTTGTTGTTCGCTTTTCAGCAGCTTTCGTCTTGCTGCACGACACTTGGTGTTTAAATTTTTGATAACAATAGATTGCCACCTCTGTGTTTCTTCTTTTGGCGTAACGGGATACTTGAAGTTCACATGATCTGTTGAATTCAAAGTAATAATCAGTAATGCATAATGTACAAGCTTACATTTCATTCCTAGTAGAATATTTTGGTCTAAGATTAGTCTCCCCTCAGCCTTCGTACAATTGGATATGCTCAGAATGTGTTCTGTAAAGAATATCCCCAAGAGCTTGAGGGCAAACTTCGCTGGATCCTTCGGTGGACAATTCGTTATGAGTTCAAATTCCGCTAGAGCAGCTTCTGTCGGTACTTGTACATAGATGTGTTTGTTCTGAACTCCTACCTGGCCACAACATACTGTTAGAGGATCTGCATTAAAGAAATAACCATTATTTTGGTTAATGGTATTATCAGTTCAACACTCACACCTTGTGGAACAAACTCATCTTCTTGTACAATAGTCTCTGGATCACAACTGCCACTTTGTACCTGTTAAACGTTATAAACATGTAACAATGTTCTCGTAATTTTTTGTTTACCTTTCTTGCCTTCTTCTTGGTGATCAACATCTTCAGCTCCTTCACATCGTCTTCCACTTGGCATAATCTTCTGTTCATCTTTCCAAACTCTAGACCTAATCTCTGATTTATCTTAGCAAACTCTTCTCCCATCCATTCCTTCAGATCTAGACTATCAAAGGTGGCTTCCTAGTATATATGCATGAATTCACAATAATCATTGTCGTCTATAATTACTATTATCGTGTTACCTCAATTAGTCTCTTTCTAGGTGCGTAGCGTGTATTACGTGTACTTTCAGGAGACATACACAATGTAGTATTATCATCATTGTACATATGACCCTCTTCAATTTCAATGGAAGTATTCTGCATAAAAAACAAACAATAATAATTATTTCCTGTCGGTATTATAATAATGTTTACAACTTACTAGAGGAGTGGACATCCAGAGTGGTGAACTATCAGTTGATGTTGTTGGTGTCTCCTGGAGCTTCTCTACTATCGCCACTCTTGCCATCTCATGGTGTTTCTCTACTACTGTCTCGTGCTGTTTTTCTGTCACTCTTGGTGTCTCTTTCATTACTTTCGTCGCTGTTGGTGTCTCATGATGTTTCTCTGTTACCCTTGGTGTCTCCTGCTGCTTCTCTTGTACTCTCGCTGGTGTTGGTGTCTCCTGCTGCTTCTCTTGTACTCTCGCTGGTGTTGGTATCTCCTGCTGCTTCTCTTGTACTCTCGCTGGTGTTGGTATCTCCTGCTGCTTCTCTTGTACTCTCGCTGGTGTTGGTATCTCCTGCTGTTTCTCTTGTACTCTCGCTGGTGTTGGTATCTCCTGCTGCTTCTCTTGTACTCTCGCTGGTGTTGGTATCTCCTGCTGCTTCTCTTGTACTCTCGCTGGTGTTGGTATCTCCTGCTGCTTCTCTTGTACTCCCGCTGGTGTTGGTATCTCCTGCTGCTTCTCTTGTACTCTCGCTGGTGTTGGTATCTCCTGCTGCTCCTCTTCCATTTCCAAACCTGCCAGTAAACGATCAGTGACCCTATCTGCCTCCTGCTGTTGCACAGCCTTAGCAGTAGCCTGAAATGATAAATTATTGTTAGTTTAGTATTGTACAGTATTCACTAATGTGTTTACATAACCATGTGGATCAGTAAAGTACCCCAATTCCAAATATGGAAATGTGCTCAAGTAAGCATGACAGCTAGATTTGGTTGTAAACAAACTTACTTTCTTCTTAGTTACTCTCTTGGCTCTCTTTGGAGGTTTAGGCCTGCTCTTGGAAAAACTGGTACTACTCTCAACAATCTCTTCTTCATCCTCCTCATCATCTTCGTCCTCATCTTCATATCTGTCCAGTAATTTCAACATCTGACCTCTACTCCCTGTATGAACAAAATGTTATGCCAGGTACAAGACTAAATGCTTTAACTTACCACAAGCAAGCAGATTCGCGGGATAGAGAACACTCCTCCCTTTCTCTGTCACTCTCACCTCGCACTGCTTCCCAATGCCAGACATCCAAACTATTTTTTTTCTCTCTACCACACTTCTTGGGTGCCCCTCTTCTTCCCATCGCACCACGCAGTGAGAGCCACTTAGTTCATCGGGATCTGCTTCCAATATTTTGCTGAGCATCCTCATCGAAGCCATGATCTCTCCAAGCCGTTCACACTAGCTGGCTACGTTGCAAACACGTGTTCAATAATCACGTGATCATTACATAATCACCAGTATCTCACGTGCTCTCACGAGATCGAGCGAGATCCTTGTAGAGATCGAGCGAGATCAAGCGAGATCATGGTAGAGCTTGACAAGCCTGATTGCTCAACTTTCTTGCTTTATTCACCACCAAGATAGTAACAGCCAGCCTTAATCGCTGTACGTTTCCGGTGAACGCAGCTAGGGCTTACAGCGGGAGCGTTATGCGCCCTCGATACACGTACGTTCACATCACGCACCACGCAAATAGCAGAGCCATTTAGCACTTTTGGTGCAAACTCGAGGCACGCATCATCGCTCGAGATCTCGCCTAGCATAGTGCTACAATGTAAGAACCCGCGAGGACGACATCTGCCGTGATATGTACGAGTTCACGGGACATGTAACGAGATCGCGACTGCGGTGTGAGATCTCGCGGTTCGTTCCACCCGGGTAATGATTGTCAAAAATGCTAGAAATATTAGAAAAAAACTTTTTTTATTTTAAAGAGTCCTCTCCTCTGTGTTGTTTGGTCCTTGGTTCCATTGTGAGTTATTGTGTTGTGTGTTTCTCTCTGACTTGTAGAAGCTAACTCAAGTGGTAGGTCCTCTCCCTTGCTCTGTGGTGCTACTGGAACGCTTTGCTCGACAAAGAAACAGGGAGAGACTACAGGTTCATGGCTAGATAGCTTCTCCTTGTTGTGTGTTATTACATTGTGTTGGTATCTTGCAGCCGTCTGTTAATAACTTGATACGTCATCCAAAAATGCTGTATCCATTCATGCAATTTCTCAAATCGAGAGGAGTGGTGTATCTACTGCAGTTTTGCCTCGACTGTGGTGAGTGAGTGAGTGAGTGAGTGAGTGAGTGAGTGAGTGAGTGAGTGGGTGAGTGGGTGGGTGAGTGAGTGAATGAGTGAGTGAGTGGGTGAGTGAGTGAGTGGGTGAGTGTGTGAGTGAGTGTGTGAGTGAGTGGGTTAGTTAGTTAGTGATTGATTGATTGATTGAGTGAGCGGGTGGATGGATGGATGGCAGCTGAAGTGAGTAGATAATAATATTATGCATCTATTTTGCAGATGATTTGAAGAAGAATATTGCCAAGTCTGCTATTTCCATAGCCGCGATGTCTCAATATAAAAAGGTGACGTCCTCACATCATGCGTTCTGCCGATTTATCTTGCAATCTGCTCCACCAACTCTAGGCAGTGGAGCTGTACCAGCAATACATGACTGGATCTGGTCCAGACAAGATCAACTTTGGCAGCGCTCTACTTGAAGACATTCACAACAGTATGCTATCATTCTATTTTTCCTTCAACTACGCCCCTTTTTACGGGGTGGTATATTATTATTATTAATTTTGTCATTACTTGTTTTTTTCTCAGCGCTGTTCTGTGATCTACCAGTCGTTGACAGAATACAAGATTTACAAGAGCGAAGACTATTGGACAAGTTAGTGAACAGTAGAAAATAGTGTTTAGTGAGCTCACTCACTCAATCACTCACTCACCCACTCGCTCTACCTCTCTCCCCTTCTCTCTCCCTCCCTCCCTCCCTCCCTCCCTCCCTCTCTCTCTCTCTCTCTCTCTCTCTCTCTCCCTCTCTCTCTCCCCCTCTCTCTCTCCCCATCTATCTCTTCCTTCCTTCCTTCCTTCCTTCCTTCCTTCCTTCCTTCCTTCCTTCCTTCCTTCCTTCCTTCCTTCCTTCCTTCCTTCCTCACTCACTCACTCACTCTCTCTCTCACTCTCTCTCTCTCTCCTTCATCTAGAGCGTCAGTCCATGTAGCAGTATTATTGGAGGAGGCCTTCTGTATGGCTTTCTATCACAGCAAAGAGGTAAGCTTTTTAAATTTCTTGCTAAGAGGTAGACAAAATGTTCTGATAGATACTGTAGAAGTTAATTTTTTATGATCAGAGATTTTAATGTATTATTGGTACATATTTTAATAGACTTGTGTTCGCCATAGTTACACCGCACATCCTTCCATAGCTAATCATTGGTTACACTCCGTTTCTCTCTCTCTCTCTCTCTCTCTCTCTCTCTCTCTCTCTCTCTCTCTCTCTCTCTCTCTCTCTCTCTCTCTCTCTTCCTCTCTCCCTTTCTCTCTCTCTCTCCCTCTCCCTCTCTCTTTCCCTCTCTGTCTCCGTCTCCGTCTCTCTCTCTCTCTCTGCTACAGTATCATGCTGCCATGATGCCTTCACTGACTACTAACAGACGGAGGAGCACTATAGCGGACTCACACTCCCTCAACAAACACTTTGAACGATGGCAAGCCAGT
>OZ024787.1:12415733-12583233 GCA_964017065.1 Haliclona indistincta | reverse complement strand
TGCAATTCACTCACAGCACTTTGTTGTATGGTGCAAGACTGTTCAGATAGCTTAGTTCTCTCTCACTTGTTCTCCTCCCTCCCTCCCAAAGACACTGTGAGCAGTTGTACCAGTGGATTCATGCAGCTGGACATACTCAGGAAGAATGCAGAGCTCATCAACAATGACAGAGAATTGATAGACAGCTTAGATACTGAGTTTAGACTCTTCCCCAGCAAGAACTTCACCTGTAGTGGTAGCATCACTGGAGTGCTGCTGGGAGCTGACATCAGATGGACTAGTGACATGAAAAGCCCATATCCTGAGATACAGATATGGAGAAATATCATGGGCACTGATCAGTTCACGAGGCAAGCCAGTCAGGAGATCAGACTGAATCCAGGAGACTTCAGTTCTAATGGAGTGCTTCAGTACATTTTGACCACTCCCATGTCGTTCCAAAGTGGAGATGTGTTGGGAGTGTACCAGCCACAAAGTGAAGAGAGTGTAGTTAGTCTCTATTACACTAGAAACAACAGTGCTTCTGATAGCTATCAACTGCCTACTGATAATAGTCCGCTGACAATAGCTCTGCAGCAAACTATAAGAAGAACAAACGAGCTACTACTGCTATCACCGATCATAGGTAAGACAATGGAGTGATTACGTACAATAATCCTGTTACTGTGGTGCTGTGTTGCAGATGCTGGGCATTGTGCTAATAACTTCCTTACCCCATTTCAATTGAGAGAGATCACTGCAGAGTTAAACTTTCACAATGTGGTAACAATGGAGAAAGAACAGCGTCTCTTTCCAGACATCACCTTCACCTGTAATGGCTCCATCACCAAGTGGATAGTGGGAGCTGGTGATATAAACATAGACAAGAGCGACTTTTCACAAATTCAGATTTGGCGCAGAGGAATAAGCAATGAATACTTTAGAACAGGGAGGAGCCTGCTCGTCCTCAATGAAACCAGTTATCCTAATGTACATGAGTTCTTCCCCAACCCTCCACTGGAGTTCCAGGAGGGAGACATACTGGGAGTGTACCAACCGGACGACGGTGACAACATACTACAGCTATACTACCAAGACAACACAGGACCAGTAAACTATCTCAAGTCAAGTATCAACCCTCCTCCGCCATCTTCCTTCACACAGACTACTCTAGCAACACAACTATACTATCCTCTAGTCTCTGTGGTAGTGAGCACATCTGGTAAGCATTCAATTTTTAGAATATTTAATGGTTAAATGTTACTTCTATTAAATGAAGTTGTTCGTCAGGAACTGGCAGTTACACTTACAAGCTCTTCTGCAACATTTCTTAGAACAGGTGAAAAGATAGAAAAATCACTTAATTTGAATACACTACTAAATTTAGGAGTAACATCAAATTTGATGTCGTCACCTTGTGTAACTCCCGCCCCCTCTCAAGAGAACATTAAAATAAATTTAACCCCTTTCAGTACTCAATTTGAGGTTCTAGTCGATGTCCCTATTACAATCATCGTTGCATCAATCATTGCAGCAGTAGTGGTATTAGTGAGTGTCACAATAGCTCTTATGATAATAGCTATACTAGTGAGAAAATCCTATCATCACTGCTCTCGTAAAAATGGAGTCCCTGAAGAAACCACTGTCCGTGATCATGAAGATCAAATTCAGGAATATGACCGCTTGTAAGTTATAGCAATATAGTTGATAATTAATTATTTTATGTTCTAGTAATAGATTCGTTCAGTCTATATCATCAGATTCCACTACAGTTCCTGCAACTGGAGCTTACAATGAAATTGTCTATGAGATACCAGTGCTGCAGAATTTGTGTTATGTAACTCCCTTAGCAAGGAATCAAGTTCACTTTGCTGACACTCTTTCTAGGCCGTCAAGCATGGTAGAAAATAATGCATACAATGTACATCAACAATGGACTTAAATTGACATGACTACTGTTGTACTGTACAACAAGAATAAATATTTGACTGAAAACAATAGCGAACAGTAAATTGAAGTGATCTTTTTCGTCTGTCATACATGCCCTCAATGTACATCTTCCAATAATTTTGCTGTTGTACAACATACTTATACCTGGCTCTACTATGACTACTACTCAACTACATTACACTAGAAGCAGCAATGTTCTTAATATACTTCACCATACTGCACAATAGCGATCTTCTGTACTGTAATAATGAACAGATTTCACAAAACCCTCGGCGTGTTGCACATTGTAGAGTTAGCTCCTTAGTTATGGTTTGCAAAAGGAGCTTTGCAGCTAAAGCCAACCTGCTTGCTATTGAAACTGCACTGCTAACCTGAAGACAGCAAAGTGCTGACCATAAGGACAAGGTGTGTCATATGGGCGTGACCAGCTAGCCATTGCTGTAGTGTAGGCTCTTTCCTGAAATGTCTACGCTCCCACAGAGCTGTTCTGCAGTTTGGATGGAATCTAGAAGTACATATAGGTAGTCAACTATGGGCGCTTTTGTAGTCAGAGAGGTCCAAGATAGCCGTCACGGTGAGTCAGCCATAACTCGAGAATGAAAGCACTTTAGCAAAATCCACGAGTCAAATTGCAAGCCCTTGCGGTGCTTATCATGTCATAACTTTACCAGCGCGTAAAAGTGATCGCTGATCTCTGCAGCTCGATGGACAGCGAATTGCAAACCAAGTACCGTAACCCTCGCCGAGGGTCAATGAACAGATTTCACGAAACCCTCGGCGTGTTGCACATTGTAGAGTTAGTTCCTTAGTTATGGTTTGCAGAAGGAGCTTTGCAGCGAAAGCCAACCTGCTTGCTATTGAAACTGCACTGCTAGCCAGAAGACAGCAAAGTGCTGACCACAACCGAGACAAGGTGTGTCAAGTGGGCGTGACCGTGAACGCTTGAGTAGGTAGCCATTGCTATTGGCTCTTATAGGCTTTTTCTTGAGATGTCTACGCACCCCCAGGGCTGTCCTGCTGTTTAGATGGAATCTACAAGTACCTAGATAGTCAACTATGGGCGCGTTTGTAGTCAGAGAGGTCCAAGACGGCCGTCAAGGTGAGCCAGCCATACATAACTCGAGAACGAAAGCACTTTAGCAAAATCCACGAGTCACATTGCAAGCCATTGTCGTGCTAAGCCTGTTCATACCTTTACCGAGTTTCAGAAGTGAGCGATGGTGTCTGCAGCTCGATGGACAGAATGAATGAACAGCCTTCACGAAACCCTCGGCGTGTTGCACATTGAATTGCAGAGTTAGCTCTTTAGTTAGCTTTGCAGAAGGACCTTTGCAGCTAAAGCGAACCTGCTTGCTATTGAAACTGCACTGCTAACCAGAAGACAGCAAAGTGCTGACCACAACCGAGACAAGGTGTGTCAAGTGGGCGTGACCATGCAAGAACGCCATTGCTCTTGGCTTCGATATGCTTTTTCTTGAAATGTCTACGCACCCCCAGAGCTGTCCTGAAGTTTAGATGGAATCTACAAGTACTTAGGTAGTCAACTATGGACGCTTTTGTCGTCAGAGAGGTCGAAGATGGCTGTAAAGGTGAGCCAGCCATACATAACTCGAGAACGAAAGCACTTTAGCAAAATCCACGAGTCACATTGCAAGCCATTGTCATGCTAAGCCTGTTCATGCCTTTACCGACTTTCAGAAGTGAGCGATGGTCTCTGTAGCTCGATGGACAGAACGAATGAATGAACGAACGAACGACAGAGCAAGTACCGTAACCCTCGCGCATGCGCCGAGGGTTAATGAATGAATGACAAACTGAGTACCGTAACCCTCGCGCATGCGCCGAGGGTTAATAACCCTCGCGCATGCGCCGAGGGTTAATAATTATTACTAGTTATTAAAATTCAACCAGACCATGGCCAATTCCATTGAACAATAGAAATTCAATCAGCTAATGCCGCTTCTGGTACTAGATATTATTGAAGAGCAATTCGTAGTTTTTGCAATAATCAGTAAACATGCATCCCATGGCTGCCAAGCAGTGCTTATGTACTAATTCAAAGTTTACATTATTATAATGACTGTGAGTACATAATTATTATCAATTCACACAACTGTCATTGACAATCACGATATCACAAGCACCATAATAGCGTTCACTTCTACTCACAAAACACATATTGTTAGGAAAGTATTCCGGAGTAAAAGTCTTCAGTTCGCACAGCTCCAAGTTAGGTATGCTTGCTAGCCAGGAATGAAGAAGAGGAGAGGAACAGCAAATATCGAGACTCTTTAACCTTCTGTTGTTGGCTGCAAGAGGCTGAGTTGGAAGAGGGTGCAATGGCTGAGGAATCGAGGGACAGAACTTCTTGCAAGGAACCATCTCATCATCACTGCCTGTAGCCGTATCATTAGTATCATCCTTGTCCCTCCGATGTTCCTCTTCATAAATAACACCTGCAATCTCAAGGTATTGATGGCGGGTTGCTTCAGTACATAGGAAGGCTTCGATCAGCTGATAGACATCACAAAGTGGAGATCTGCCTATGCTCATTGATTGAAACTGAGGCTGCTTCAATAGATCAGTGAGTGTGCACAGGAGAGCATGATACTCTGGAGCTGTCTCGTTCCTCTCCCTGGAACAACTGTAGGTAAACCCCAGTCCATGAACCGTCACTCTCTCAAGGCTATGTAGTTGTGATGCAATGATAGCTCTGGTTGATTCACATATACTGCTAGCCTCCTTAAAGTACACGTCAAAAAGTTCGACAGACAACTCCTTTAAAAAATAAAGAGGAGGTGTGGCTAGTACTAATTGAAATTTGCTGTTGAAATAAAAATTAATGTGATTGTTGCAGTGACTAAAGAGTTTAGCAATGCCAGCTAAAATTAAAGACACCCCGTATTTACCACATATCGTAATGTGACTAAGACAAGGCTGTTGATTAGCAATGATGTTATATAAGAGAACATAAGAAGCTAATATTAAGCGATTGTCAGCATCATTAAATCTTGGATCGTAGCCTACATAAATTTCAATAGTCTTTACCGTGCTCATTATTGTTCGCAATAATGGTATAACTGGATCAACTTTAACTTCTTCGATAGACTCACAGATATCGTCTTCTTCTTTGAAGATCTTCTCAAACTCCTGCCACAGGACAGAATCAATAAAATCATCTATATGAATTGTGATAGTTTCCGGTGCTGTCTTGAAATTACAGTATGAAAAAAGTTGTTCAAGGGAAGTGCTGGTTTTGAGAGAAAAGTCGTCTACAGAAATATACTGAAGAAAACGCTTTGGCACTAACACAAGACCATCACTTTGAAATTTATTAACCACTGTGAATTGAAGAGATGAGTAGCACTTGGCAATGTTTTCCATGCATGCCTTACGTCTTTGATACATGTCACTGTCATCTTTCAAACAAGACAACACGTTTCCACCCATAAAAGAAAGCATACGGAGTCGGGACCGTGAAAATATAATCTCAACCAAATACCGTTCCTGATCATTATCATATTCACGATCAACATCATGAAATAAACTAGTGCTATTGTAGTGAAGATGGTCAGCAGGTGAGAGACCACGATAGAGCCTCTGGCGGATAGCACGAGGGAGGAGAGCAAGAATTTCTATTGGATATTCGTCTAGCTTGAACAAGATGTTGATCATACACATGTCTTCGAGACAAAGAGGAAATTGGACAGAGACCATTCTGAGTGTGAGCTGGTTGAATGAAGTGAAAAACGTGACTGGAGTCGGTTAACTGCAGACAAAGAAAAAGTTCATTCACATGTAAAATCAAATATTTTGCACACGATTGATACTACTCAAATATAATGTGCTTGCACATTAGCTAGGGTGTCTCCATTCGCTGGACTGGACTGACCTTTGGTGTGGGAAACAGGAAACTGCGCCCATAATTACTACTAAACCCTACACCCAAGACCCTAAAACCTTCGCCTAACGGCGCCCAGTATTCGCCTAACGGCGCCCAGAATGGACCTATCAGCGCCCAGTATTCTCCTAACAGCGCCCAGTATTTGCCTAACAGCGCCCAGTATTAATTTTGCCTAACAGCGTCCAGTATTCGCCTAACGTGCCCTGTATGGACCTAACGGCGCCCATGTACTATGATTCTGCCGGGCACGTTAGGCGAATACTGGGCGCTGTTAGGCGAATACTGGGCGCCGTTAGGTGAATACCGGGCGCTGTTAGGCGAAGGTTTTTAGGGTCTTGGGTTTAGTAGTATAGAAATTATGGGCGCTGTTTCCTGTTTTGTTTCGCAAACGGGTAAGTCCAGTAGTCCAGTCCAGCGAACGGAGATACCCTGCACATTAGGCGTTTACGTCACATGGTTGTTACAATGATGACATATGAAATTATCATGATTGTATTGTTTACAATTGCGTACACACAATCCAGTCATGTAAGTACGCACAGTATTTTACCGACACACATACACATAAACCAAGACAATGTGTCCTCGTGCTAGCTTGTAACTAAATGATAACCAAAAGAAGAGAAAACTCTTTGAAAACCATCTGGGAAAACCAGTTGCTTGCTGATGTAATCGTGGAATTGAACGATAGGTCTGGGGTTAACAGTTGATCATGCGCTAATTTTTGACGTCAACATTGCTAAACGTTAGCGCAAATGAACGTGTCTCTATTAGAATAGAAGGCTTTCCCTCCCATTTATTAGTGAGCAAAACCACTAATGTGCAGTACTGTAATTCGTCACACTTTTTGCATAATAATTTATCACGCATAATATGTCATTAAGTTAGAGTTTGCTTTGAAGTCACGAGGGCGTTCGTGTCAGCTTGAATAAATTCATTTTACAAAAGACACTGGTTTCGCTTTCGCTGTGTAAGATCCTGATTCCAGGACATGTCAAAGAGCTCACTAAGACAAAGTGCAGTTTTTCGCTTCACATTGCCCGTAGGTTAGAAACCACGCTGCTATATTAAATGTTCTTTGAGTACGACAAACGAGATCCTGGTACGCAAAATGCAGACATCTAAACCAACTAAATTATAGTGTTGTACGTGTGAGAGGCTGAGAAACAAAAGTGTGAGATAAGTATGCAAATGTGTGAGACATGCTGGGAGGCCTCAGAAGTTTCACTGTAACAGTTATTTTACACCCAAATTGCAACAGTTTGCTGTTCATAATGGTGGAATTATGCTGTGGACGATCCATAGAGTCTAAACTGTACACGCATTTTAATACTGCAAAGAAACCCTGCTGTTCCAGCGAATTTGCGTGAGAATCAGGTCGATCTACAGGGATTGGTGTTGAACATGTGGCATTCACGCAGAACGAGTGGTGTTTGAAAAGGAGATAGTTGTCGTAAGGTCAGTGTCTAAAACAGTTTGATCATACGGTATGCTTTTAGGCTGTAAACTCATCCTTGGATTTAAAATCCCTTTTAGCTGGGTGATTTAAATATTGCTGAGAATGCCGCAAGGAGGAGGCAAATAATTATAGGCACTAAACGTTTCACTATAGTGCGATCTCCAGACCATTCCAAGGAAGGGTCTGATGACTGGGCTTCACAGATGTCAGAACATTGGAATGTGGAGGGCGGGGCTATCTGCGTAGAATTATTATCAGCAACCACAAAGGTCGAGCATGTTGAGTAGCACGAAATAAGATGACCACTACTGGACTAGAAACATACACGATCGAGCTACTGGTGGAAGGAGGTCTACCGCATATTTCTCCAAACAGTGAATGTCAACATAATCATTTCAGTGTTTTACACAAGAATGGTGATAATCATTGATGTCATAATTGCACATTCCAGTGCATTCCAGCGCACTGCACCTAATGACTAAAAGCCCAGTCGCCAGGGCTTATTTCTTGGTTATATTTTCGGCCCTCCCCCCATTAAAATTGTTTTCTTGAAATCCGTTTTAGGGCCTGGGGACGAGGACCTATAACGGATTGAAAAACCTATTTCATACCTTCCCAAAGAAACCGACATGCATGCATGGATAGCATGATATCTCACCGTTTGCGATAATCCACTCAGTCTATCTTGGAACCGTCTGCCTCTGAGAAATACTTCCCTCAGTCAAATCTTGATTCAGCGCAACTGACAATAGCCCTGGCAATGAGAGAAAGTGAATTATTTACGGAATAACGATTTACAATGAACAACGGAGGAATATCACTTATTTAATACTTACAAAAAGAATGAATGAACACAGCCAACGCCAGAGAAATCGTCAGTAGAAATCGTTACGTTGCACGCGCCTGGATCAACCACATGAATCACGCATGCGTATAAGGTAAAGTGGCCTAATTTCGGTCACCGCCTATTTCCGGTCACTTTGCAGAAAACCCATCGCCCTGGAAAGAAGGGGCTTTCACTCCAGCAGCCAATATGCTGCCTTTGTAGCGGCAACATCTCACTACCACCACAGCCAGACTAAGGCTAATTAAGTACCTTCCTGTTGGTATAATCGGCGCCACTCTGAACCTTTTTATGCTTGACGAAGCTGAAATAAAAAAGAGAAACTTTGCCTTATGAATTTTAATTCTTATAAGAAGATGTAACTCGTTAGCAAACTAAGCTTAAACTAAAGACTGAACATTAATGAAAATGCAGGCATAGTATTATCCTGCTATCTTCAGCGATTTCGAGCTGGCAGATGCCTGCATGATGGTAGGTGGAGCTCATTCTAAGCTCAACGGGGGCGGTGACATTGCAAAATAGCTTTTACAAATTTCTCTGCCGCGAAAACATATAAAATCATGCAGACAGCTTTGAAAGCCGCAGGAGACGACCGAAGCTGATCGTAGCGCGGCACACAATTTTGGAAATCTCTACAGCACTTTGCATTTAGACCAACTATAGCTGTAGCAAGAATCCGTGCCATAAACGTCTGCTAAATGCAATCATTATACAAAAGTACTGCTTACTGAGAATAATAGAATGTTATAGGATGCTGAACACATCTATTTCTAGCAAAAACAGCTGCCAAACTCTCGTCGTTAGCATAGAAAGTCGTTTTTCAAAGTGACCGGAATTACCCAATTTAACCCCGATTTTCGCTATTTATGGTTACTAGTTTTTATTAATTCTTGCTGCCAAGAAGCATCGAATCTTCAACGCCAACTTCCTCCTGCTGAAAGAGTATACCCAGTAGTATCAGTGACTGCAGTGCAAGAGCTCGTGGCTCGTTCGTCTTGGCGCTCGGTGCGTGCAAACCTGAATGAGCTAAACAGTGGCCGGAAATAGGCCACTCTACCTTACTTGTGACGCTGCACGTGCGCAACCCTTAACCACACGCTGTTCTTGCTATGTCTGTGATCACCTTTCTGGGAGGGTTGTAGAACAAGAAACTTGGTTTCCTTCTAAGCCCCTCCACTAGTTGAGGTCCCAACCAGTTCTCTAGACGAGAACCCTGGACATCATAGACTGCAGGCATAGCCTAGCTTGCCCATAATATGCACTGTTATGCAGAATAAGCAACTGCTCTTCCCTCTCCTTGATGTGGTACTTTTTGAGCTATTTCCTGAACTACGAACAAACTAAGAAAACCAACATCACTTGTGATCGTCTGTAAAAAACTTTTAAATTGAAATGACTTAATAATTCTCTACATAAAATCTCTAGACTAGTGAAATATATTTATTTTGTATTGTAATTTTTTAAAGATTCATTTTTTTTAAATAATCGAAATCGAAATCCTTCATCCTTCACAGGAAATCCTTCACTTACCTACATTCCCACTCAATCATTCTACCATCATTATTTCACCACAGGAATCCATGACTAGTCCACCAAGGCACACATATACATAAAAGTTGTCCTAAAACTATGTATTAGCAAGTTCTGTCCTTTGAATAGAGGTTTCTTGTTTTCGTAAATTTTATTGCAATCTTTATTCGAATGTCTAACAAACGCAATAATTTCTCTGTGACAATCACGTACATAATTGAATGGCTCAGTGCAAAAAGGGGATAAGTACCAATTTTATCATTTTGAGATAAAAGGGGTTAAAGTTCAAGTATTTTTGATTGCTATATTTAGCTATTGCTATAAATACACAGATTCTAAATAACGTCCAGTTATGCTATTAAATAGCTTTGCAGTAGAGCAGTGAAGCAACAGAATCCTATGACACTTTGCACAAAGACGAAGGATAAGGCTACAAATCTGTAGTAAATTTGAAAAAATTGTCACTTATCCCCTTTTTGCATTGAGCCATTCAATTATAACTGTCAGCAATCAACCATGTTTGGGTTTTATGAGGATTGTTTTGTCTTCTCTTTATTGGTCTGGTCTTATTATTTCCTCTCAGCTGTTGATGTGTACGGTGTCTCAAGAGAGCAACTGATAGTGCTGCTCTGCGTGAAGCTATTGGGACAAGAATCAATAGAGACCTTCGTCCATTAGTGAGTCTGACAAAGTATTTGGCAAAGAGGCTATTATTTTTGTTATTAATTCAGTATGCTGTCGTGTAAGGTTGATCTTATGTGTCAGGAATCGAAACTTGTTGAACTGATCGAACTCCTTCACAGTTAGTCACCATCACTCACTCACTCACTCACTCACTCACTCACTCACTCTCTCTCTCTCTCTCTCTCTCTCTCTCTCTCTCTCTCTCTCTCTCTCTCTCACTCTCTTCTATCTCTCTCTCTCTCTCTCTCTCACTCACTCACTCTCTCTTCTCACTCACTCACTCACTCACTCACTCACTCACTCACTCACTCACTCACTCACTCACTCACTCACTCACTCACTCACTCACTCACTCTCTCACTCACTCACTCACTCACTCACTCTCACTCACTCACTCACTCTCTTCCATCTTTTATTCCTTACAGAAAATCTATTCTATGACAAGAGTCCACCAAGGTACAATTTACAACACACAACAGATACCCTACAACTGTGCTGGCATGCATATTCTTTTCTCATCTTGCAGAACTGACGCCGACTATCAAAAGCGTCGAGAAGACACTCTACACACAATTCTCTCTCGGCCTCCTTCGATTCTTGTCGACGCCATAGGCAGAGACAAATTTACTGACACTACCACTCTACTATACGAGGGATTACAGAGCAAGACCCTTAACAAGCAACTGCTCTTCTCTCTTCTTGATGTGGTCGTTTTGGAGTTATTTCCTGAACTACGAACAAACTAAGAAAACCAACATCACTTGTGATCGTCTGTAAAAAACTTTTTAAATGACTCTAAAATGACTCATTAATTTTGTACATGAAATCTCTAGACTAGTCAAATATATTTATTTTGTATTGTAAATATTTTTAATGATTCAAATTTTTGTGATAATCGAAATCCTTTACTCTCTTATACACATTTCCTCTTTTACCATTATTAATTTTATTTATTCCACCCCAGAAATCCATGCGTCCATCATGGTACACATACATGTACATACAAAAGATTTTGATTTGTGTCCTTTTAAGAGAGGTTTCTGGTTTTACGTAAAATTAATTTTATTGCAATATTTATTTGAATGTCTAAAAAATGCATTAATTCCTCTGTGACGATCACGTACATAATTGTCATTATGATAATTGTGAGCACATGATGTCTTGTTAGATAACATATAATTATACGGAAATGTGGCAGGCAGAGGCCATGTGTGAATTAGTCTGTACTGAATTCAAGTCACAATTATTCACTATAATAACTACTTGTTGCACCGCCCTTTCCCACACACTGGGTATTAGACAACACACCAGCTTGTCACTATGGTCTATCCATCATCTTTACTATCGTATCTCTGTGTTGTGACTAGTGTATGTTATCAATTAAACACTTTGCTTGTTGAACTCCACAGACAACACACAATATTTTTATTAACCTATTTTGGGCTTGAGCGATCATTAAGTAGAGGAAATTAATAATTCAGTACTGTCTTTGAATTTTTGCAATAATTATATCAAATAGCTTGCACAGCCATATAATGCAGGATTCTGTCAGTAGCCGTAGATTTGGTTTGGTCACATCAGTACATTATGGGCTGTGGTGCTACTGTTGCTGCAGCACTGTGCTGTTTGTCAACCTTTTTTGTGGCTCTTCCAGGTAAGCAGCATGCCGCAATTTACTCACAGCAGCACTTTGTTGTATGGTGTAAGACTGTTCAGATTGCTTAGTCACTTAGTTCTCTCTCACTTGTTCTCCCTTCCCCCTCCCCAAAGACACTGTGAGCAGTTGTACCAGTGGATTCATGCAGCTGGATATACTCAGAAAGAATGCAGAGCTCATCAACAATGACAGAGAATTGATAGACAGCTTAGATACTGAGTTTAGACTCTTCCCCAGCAAGAACTTCACCTGTAGTGGTAGCATCACTGGAGTGCTGCTGGGAGCTGACATCAGATGGACTAGTGACATGAAAAGCCCATATCCTGAGATACAGATATGGAGAAATATCATGGGCACTGATCAGTTCACGAGGCAAGCCAGTCAGGAAATCAGACTGAATCCAGGAGATTTCAGTTCTGATGGAGTGCTTCAGTACATTCTGACCACTCCCATGTCGTTCCAAAGTGGAGATGTGTTGGGAGTGTACCAGCCACAAAGTGAAGAGAGTGTAGTTAGTCTCTATTACACTAGAAATAACAGTGCTCCTGATAGCTATCAACTGCCTACTGATAATAGTCCGCTGACAATAGCTCTGCAGCAAACTATAAGAACAAGCCAGCTACTATTGCTATCACCGATCACAGGTAAGACAATATGGAGCGATTACATACAATAATCATGTTACTGTTGTGCTTTGTTGCAGATGCTGGGCATTGTGCTAATAACTTCCTTACCCCATTTCAACTGAGAGAGATCACTGCTGAGTTAAACTTTCACAATGTGGTAACAATGGAGAAAGAACAGCGTCTCTTTCCAGACATCACCTTCACCTGTAATGGCTCCATCACCAAGTGGATAGTGGGAGCTGGTGACATAACTCTTTGACAACTGAGCTAGCTGGGGAGGAGCACGTGACCTTAACCCGTGCACCCACGCGTTGACGACCAGGCCACGTTAGCTCGTTGTTGGGCGTGTCACTGTAGGCGTGGTTTATTCTGGTCTAGAACGATGGCGAATTTCGAGCTCTCTTGTACGCAGCGTTTCCGGATTGTGTGACTGATTGCAGCTATCCAGGTACATTTAGACGACTGCGCCAGTAATTCTTACCAGTTCTGAATGCTTGCCATTGACCAATAGACAAAAGTAAGTGCAGCTAGCTATCTCGCTTGCTCGCTCGCTTCATCCTCTTGCAAGCGGCTCAGGCCCCTTCGGCTAGACACACACAGACACTACAAACATATCTTATCATCCACACAGTTCATATCTGTCTCCTTAAAAAAAAAAAAAAAAAAAAAAAAAAAGAGTTCTTCAGTCGCTAGATCCTTTGATCCTCAAAGGCCCGACACCGGAAACTTGTAAAGATGAAGGTTCCGCTTTCATGCCGACAGAGGGGGTGGTTTCACGGTACTTGAATGCCGCCTGCATCTCATTTCCTGTACAATAACCATTATAACTTGTGTTGTTATTAATAATTATTAAAGTGGGCACTTACCATGAATACTAAGTAGCGTTGTATTTTTACAACTTTTCAGAGATCAAAGAGATAAACAGAGACAAGAGTGACTTTTCACAAATTCAGATTTGGCGCAGAGGAATAAGCAATGAATACTTTAGAACAGGGAGGAGCCTACTCATCCTCAATGAAACCGGTTACCCTAATGTCCACGAGTTCATTCCCAACCCTCCATTGGAGTTCCATGCAGGAGGGAGACATACTGGGAGTGTACCAACCGGACGACGGTGACAACATACTACAGCTATACTACCAAGACAACACAGGACCAGTAAACTATCTCAAGTCAAGTATCAACCCTCCTCCGCCATCTTCATTCACACAGACTACTCCAGCAACACAACTATACTATCCTCTAGTCTCTGTGGTAGTAAGCACATCTGGTAAGCATTCAATTTGTAATGGTTAATTGTTACTTCTATTAAATGAAGTTGTTCGTCAGGAACTGGCAGTTACACTTACAAGCTCTTCTGCAACATTTCTTAGAACAGGTGAAAAGATAGAAAAATCACTTAATTTGAATACACTACTAAATTTAGGAGTAACATCAAATTTGATGTCATCACCTTGTGTAACTCCCGCTCCCTCTCAAGAGAACATTAAAATAAATTTAACCCCTTCCAGTACTCAATTTGAGGTTCCAGTCGATGCCCCTATTATAATCATCGTTGCAGCAGTAGTGGTATTAGTGAGTGTCACAATAGCTCTTATGATAATAGCTATACTAGTGAGCAAATCCTATCATCACTGCTCTCGTAAAAATGGAGTCCCTGAAGAAACCACTGTTCGTGATCATGAAGATCAAATTCAGGAATATGACCGCTTGTAAGTTATATAGCAATATAGTTGATAATTAATTATTGGGGCGAGCCTGAGCGAGCCCCACATTGATGGTGATGTGCGTCCCACGTCGCGGGGAATGTTTGTATGTATCTGGCCGCGTGGTGCGTTTGTCCTCCCTATGTTCCCGAGAAGTCACGTGCGCATACACATTGACCGCGCCCCATGATGTAATCCTCACGTGGCGCGATTCAAAACAAGACAGCGTATTGGAGACGCCTGGATCGACTTCGCCGACGAGAGGCAGAGTCACCCGATCAACGTGAAAGCGGACGACTCAAATGGCCTACCGGGAGACGCCGGCGGAAAGCAGTAGCTGCAACAGAGCAAACAGTAACTTAGGTACGTCTAATGAGCTCGTGTGTGTTAGCAGTAGAGCCTGCAGTGAGCCTGAGGAGACCGAGGAACCCTACTCATCACATCTTCTAGGTACATTGTTCCCGGCCATGACGCCTAGGCAAGGAACACACTCAGCAAGAGATAGTTGGAGAAAGTGCACCATATCTGAACATAACCAAACTATTCACCATCAACAAACCCATTAGCGCTGTTAAATATTAACATTATAGCACAAACATCTGTGGTGAAACTGGTGTTCACATAATACAGACTTATCTACTAAAATCTGGACTCACCACATAACCTGGTGCAATTAATAATTATAATTATGTTATACACAACTATACACTAACGAGGCTAATTATATCAATGCTCAGGCTCGCCCCTGCCATTCCATGAATGTACTAGTTTTAATATGTTCTAGTAATAGATTTGTCCAGTCTATATCATCAGACTCCACTACCGTTCCTGCAACTGGAGCTCACAGTGAAATTGTCTATGAGATACCAGTGCTGCAGAATATGTGTTATGTAACTCCCTTTGCAAGGAATCAAGTTTACTTTGCTGACACTCTTCCTAGGCCATCAAGCATGGTAGAAAATAATGCATACAATGTACATCAACAATGGACTTAAATTGACATGACTACTGTTGTGTTGTACACATAATTTATTTTAGAAAAAATATTTGACAGAAAGCAATTGCGAACAGTAAATTGAAGTGATCTCTTTCATTCGTCATGCATGCCCTCAATGTACGCCTTCCAATAATTTTGCTGTCCACATTAGTTTTGATAAATTGGACCGTCTTGATTTTAAATATTGGCTGAATCCCATGAATCCTGTGCATATATGAAGTGCATTCTCAGGGTCACAAACAGAACAAATGCAGTGATAGAAGACAGTAATAAGGGACGTTTTCCTTGAGCAACCATAGTCAACATGTATGCATCATGTTGCTATGTAACCTCACACAATCGTTACATAATAGTTGTCAGTTTTATTTGTGATTCTGGTGTGTCCGAGTGTTGGTGTTGTGGTTTTGGTACAAACGGTTTCTCTACAATTATGATATCATAGCTAGACTCCACATACTGCGTCTGATTGGATGCGACTGAGGAATGACCGTATAATTATTGTCTACATGTGCATGCATCTTGATAAAACCATACAATAGCAATAGTTCACATCCTCTGACAATGAGGTGCAGTGATCAATGAAGTTTGGTATCTCTTTCGTTGTGTGATGAGAATATGATGTATGGTCAGATAGTTGTAGATCTACTGACCAGATAAGCAGTATAGACTCGAATGATTAAGTACAGACAAAAATTTTCATCTATCTCTATATCTAACATTATAGTTACGTCATTATTGTTAAACATTTCATGCTCATGTCTTGACAAAGATACAGTAAAATGTTGTACTAGGGGGTTTATTTATAATGAAGAAGAATGCTGAGCTTTTCAGAAATTGCAGAAAAACAACTGACACATTGAGTATTGAAAATTTCCCTTCCTTGAATAGAGAAATATCTATGATTCACCATGCGAGTCAGTCAGGAGATCAGACTGACTTCAGTCCTGATGGAGTGCTCCAGTACAACATGACCACTCCCATATCATCATTCAACATAGAAGAGATGTTGGGAGTGCATCAGTTTTGCTTTACTAGTACTATGACTACTACTCGACTACATCACACTAGAGGTGGAAATGTTCCTAATATACTTCACCATCAGTAATACTGTACAATAGTGATCTTCTGTACTGCAATATTTATTACTAGTTATTAAAATTTAACTACATTGAAGTATAGCTACATGCAGTTCTGAACACCTTAGAAATGCAATTAGTTAATGCTGCGTCTTGCACATAATATTATTACTGTAGAACAATTCGTACTCGGTTTAACAATAGTCAGTAGTACATGTAAACATGTATCCCGTGGCTGTCAAGCTACATTGCAGTGCTTGTACTAATTCAAAGTTTATATTATTTACCGAGTGCATAAATTTAAAATTAATTTATCAATTCACACAACTGTCATTGACAATCACAATACCTATCACAAAGCACGGTAATAGCGTTCACTTCTACTCACAAAACACATATCGTTAGGAAAGTAGTCCGGAGTAAAAGTCTTCAGTTTGCACAGCTGCAGGTTAGGTATGTTTGCTAACCAGGAATGAAGAAGAGGAGAGGAACAGCAAATGTCGAGACTGTTTAAGCTTCTGTTGTTAGCTGCAAGGGGCTGAGCTGGAAGAGGGTGCGATGGCTGAGGTATCGAGGGACAGAACTTCTTGCTAGGAACTATCTCGTCATCACTGTCTGTAGCCGTATCATCAGAAACCATCTCATCATCACTAGTATCATCACTGTCTGTATTAGTTTTCCTCTCATGTTCCTCTTCATAAATAACACCTGCAATCTCAAGGTACTGATTGTGGGTTGCTTCAGTGCATAGGAAGGCTTCGATCAGCTGATAGACATCACAAAGTGGAGATCTGCCAATGCACATTGATTGAAACTGAGGCTGCTTCAATAGATCAGTGAGTGTGCACAGGAGAGCATGATACTCTGGAGCTGTCTTGTTCCTCTCCATGGAATCACTATAGGTAAACCCCAATCCATGAATCGTCACTGTCTCAAGGCTATGTAGTTGTGATGCAATGATAGCTCTGGTTGATTCACATATACTGCTAGAATCCTCACATTGCACATTGACAAGTTCGACAGACAACTCCTTAAAAAAATAGAGAGGAGGAGTGGTTATTAATAGTCGAAGTTTGCTCTTCAAACAAACATTAAAGTGATTATTGCAGTGACTAAATAGTTTTGCAATGCCAGCTAAAATTAAAGACACCTTGCGCCCAAATCTACCACTTATCATAATGTGACTAAGACAAGGTTGTTGACTAGTTATGATGTTATATAAGAGAACATAAGAAGCTAGTGTTAAGCGACTCTTATCAACATCAAGAAATCTTCTTGCTGAAATTTCAATTTCAATAGTCTTTACCGTGCTCATTATTGTTCGCATTAATGGCAGAACAGGATCAACTTTAACTTCTTTGATATAGTCACAGAGATTCTCTTCTCCTTCTTCGAAGATCTTCTCAAACTCTTGCCACTGGACAGTATCAATAAAATCACATATATCAATTGTGACAGTTTCCGGTGCTGTCTTGTAATTACAGTATAAAAGAAGTTGTTCAAGAGAAGTGCAGCTTTTGAGAGAAAAGTCGTCTACAGAAATATACTGAAGAAACCGCTTCGGCACTAGCTCAGGATCATCAAAATTAACCACTGTGAATGGAAGAGATGAGTAGCACTTGGCAATGTGTTCCATGTATGCTGAACATCTTTGATACGTGTCACTGTCGACTTTCAAACAAGACAACACGTTTACATCCAGAAATTGAAACATATCAAAGTTGCTTCGAGACTTTGAGAAAATAATCTCAACCAAATAACGTTCGTCAGGATGATTTCTACGATCAACATCATCAAATAAACTAGTACTATTGTAGTGAAGACGGTCAGCAGGTGAGAGACCACAATAGAGCTTCTGGCGGATAGCACGAGGAAGGAGAGCAAGAATTTCTATTGGATATTCATCTAGCCTAAAGAAGATGTTGATCAAACACATGTCTTCGAGGCAAAGAGGAACTTGCACAGAGACCATTCTGAGTGTGAGCTGGTTGAATGAAGTGAAGAAAACGTGACTGGAGCCGGTTAACTGCAGACAAAGAAAATGTTCATTCACTGATCTGGACAAGAATACAATGTACACACACACACACACACACACACACACACACACACACACACACACACACACACACACACACACACACACACACACACACACACACACACACACACACACACGCGCACTTATACGCATGCACGCACATACACTCACTCAAGTGTTCTTGCACATGATTGATACTACTCACAAATACAAGTACATTATGCTTACGCATTAGAGAGTTTTAGTCAGCTGCATGTCTACGTCACATGGCTGTCACAATGATGACATAAATTATGAACTTATCTCGTATTGATTGTAATTGTATACACGCAATCTAGTCACGTACGTATACAGCACTCCAGTATGTAAAGTATTTTACAAACACACACAAGCATACACCTAGACAATGAGTCCTTGTACTAACATGAGAAATTTTAGCCAAGAGAAGCGAAAACTCAATTTGAGAAAACCAGGTGCCTGATAATGTAAACATGATATTGAACGAACGAAGCATTACCAAACGTTAGCGCAAATTGACATGTCTCTTGCCCATTATGTTGCCCATTCATTAGAGAGCAAAACCTGCTCACGAGCAGTGCTGTTGAAATCACGAGGGTGTTTGTGTCAGCTTGAATAATAATTGTTGCAATAAGATCTGAAGCATGATGCATTCGTTAAGTAAGATCCTGAGTCCAGGACGTGACGAAGAGCTCACCTTCGCTTCGCATTGCCTATAGGTTAGAAAACACTGCTATACTACATGTTATTTGGACGACAAATGAGCTCCTATAGGCTCCTAGCACACAAAATGCAGACATCTCAACAAAATTAATGCTGTACGTGGAAGTGGCTGAGAAAAATGTGTGAGATTAGTATGCAAATGCATGAGACATGCTTGGAGGACTCAGAAGTTTCACTGTAACGGGTAATTTACACCCACATTGCAACAGTTTGCTGTTCATGATGGTGATTATTATGCTGTAGTAGATCCATAGAGTCTAAACTGTACACGCATTTTATTAATGCAAAGAAACCCTGCATGCTGTTCCAGCGAATTTGCGTGAGATTCAGGTCGATCTACAGAGGTTGGTGTTGAACGTGTGGCTTTCACACAGAATGAGTGAGAGTTGAAAATGAGGTTGCTGTCGTCAAGCCAGTTAGTGTTTATAGAAGTTAGACACCGAGGTCATGGATCTACGCTGTTTAGAAACCGAGGCGGGTTTGTTTTGACTGAGCATAGCGAGGTTGACACATAACCTGGCCGAGGTTTCTAAACCGCGTAGATCCCTATGGCCGAGGTGTCTAACTATTTCAGAGTATAGTCACGAATAGCTAAGCAACAATTACACGACATTTGCGCAACAATGGCAACAGCGACAATGGCATTTGCGCATGGTTGGAATGACGAGGCGTGCTAAAGTTTCTTCTTACTGTTACGTGGCTCTGAACAGTGAAAGGGTAATCTTTGATGGTGAACAACACTCAGCAGTACTCTTACATAAACATCGAATGGTAAGTCAAGCATTTAAACTGTCCACACAGAAGCTCCTTGGGTCACGAGCCATGTGCGCAGCCATAACAAGCTCCATCCTGGATTTGAAACTCCTCTCCTGCCATATGCTGTGCGGATTCGCAACTGATGATGCAATATTACTAGCTCAGCTCCACTATACTATGCTATGGAAAGCGTTGCTTACGGCTATATGCACGCATTTACAGGGTCAAAGCGTACATTTCCAACGGGTGGGACAAGACTGTATCTTTGATCCTGACCCACAAAAGAAGTACACCGCTAAAAAGGCCCAGGCAACTGCAGATCCCACAACAGCAGTAGCAGCAACAACATCAGCAGTAGCAACATCAAGTGTAGAAGTAGCGTACGATGCAGATGGTTGGCCTAAATGTCCGTACACACAGCAAATACAGGGAGTACTGCCAGCTATTATAACAGATGATATTATAACCACTCATCTGAAGTCCTCTTGAAAACAGCTGCAACTTAAGAAGCAAAAAAAAGCGAGTGAGGATGGCGACAGTAGCACTGCAGCTGGTTCTTACTCTAATGTTGATTACTCAACACTTCAGCGAGGACACCAGTACTTCATGGAGTCATACATACCTGGTCGATACATACGTTTTTGCTCCAAAGATGGACAAATATGGATTAGAGCTCGCTGCTATCGTATAGTCCAAAAAATGATTCCATGCATCTTGTCAATGTTGCATTGGCCCGTGAAGCCCCACACTATGTTACTCGTGCGTTATGTTCTTGCACAGCAGGGAAGTCCGGAATGTGCAGTCACATGGTTTGATTACTAAAGCAGGTCATTCATTATGCTCTAATGAAGGTCAAGGCAGTTCCGGAGGATCTTACTTGCACACAAACGCAGCAAACATGCTAATGAGCAAATCTATTGAGTACCAGGTAAGCAGTAGACCTGAATTATGATTAAGTACAGACAGAAATGTTTCTAAACAATGAGCCAGGCTATAACTAACATACCTTTATGTCAGTATTTGTTAAACATTTCTTGTTCGATGACTAGACAAAGATACAGTAAAATGTTGAACTAGTGGGTTTATTTATACTGAGGAAGAATGCTGAGCTTATCAGAAATTGCAGCGACAGATTGATGAAATAAATTTCCCTCCATGAAGAGAGAAATATCGATAGAACTGACTGGTTCACCATGCAAGTATGTCAGGAGATCAGACTGACTCCAGGAGACTTCATTCCTGATGGAGTGCTCCAGTATAACCTGACCACTCTCATATCATCATTGAAGAAAATTTAACCAGACCAATTCCATGCAGGTCTTAACACCTTAGAAATGGAATAAGCTAATGCCGCTTCTGGCACATAATTTATACTTGCAGAGCAATTCGTATGAATTCGTACTTTTAGTAAATTTTACAATTGTAGCGTAGCGTCCGCACATCTGAGTATTAACAGAGTTTGTTAACAGGCAAAGTAACAGGAATGTCTGAATACACAACTGACAAGTGCTTAAATACAATTTAGTACAATAGCGTGTAAATTAGTAGACTGTCAGTCTGTCTCTGCTTGTATAACAATAACCAGTAAACACACGTCCCCCATGGCTGCCAAACTATACTGCAGTGATTGTACTAATTCAAAGTTGACAATATTTACTGAGTTAAATTAATCAATTCACACAACTGTCATTAACAAGAACACTACAGTATCAATAGTGTTACACACAAAACACATAATATTGTTAGGAAAGTATTCTGGAGTAAAAGAATTCAGTTCGCACAGCTGCAGGTTAGGTATGCTTGCTTGCCAAGAATGAAGACGACGAGAGGAAGAGCAAATATCGAGACTCTTTAACCTTCTGTTGTTGGCTGCAAGAGGCTGAGCTGGAAGAGGGTGCAATGGCTGAGGAATCGAGGGACTGGACCTTCTTCTAGCAACCATCTTGTGAACAACACTTGCAATCTGCAGGTACTGATGTTGGGTTGCTTCAGTGCATAGGAAGGCTTCGATCAGTTGATAGACATCACAAAGTGGAGATCTGCCAATGCACATTGATTGAAACTGAGGCTGCTTCAATAGATCAGTGAGTGTGCACAGGAGAGCACGATACTCTGTCTCGTTCCTCTCCATGGAATCATCATAGGTAAACCCCAATCCATGAATTTTCACTCTCTCAAGGCTATGTATTTGTGATTCAATGATAATCCTGGTAGACTCACATATACTGCTAGCGTCCTTACATTTCACAGAAGGTTGGACAGATAACCCTTTTAAAGAATAAAGAGGAGGTGTGGCTAGTACTAATTGAAATTCGCTGTTGAAACAAAGCTTAATGTGATTGTTGCAGTGACTAAAGAGTTTCGCAATGCCATCTAAAATTAAAGAAACCTCATTACTACCACATATCGTAATGTGACTAAGACAAGGTTGTTGACTAGTAATGATGTTATATAAGAGAACATAAGAAGCTAATGTTAAGCGACTCACAAAATCAGCATTCCCATGATTCCCTAAAATTACAATAGTCTTTACTGTGCTCATTATTCTACGCATTAATGGCAGAACTGGATCAACTTCAACTTCTTTGAGAGACTCACAGAGATTCGCTTCTTCTTTAAAGATCTTTTCAAACTCTTGCCACTGGACGTTACGTATAAAATCAGATATGTTTATTGTGACAGTTTCCGGTGCCGTCTTGAAATTACAGTATGAAAGAAGTTGTTCAAGAGAAGTGCTGCTTTTGAGAGATAAGTCATCTACTGAAATATACTGAAGAAAACGCTTCGGCACTATCACAGGACCGCTAAAATGTTTTTTAACCACTGTGAATGGAAGAGATGAGTAGCACTTGGCAATGTGTTCCATGTATGCATCTGATCTTTGATACTCGAATTTCAAACAAGACAACACTTTTCCAACTATTAAATGAAACAACTGCCTTCGAGACGTTGAGAAAATAATCTCAACCAAATAACGTTCATCATGATGATGATATCCACGATCAACATCATCAAATAAACTAGTGCTATTGTAATGAAGACGGTCAGCAGGTGAGAGAACAAGATAGAGCCTCTGGCGGATAGCACGAGGAAGGAGAGCAATAATTTCTATTGGATATTCGTCTAGCTTTAAGAAGATGTTGATCAAACACATATCCTCGAGGCAAAGAGGAACTTGCACAGACACCATTCTGAGCATTGGAGCCAGTTAACTGCAGACAAAGTAAATATTCCTTCACTGGTCTGGACAAGAATACAATGCACATACATACACACACACTCATATGCACGCACACACGCACGCACGCACGCACACACACACACACACGCACATACACTGAACTGTTCCTGCCGCACACGATTGATACTACCCATGCACAGTTAGAGAATAGTATAGTGATATTGACCAATCAGATTGACTAGCTACTAGGGTCTATTTCACGTAGAACCGAGGTGTCTTTCATAGACACCAGGCGTTTCGATTTTAGCGGGAGAGTACAGTATAGCATTGTGTATAATACAAACAATGGAAACAACAATAGACTACGATTTGACACAGTCTATAGACTAACACTATCTGAAGAATGACTGTTATAGACTATCTGAAGGGTCTTGGAGTGTCTTCCTTGGAATTCCAGTCTGTCTGGCTTATTCGACTTGCAGGTCCGTCTTTGGTGCAGCGCGACAGCCGGGTCGCCAAACGGGGGCGTTGCCGATAGAGGTTGGGTCGGGGGCGGCCCGAGTAGCTAGGAGCGGTTTCTTCTCGAGTGGTACATGGTATGAGGTAGCAGTAGCGGAGTCTACTAAAGGCGTAAGAGTAGCGGTGTAGAGGCTCTCGTGCTCAATAATGGTTGTCCGAGTAACAGTTCATCGATGTCTCTGTCGTACGCCCAGTCGAGTAGCTGGTCGCTTATGCCACGAACGAGAACTTGTGAGAGAAAGAACTGGTTTGCTTACGGCTTAGATACCAGTGCTCGACCAATAGTAGCTACTCGTGGCTATACTCTAAATAAGTTAGACGCCTCGGCCAAATATAAAAGTACTTTATGCTTACGCATTAGAGAGCTAGTTTAAGTTAGCTGTCTACGTCACATGGCAGTCACAATGATGACATATAAACTTATCTCGTATTGCTTGCAATTGTAAAAACACACAATCTAGTCATCTATGAAAACAGCACTCCATTACGCAAAGTATTTTATAAAAACACGCAAGCATACACCTAGACAATGAGTCCTTGTGCTAGCTCGTAACTAACATGAGAAATTTTAGCCAAGAGAAGCGAAAACTCAATATGAGAAAACCAGGTGCCTGGTGTTGTAAACATGATATAGAACGAACGAAGCATTACCAAACATTAGCGCAAATTGACATGTCTCTATTATAACGGAAGGCTTGCCCATTATGTTGTTATTCAGTAGAGAGCAAAACATACTCACGAGCAGTGCAGTTGAAGTCACGAGGGTGTTTGCGTCAGCTTGAATAATTGTTGCAATAAGATCCAAAGCATGATGCATTCGTTATGTAAGATCCTGTTTCCAGGATGTGAGGAAGAGCTCACCAAGACAAAGTGCAGCTAGTTCTTCGCTTCGCATAAAACACGCTGCTATATTATATGTTATTTGGGTACGACAAATGAGCTCCTATAGGCTCCTAGCACACAAAATGCAGACATCTCAACAAAATTAATGCTGTACGTGGAAGAGGCTGAGAAAAATGTGTGAGATTAGTATGCAAATGCATGAGACATGCTGGGAGGACTCAGAAGTTTCACTGTAACAGGTAATTTTCACCCACATTGCAACAGTTTGCTGTTCATGATGCTGTGGTAGATCCATAGAGTCTAAACTGTACATGCATTTTAATACTGCAAAGAAACCCTGCATGCTGTTCCAGCGAATTTGCGTGAGATTCAGGCCGATCTACAGAGGTTGGTGTTGAACGTGTGGCTTTCACGCAGAATGAGTGAGAGTTGAAAATGAGGTTGCCGTCGTCAGGTCAGCTAGTGTTTATAGAAGTTAGACACCGAGGTCATGGATCTACGCTGTTTAGAAACCGAGGCGGGTTTGTTGTGACTGAGCATAGCGAGGTTGACACATAGTCGGGCCGAGGTTTCTAAACCACGTAGATCACAATGGCCGAGGTGTCTAACTATTTCAGAGTATAGCCACGAGTAGCTAAGCAACACTCACACGACGGATTATGTAAGCAAAAGAAATGGCGTTTGTGGTTGGAATGATGAGGCGTGCTAAAGTTCTTCTTACTAAGCATTTAAACTGTCCACACAGAAGATCATTGGGTCACGAGCCATGTGCGCAGCCATAACAAGCTCCATCCTGGCTTTGGAAACTCCTCTTCTGCCATATGCTGTGTGGATACACGACTGACGATCGAAAGCAAGTAACATTTCTAGCTCGGCTCCACTATCGGCGGTAATTGTCACCTGGTCGTCTCTCTTGTTCATGATAGTCTCCTTGTCGTGCAGAGGAGAATGAATCCTGTACCAACAGTTAATTGGCTTCTAAGTAGCACGGCTTCGATACAAAGTGTGCAGTTTGGATACTAAGCTATTTAGAGTCGAAGCTTAAGTCAATCTCACTGGTCAATATCACTAGACTGTACTCTAAAAGACATCCAGTGCATGTATGCTTTCAGGCAGAAAACCCATCCTTGGGTAGTTGGGCGTGGCCCGACCTCTCATGCGGGAGGTCGGGTCGCAAACCCGCATTGAACTTGTTCTCGCCGACAGAAATCTGGCGGCTCCAATCAGATTGCTGTACCCACGTGTGTAAACAAAAAGTTACGTAACCAGGAATAACAAGACCAGCAGTAGCGTTCAGCTCGCCATAGATAATCGCTTTATTCTTGCTAGTCTCTAGTCTGCAGTATCGTGGGCCTCGAGAATCACTTTCTATGTCGCTGTACACGTCTTCAGAAGAAATCTGTTCGCCTAGAAATCGCTGTATATGGAGGGATAATCTCTACGAGTGAACAACTAGAGGAATGCTGTACGTCTGAGCGCTTGAACATAGCCTGACTGCCTGAGAAATAGCTCAACTCCTCCGAGCTGTGTAAACATCTCCGCCTACTTTACATGGTGTTACGTAACCGCCAGAACAAGTCCACTGTGGGTTTGCGACCCGACCTCCCGCAGGACGCAGAGGTCGGGCCACGCCCAACTAATCCTTGGGCTCGTGATTGTCTCGTGGGCATTTAGAATCCTTTTTAGCTAAATAATCTAAACATTGCTGAGACTGCCGCGAGGAGCAGGTGGATATTTATAGGCACTAAAGTTTTCACTAGTGTGATCTTCAGACCATTCCAAGGAAGGATCTGGTGATTGGGCTTCAAAACTGTCAGAACATTGGAATCTGAAGGGCGGGGCTATCCGTAGAATTATCATCAACTGCAAAGGTCGAGCATGTCGAGTAGCACGAAAGAAAACGACCATTACTGAACTAGAACCATGCATGATCGAGCTACTCGTGGACAGAGGTCTACCACATATTTCGTCAAAAACTTAAAAGTTTTCACACAAAAAAGTAATAATTATCGACGTCATAATAGCAAATTCCAGAGCGCCAGAATTCTGGCAGACTACACTGAATGAGATAAAGCCCAGTCACCAGGGCCTACTTCTCGGTTATATTTCTCGCCCCTCTCCCCGTTACGCCCATTAAAATTGGTTTCTTGACAATCAGTTTTAAGGCCTGGGGACGTACGAGGACTTAAAACGGATTGAAATCCGATTTTCACATCTAACGAAACTAACATGCATGGATACCATGATATCTCACCGTTTGAGGATAATCCACTCAGTCTAGCCAATCTTGGAACCGTCTGAGAAATACTTCCTCTCAATCAAATCTCGATCGATTCAGAGCAACTGAAAATAGCCCTGGCACAAGAGTATATAATTATTTACGGAAAATTGAGTCACAAAGGAGGAAACCTACCTCTGTTTGCCAATATACTACTACTTACAAAGATAATGAATACAGCCAACGCCGACCAGCACAGAGAATTGGTCGTTGCACGCGGTTTGGATCAATCACGCATGCGTACACTTGTGACGCTACACGTGCGCAAGCCAGAATATTCTTGCTATGTGTATCACTTTGCTGGGAGGCTCGTCGAACAAGAAACTGGGTTTCCTTCTAAGCGCTTCCACTATTCAATTTGTGGTCCCAACCAGTTTGCTAGACGAGAACCCTGGACATCATAGACTACAGGCGTCTAGATCTTTGTGTGCCTTTATACACTGTTTTGCAGAACAGTAGCAGATACCAATGCACAAACAGCTAGTCATCTTCATCAGTTGCCGAGCACCGACTATGCTCAAATGGGGTTGCTTTTGTAAAATTAATATCAAAATTCCACTCTCCCGTCAAGATGAGATGACTTCTTTGTTAGATTTATAACTACCAAGATTATACGGTGAAGCACAAGTGGAGAAACTGTGTCAGTAGAGAGTGTCTGCTGAACTGTGTATTGACTATAGTACAGCTGCACTGATCTTGAACAATGTGCTCAAAATTAATAATTAATACCACTTCCTGTCACAGCAGAAGTGCTTCATGTACGAACTGCAATGATTGGATGTAATCATGAGAGAAAGCTGACGCAGGGTATTTTTGTTGATCCTTAAGTCAAAATTATATTTTTGTCATTCTACTATCCCAAACCGTCTTACATAATAGTATCTAAACTAGTGATCGTGTTGAGTCTAGGTGTTAGCATTGTGGTTTAAGTCGTCTTTACAAGAGGATATCATTGGTAGACTCTACTTTGTCTTACTGAACCAAGAACGGATGTGAACGAGGAATGATGTTCAATTATATACTGTCTACACATTTTGATATAAAGTGGTGAACAGCTGCATGCATAGCTATAGTGGCTCAACAGTTATTTGAAGTGAATCAAACAGTGTTCAAAATGTATTTCAATCACATTATTGCAGTGATGTGCATTCTTTGCTTGGCTCTAGATCTACCAGGTGAGCAATAATAATTATGGCAAATATTCTATAAATAATTCTATCTTGTAAAGACACTGTGAGTAGTTGTACTAGTGGATTTATGAAACTGGACTATCTCAAGAAGAATGCAGAGCTTATCGGTAATGGCGGAAGAACAATTGACAGACTAAGTACTGGAATAAGACTTTTTCCCAGCATGAACTTCACCTGCAGTGGAAACATCACTGGTATGGCTTTGGTTGCTGGTATTGGATGGAGAACTAGAAAAAATCTGTATCCTGAGATACAGACATGGAGAAGTATCAATGAAACTGATCAGTTCACCAGGCAAGCCAGCCAAGAGATCTTGCTGAATCCAGGAGACTTCAGTCCTGATGGAGTGCTCCAGTATAACCTGACCACTCCCATATCATTTCAGAGTGGAGATGTGTTGGGAGTGTATCAGCCTAAGTTCGATTTAGCTGATACTCAACTACAGTACACCAGTAGCAGCAATGCCCCAGATAGCTATCACTACGATACTGTCATAAATTATTTAGCCCTACAAGACACTTCAAGAAGATCAAGACAACTTCTTCTTTTATCACTAATCACAGGTACAAGAATTTATACAATTTAAACTGCAAAGTTTCACATCATAACATACAGATGCTGAGCATTGCACTAATGGCTTCCTCAGCCCAACTGATCTGAGAGATATTACTGTAGCTCATGACGTGATAACGATTGAAGAAGAACAGCGTCTCTTTCCAGACATTACCTTCACCTGTAATGGCTTCATCACCAAGTGGATAGTGGGAGCTGGTGACATTGATATTGGAGAACAACAGAACACTCAAGTTCAGATTTGGCGTAGAGGAACAAGCAATGAATACTCTAGAGTAGGAGCTACCCCTCTTGTCCTCGTTGGAACCAGTTACCCTAATGTATATGAGTACTTACTCAACCCTCCACTGGAGTTCAAAGAGGGAGACATACTGGGAGTGTACCAACCTGATAAGTCTGATAACCTACAGAAACTTTACTATCAGAAATACACAGGGCCTTTAAACTATGCCAGGACTAACATAAAGAGTCCACCATCTTGGGCTGTATTGGATTCTAATTCCCTTGCAACACAACTTTACTATCCACTTGTGTCTGCTGTGGTAAGCACAGTTCGTCAGCTGGTAGCTACAAGCACTACTTCCTCTGCGGCCATTTCTACAACAAGTGCAGGTAAACATTAATTGTGTTCATATTTGGTAGTCTGGTAATGTGACCTTGTGAAAATTCTCTACACTTGTAGGAGGAACAATGTTGACTACATCACTGTACATAATTCATCCCACTCCTTCATCACAAAAGGACAGCTCAACAGCCACTGTCACAAATTCAAGTCCCTCCATCAGTACTCGTTTTGAAGCTTCAACCGATTTAGACATTAAAATCATCATTGCATCAGTTTTTGCCGGTTTAGTGATTTTGGTAGCTGCGACTATAGCCATTATGATGACTATACTGTCAACCAGATTTTGTCATTTCTCTCGTGATTTGAGAAATGAGTTGTCAGTTGAAAATTTTCAGCACGAAACAGAGACCATACGAGAAGAGAACCAAACTGATCACGATTATGACCAACCGTAAGTATTAAATAAAATTTATAATCTATTCAATCTATGTACCTGTACATGTTAGCAGACCTGCTATGCAGATCTATGGTAATGTGGGCAAAGGATCGAACTTTACTTCAACATGTGCTGCACCTGAACCAGTCATGGTGCAGAACATTGCCTACGACATACCTGTGCAACAGAATCCATCCTATGCAGCAGCTTCCTGTGAAAACGTCACTCAAAATAGCACAACAGATATGTGAGTTAAATCACTGAACTTTGTATTCTAAGTTGTAGTTACAATTTTCTTTTTTACACAGTGGTCAATATTCATACATCACTGTTCCAATGTCAAGCTCATCTTTCAGCATGGCGGAGAACAGTGCTTATGGAGTACGTGACGAAAAGCAAAATATTTGAACTCCTCTAGTAACATTTTTGAAACCACTTGCTTACAGTAAAATTGAACGGAAGCGTGCAAGTCATGTACCCGTGCATGGTACTGTTTTATTTGAGCCATGTTTCGTATAGAAGTCAAATTATGGACTATATTGATGTTGTTGTATCTCAATTCCCACTCAATCTTATGTAATAGTTGACGGAGTTGACTACAAATAGCTATACACAGCTATACACATAGAGATGATGATGTGGTTTTTGTTATTATGGTTTCTACAACTTGTGCTACCATAATAGTAAAGCTGTGGTTAGAATACGTATTATGCTGTCTAATAAACAGGTTATTCTGTCTACATGGTAGTAGGATATAAAAAGCTGCCAAAGCCCAGACTATCATTAAGTGCTTACATTCGTCATCAGTTGCTGCAGTAAATTGCTGTCATGAATCTTGGAAGTACTGCAGCAGTGCTGTGGTTATCATCAATTGCCCTTATTCTACCAGGTTAGGATTCACATAGATCACAACATGTCAGCATTCAAGCATTTCTTTTCTATATTTCTCTCTTTTCTGCAGTGGAAAGCTGTACTAGTGGTTTTATGCAGCTGGATTTACTGAGGAAGAATGCAAGGAGCATCAATTATCGTGGTGGGCAATCAGCCAACATGCTGAACGCTGAATTTAGATTATTCCCAAGCATGAACTTCACCTGCAGTGGTCGTCTCACTGGTCTACTACTAGCAGGTGACATTAGGTGGAGAAATGGTTTAAGAGATAGGTACCCAGAGATACAGATATGGAGAAATGTTGAGAATGATCGCTACATCAGGCAAGCCAGTCAGGAGATCAGACTGAACCCTGGAGTCTTCAGTCCTGATGGAATGCTCCAGTATAATCTGTCACCTCCAATGTTGTACCAGAGTGGAGATGTGTTAGGAGTGTACCAGCCACCGGAACATGAAAGTGCTCTTCGACTTTATTACGCCAACAGTAACAGTGCTTCCGACAGCTATCGATTGATTACCAGTTCTAGTTCAGTGACTACAGTACTACTAGATCTGATTTCAAGAAGGTCGAACCAGCTTCTTCTGCTTTCACCGATGACAGGTAAACTAAGATAGGTTCATCATAATTCAAGGTCAATTCATTTTACAGATGAGTACTGTTCTAACGGATTTCTCGATTCAACTGATCTGAGGCAGACAACTGCCTTGTTGGAAATTCACAATGTGCTGACAATAGAGAGAGAACAGCGTCTCTTTCCAGACATCACCTTCACCTGTAATGGCTCCATCACCAAGTGGATTGTGGGAGCTGGTGACATTGATAGGGGGGAGCGATACAATTCAGAAGTTCAGGTTTGGCGCAGAGGAGAAAGAAACGAATATGACAAGATAGGCAGCAGCCTGCTCATTATTAATGAATCCATTCATCCTAATGTCCATGAGTACATACTCAACCCTCAACTGGAGTTCCAGGAGGGAGACATACTGGGGGTTTTCCAGCCAGACAATGGAGATAACCTGCTCCAGCTTTATTATCAAGAAAACACAGGTCCCTTGAACTATTTCACAACGTACAGCAATACCGTTCCTTCACCACTTTCCTTTGAATTAAATGCACCAGCAACACAACTGTACTATCCACTTGTCTCTGTGGTAGTAAGCACATCAGGTAATAATTAAATTTGAGGAAAAAGCTGATATTAATTTTTTGTACAGTTTCAACAGCTGCTCTCCTGTCAACTAGCAGTGCTACTTCATCAGCAGCAACAGGTAGTGATGCATTATCGCTTCTAAATAGACGTGTCAACATTTTAAAATTCAAATTTGGTTACAGGAGAACTGACTTCATCTCTGCATGTCACTCCAACTCCTTCAACCAAGGAAATTTCAAATACTATCATAAATTCAAGCCCTTCAAGTACTCAATTTGAGACTCCAACAAATTTGAATATTAAAATTATAGTTGGATCTGTCTTGGGCATCGTGGTGCTTCTAGTGGGTGCAACAATAGCTCTCATGATGGCTATGCTGTCAAGCAGATCCTGTCATCGCTCTCATGAGAATGAGCTACATGTAAGAGTGATCGATGACAAGTATGACCAGTTGCAGCATAAAGTGATGAAAACTTCAAAACCAGACCAGCCTCGAAATTATGAAAATGTGTACGTGAAAGTAATCAAATTTGCAGATATTAATTTGATTACAATTATTTTTTCTTGTGTAATACAGATGTGCAGATAACCACAATGGTATGTATGAGAGCTTAAGCATTTCAGATTCCACTTCAGTAACTGAATTGCCTTCTGAGCAAATTAACATTGCCCGTGAGATACCAGTGAAACATAATACAAGTTACGCAACTTCTTTCAAGAATTTGACAAATAACGAAATAGTATTGCAGCAGTAAGTCAAATTAATTTTTTCAAAGAGAAGAACTAATTTTTTCTCACAAACAGTGATGATCAGCCACCTATTGGTTCCACCACGACTCAGTTGCCCTCTACTTTTGAAATGGTGTATAACAATGCATATGGAGTAGCTGATGACCGTATTGATCAGGACAGTTGGATGTAAAAGTCATGTTCATGCATGCTATGTGATTAAAATTTATTATGACTTGAACCCAGTTTTGAAATTATCAGTGGCTCTAGCTATAATTGTACTGATAAAATAATTATAGACAAACGAGAATGAGCCAGGTATAGAGCAGGTATGATAGTCAAGGAATGGATGTCATAAGAAGAGACTGGTAGTTAAGATCAAATTTAGTACTCTGTGATCAGCGGTCTCACACTACAACTCCATTGTCGGTATGGTTGAAAACAAGCAACTCATAATAATTATTTCAATACTACTATTAACATGCTTCAAAATGGAAGTGTGCATGCAAGTTTATTACACGCAGCTCAATCTCACTCAATCTCAATCACATTGGGGAGTTGGTTATAATTAAAATTAATGGCTACACCTATAATTACGTAAACATGCATAACATGTCTCAAAGTGGGCGTTATGATTTATTGGATGGTTTCTACAAAATGCATAGCAATAATAGTTAACAGGTTAGACAATAAATGCTATCTACAGTAGTAACAGAAGTTGCTACATAAGCTGTTAAATATAAGCTACAGACAATCAAATTGCTTACATGAATCTTGATACAAATAGATGTGGTTTTTATCTATTATTGTTGGGGTTCTATGAGCACTCACTCGCTCACTCACTCACTCACTCACTGATTCACTCACTCACTCACTCACTCACTCACTCATTCACTCACTCACTCACTCACTCAACTCACTCACTCACTCACTCATTCGCTCACTCAACTCACTCACTCACTTACTGCACACTGGGTTAAAGCAACACAGTTTCTTTCTGTCAGCACCCATGTAATACCATTGCCCTCAACCTTCAATATGATACTGACAACAAAGCATATGCATATGGAAGACTAACTGATGACCATAATGATCAGCTGTATAAACATACGTAGTCACAACAGTAAATAATATGATACGAATTTAAAATGTGATTGAAGTTTGTATACTCGATTACTGACTACAATTATTTAGTCTTGGTATCTTGACTACTACACATTTTCCAGGTAACGCCTTAGTTTCACAACTACAATGACAACTACTCCCAATAGCGGACAATCAGCTGATGAACATAACAAAAAAAAACAATACTGACAGATATAACGCCGATTATAAAATCACAAACTACACTGAGTGACAAACCTGCTTTGACAACCATGACAGCCGTACACCTTACACACATCTCATAAAAGTTTATTGTAACATCCAAATTTATTTTGAATGTAAAAACCCTATGTGATGCAATGTCTAGAGGAAGCCAAGTATACTCTTAATTTTCTCTACTGTAATACGTGGGCAGACACCTTCTTGGCTCTATATTTGGATGTCTATACCATAGAACAGAGAATGGATATGCACTACATCAAACTAAGGGTGTAGCACATCCTGTTGTGTCTAAAATAATACAAGCAACAAACATGAGTGGGCGTGCTGCTGCTATCCGTCTGCAAATTATTGTGCTATATCATTTTGCTGTTCTAGTACGTGGAGATATTGGTGGTCCAATGGCTCTCACAACCAATGCTGTAGTGATATGCTTTCTCTTGGTAACAGCTTTTACAGTGTCAGTAGTCTCAGTACTACCTCCAGGTTAGTCTTGTATTTTCTGTACAATGTACCACATGTAAGCTATAAGACATGCTTGTACCAACTAAGCTGTTTCAACTTTTTTCTCAGCAACTAGCTGTACCAGTGGGTTCATGCAGCTGGATGTTCTTAGAAAGAGAGCTAAACAAATCGATAATATGGGTGGAAAATCGGGAAACATACTAGATGATGATACAATGCTTGTGCCCAGCATGAATTTCACATGCAGCGGTCATATAACTGGAGTACTACTGGGAGCTGACATCAGATGGAATACAAGTACAAGAAATCGGTATCCTGAGATACAGATATGGAGAGAAACTAGCAGTGATAACTACACCCGGCAAGCCAGTCAGGAGATCAGACTGAATCCAGGAGACTTCAGTCCCGAAGGTGTACTCCGGTATACCTTCTCTACACCACTTTGGTTCCAGAGTGGAGATGTTTTAGGAGTGTACCAACCACCAGAACAAGATAGTGTTGCACGACTGTATTATAACTGGGAGAGCACTGGTCCTGTCAGCTATCGGGTGGAAGAAAATCCGTCTTCAATAGTGTTGAAGACTTTTCATGTGGGCATAATACAGGGCCGTCTACTTCTGCTATCACCAATCACAGGTAAAAATTAATTAAGATGTTGTAAGGAAAACTAATGAAGCTTTTTTACAGATGCAGAAAGTTGTGTTAGTGGTTTTCTCAAGCCAAGTGAACTAAGAGAGGCCACTGCACTGTTAAATATCCACGGTGTGGTGACAAAAAAGAAAGAACAGCGTCTCTTTCCAGACATCACCTTCACCTGTAACGGCTTCATCACCAAGTGGATAGTTGGAGCTTTCGATCCTATTCCTAACAACAATGATAATACACAACTACAGATTTGGCGCAGTGGTCATGGTAACACCTATAACAAAATAGGAGCAAGTCTTCTTCTCCCCAATCACACCATTTTTACAAATGTCTACCAGACTGTCCTTGACCCTCCACTGGAGTTCCAGGAGGGAGACATACTGGGAGTGTATCAACCCGATAGTGCTAATAACCAACTAAGTCTGTACTACCAGGAAGAGACAGGTCCAATTAACTATCTCGAGTCCGATATTTTCCACCCTCCTCCTCCATCTTCATTTGACACGGAAACTCCAGCACCACAACTATACTATCCACTGGTTTCAGTGGAATACAGTACATCAGGTAACACAATGTCCTTACATTTGATTTGAGAGATTTTATGTGTTTATAATGCTTTTTAGCTGATCCATGGCAACCAACTGCTACCCATAGTACACCTACAGTGATTGGTAGCATTGATGTCAATATTAATGCTCATTTATTGTCTACTGAAGGTGTGTTAATCGTTACTAACCTCAAGCAACATGTTCAGCATGATATTATTTTTAGGATCTCCAATTTTGACTACAAATGAGTTAAGCATTCTCTCTCATACAGTTGATTTTGCAACACCTACTGCTACAAAAGCTAAAATCTCGGTTGTTCAAAAGAGCACAGTTGCATCTTTAACTCCATCCATTACTCCAAATGACCTACCAAATTTCAGTACCAATATCATAATAATGGCGATCTTTGCAGCTTTATTGCTCCTAGCAGCTTTAACAATAATCCTCATGATGGCTATGCTGTTGAGCAGATCCTGTCATCGCTCTCGCAAGAAGAATAACTCAGTCGGACCCAGCAATTCATTCCGATTTGCTTCAGTACCAGGTGTTGGTATGGTGAATGGTACCTTTTACCAACAGCCAGTTCCAGCTGTCACTAACCATTTAGCGACAGCCCGCCCACAGTCATTAAGCACAAATTATGAGGATATGTAAGTCAATTAAATCATTGTTATGGAATGATGTTTACCCTATTTAGGACGTATCCTTATTATGATAATGTGGATGAGGGGTCTTTACCAGATGTTGAGCAGGTGTACATTTCCCGCCATCAAGGGATACCAATGAGGCACAACACCAGCTATGCCGCCAATTTCAGAGGTGCACAAAACCGGAGAATCACACTGTGAGTCATAATCTAACTCAACTTTGAAAGTTGCTTCAGTGCAATCATAATTAATTTTATTGCTTACTATTTCTTCTTTTGTATGTAGTAACCCACCAGTTCGCAGTCACAGATCCCTGCCCACTGCTGTTGTTAACTCTGGCTTTGTCATGCGAATGGTGGACAACACTGCTCATGGAGCAAATGACCACAACCAATAAACAATCAAACACATAAACAATGTTTTACACACACAATTTATTTTTAAAATAATTTTCTGTAGTTGAAAAAAATTACATCCCATGTTTCAATGTTTGGCATACGTGTGTTTATGTGATTTCCCCTGGTCTAGTTGGATAGTGTCCAATGTCTGCAGAGGAGACTAGATCTTGTTCTGCAACAACAACAGCAACATGCACACTGTGGTTCACTGTCTGCACAGTAGCTCATAATAACATAGCATATACTTATGCACAGTGAGAATACCACATATCAAAATCATAAATTAAACTAACATTAAGTGTGCAGTGCCAGAGCGCCGGCAACAGAAAAAAACACGAAATTCAAGTCACACCATCCACACCAGGTGGGACAGGAACGAGTTGATTTTGCCTAACTAAGATCAATTGAGAATTTCGAAAAAGTTATATGCAGGCAGCCAGGAGTAGCTCCGGTATGCTGACTAAGGTGTTGACCAATAGTGCAAATAGTTCTAGAAGTGAGATCACTAAAGCTAGCAAGAGCTTCAAACAGAAGGGGCAAAAGTGATACCAGCAATGGGCACAATATGATTCTAGGTGGCTCGCTTCCTAGCCTCACTTACTTGAAAGGCGTGTCTAGGGGTAGAAGAGCAGCACCATTAATGGTAAGGTTCTGGTGAGTGGAAACAACTGTCACATACAGACCTGCCGGACGGCCCCGATCCTAGTTGGGGAGAAAGATGTCTGCAGGCTAGGAATGACAATCGGGAATATGCTACCATTCTAAATCAGCTCGATACAAGCTAGGGTGAAATTAATTTTAGTCTTTTAAAATAGTACATTTCAAATGCATGAGCCCAAGTCATAATACTCATAGGATTTTGGTCAAAATGGTGCTGAATGTTCGTATATGTGTAACTTTTCATTGGCGTGTGGTTAGTGTAAAAACAAGTGATTGATGTAGTGTGCTTAAAAAATCAAGAGGCTACATGGAATAGATGCTTTGCCAAAAGGTATAGTGGTTTAGGTTAACTGCTACAGTTGAATATGATTCAGGTTGTTGGAGTACCCAAAGCACCCTCTGCTGGTTAGTACGCTGAGTTTTTGCCTATTTTGACTATTGGTATTATTTTGGCTGCACAGCTACACATAAAACATGAGTGTGCATTAATTTTGCTATGAAACACAGAATGGATGTGTACTACAGCACCGGTGGAACACGTCCTGTTGTGTCTAAAATAGTACAAGTAATACAATATTATCACAATGATATCCGTGAGTGGGTGTGCTGCTATAAATAGTGTAAAAACTTTACTCCGAACCATTAATACTGTTGCTGTATTGCTACTGGTGATCCAATGGCTCTCAGTGTCACTGCTGCTAATATATTATTCTTTCTTGTTGTTTCTACACCAGGTCCAGGTAAACCCAGCTGTAAGATTAATTATTTTGAACATTTTCAATAATGCTTTTTAGCTAATTCATGGGGACCTGATTGGAAACCGGCCCCTGCTGTTGCTACTAGCACAGCTCCATGGCAACCACCTGTTGTTACTAGTACTATACCTGCTCCATGGCAACCAGATGCTGTTACTAGTACTATACCTGCTCCATGGCAGGCAGCTGCTATTGTTATTACTAGTACTATTCCTGCTCCATGGCAACCACCTCCTGTTACGAGTACTATTCCTACTCCATGGCAACAACCTGCTGCTACTAGTACTACACCTGCTCCATGGCAACCACCTGCTGTTACTAGTACTACACCTGCTCCATGGCAACCACCTGCTGCTACTAGTACTGCACCTGCTCCATGGCAACCACCTGCTGTTACTAGTACTACACCTGCTCCATGGCAACCACCTGCTGCTACTAGTACTATACCTGCTCCATGGCAACCACCTGCTGCTACTAGTACTACACCTGCTCCATGGCAACCACCTGCTGCTACTAGTACTGCACCTGCTCCATGGCAACCACCTGCTGCTACTAGTACTGCACCTGCTCCATGGCAACCACCTGCTGTTTCTAGTACTATTCCTGCTCCATGGCAACCACCTGCTGCTACTAGTACTATACCTGCTCCATGGCAACCACCTGCTGCTACTAGTACTATTCCTGCTCCATGGCAACCACCTGCTGTTACTAGTACTCCATGGCAACCAGATACCATTACAAGTACACCACTAGTGACTGGTATGTTAATACTTCATCCTAACCCTAATACTGTAGTTTGTTTCACTGCATGCTAGAAGAGGAAAGTATTGTTGTCGATATCAACGCCAATCAGATTTCGACCAATAAAGGTATGTAAGTAGTGCACATTGATTACTAAATATTATTATATTGACGTTAGGAGTATCATCAACTGTAGCTACTGTAGTATCAACAACTAATGCACCATTCAACCAAACTGCTGTGGTGTCCACTGCTACAAAAGATCCAGCAATCGCTCAAAAGAGTACAGCTACATATCTAACGCCATCCATCACTCCAAATAAGCAGCCATCTGATAACAGCATCACAATCATTGTTGCTGTCATCTTTGCAGCTATAGTGCTGCTGGTAGCTGTAACAATAGCTCTCATGATGGTTATGCTGTCAAGCAGATCTTGTCATCGCTGTCGCAAGAACAAGCTATCCGATGAACACACAGCTGGTCCCACTAATTCCTTACTTTTCTCTCCTATACCCATTACAAATGGTACGTCCAACAATTTTCCAGTTCCAAGTGTCACAAGCTTCGTACCAGCTGTGAGCTCACAACCACAGCACGATGAAGATGACTATGATCAAGTGTGAGTAAAGTTTTCCAGTGAAAAATGTATCACTTAAAATTTTCAACAACACAGGGCTTCTGAATACTATGATAGTGTGTATGAAGACACTCTAACTGCCGGACCAGTGCTACCAATGAGGCGCAACACAAGCCATGCTGTTTATTTCAATAATCCTACTTACAACGATAACAATGGAAGAATCGCAGTACTGTAAGGCATTCGTACAACACAGAAACATGTATCCCACAAACAATTGTATGCGGCCTACAAATAAGCATACATGTATTACGAGAAGCTTATGATACTACAGAAATCATATTCTTAGCAGTGACACATCACACTGAAGTCTTTGTACTATTTACAGTGTATCAAATTTGTAACAGCTCTCATTCTCTTGTGTAGAAACCCAATGCAACGTCACAGATCAATGCCCACTGCTGCTGCTGATAATGCTGGCTTCAGGATGGTTGAAAACCATGCATATGGGGTGAACTATTACAACCGGCAGACGGCCGCATCATAAATGATCATGTGTATAGTACACTGATGTAATGCAACTATAACTATAAGTACAAGTCATGTATAGTGTATTCAACAGTTTTGTATAAAATTAATTGGGGAGGCACGGTAGTGCCTCCCTATATAGGGTTGAACAGAAAAACAAGATGGCGGCTACATACAATGTATTAGCGTTCAAACGCTGATATTTCGCCTGGTGATGAATTTTATACGTCCAAAGACACTTAAGTCTGCTATCTGGCGTTGTCCAATCTTACAGTAGCAAAGAGACTGCTCGAAATTATTAGGGAGACACGGTAGCGTCTCCCTATGTAGGGTTGAACGAGAAAACAAGATGGCGGCTACATACAATGTATTAGCGTTCAAACGCTGATATATCGCCTGGTGATGAATTTTATACGTTCAAAGACACTTAGATCTGCTCTCTGGCGTTGCCCCATCTTACAATAGCAAGGAGATCGCTCGAAATTGTTGCTAAAGTGACGAACCTGGAAACGGTGAAAATCGAGTTTCGTCATCTTCGTCTTCTTCTTTCTTCAGCGCGCCTAGTGCCTTTACGCGAGCAGTGCCGAGACCAAAACACCCACGAAAAGTAGTGAAATTCTCCTGGCAGGTGCCTTTTGAACTTGTTTTTAGCGCAACGGCGATATAAATTCCGCGATTTCTCGATCGTGATCCATTGTCAGCTAAGTGTTAGACGCCATTATTGTGATTGCGCAATACGCACGTGACCAAGCAGTGGTCAGCGCACGTGACCAAGCACTAGCTTTAGTATCGCCGCGCCGACGCGCCGTATGGTTCACGGAGAACACATAAATTGTCTGGAGTCTTCGAAGAACGGTAAGCTCGTATAGGATCACCATTCTGCACTTGCTAGATAATTATAACCGCCGTACAGGTCTACAAACAAGTGAGGGCGGGGCTCGTATGCACTGCATGCATGCATTCATGCATGCGTAGGCGACCAACATTATTATTTTTAGTTACAAGTTTAAAATAGTTAATAATAAAGAAAAGCCATCAACAACAGGAAAACTAAACCAATGGTGGAAACAAAGACGGCTCGGTACTTGCATGATATTGAACTGCACATTACTGAAAAAGAAAAATGGACACAAACAAGAAAAATAAAAAGATTTCTATCGAAATCAATAGGATGTAGGGTTGTGAAATCTACCACTGGTCCACAATGTAAAGTAACAAGGAACAAGCATGGAATAGTAACACGATTGACTTGCTAACAGACCATAGATCCCTACATCAGTGGCTGTACATAAGATCAATATTTTGTCACAAGCTGAATGCACATCTGGTGTCAGTCAACAGTAACTATAGCTGTAGTAGCTATAGTCAACCACAGCAGCCACTGATGTAGGGATCTATGGTCTGTTAGCAAGTCATGATCAATCGTGTTACTACTCCATGCTTGTTCCTTGTTAGTTTACATTGTGGACCAGTGGTAGATTTCACAACCCTACATCCTATTGATTTCGATAGAAATATTTTTAATTTTCTTACTAAAGTGACGAACCTGGAAACGTGAAAATCGAGTTTCGTCATCTTCGTTTTCTTATTTCTTCCACTCGCCTAGCACCTTTACGTGAGCAGTACCGAGACCAAACAACCCACGAACATTGGCGTCTGGAGTCTTCGAAGAACAACTGACCTTTGATTCATCATATATTATTGTGTGTACTGTTAAGCCAGAAATAATAATAATAATAATAATAAAAACTCACCGATTAGGCATGTGTAGTATCACCGTTCTGCTGCTTACCAGATAGTATCACCACCATACAAAAATTTCTAAACCAGAGTGGGCGGGGCTCGTATGCTGTGCAATCCTGCAGCATGCATGAGCTACATGTAGTTTCACTACAAGTTAAAAGCAATTATCAACAAAAGCAAACCACACCAATGGTGGAAACAAAGAGATACATTATCTTGCTGAATTCAAACTGCATCAAAAATTTGAAATTCACTGAAAAAGAAAAAAGGACACAAACAAGAAAATTAAAAGATTTCTAACGAAATCAAAAGGATGTTGGGATAAAGAAATCTGCTACTGGTCCACAATGTAAGCCAACAAGGAGCAAGCATGGAATGGTAACACGCTAACAGGCCATAGATCCCTACATCAGTGGCTGCTGTGGCAGTTCTGCTAGTTGCTATTGACTGACACCTTACGTGCATTGAATTGAATTTAGCTTGTGACAAAATATTGTATAATAGTCAAAATCTTATGTACAGCCACTGATGTAAGGATTTATGGTCTGTTAGCGTGTTACCATTCCATGCTTGCTCCTTGTTGGTTTACATTGTGGACCAGTAGCAGATTTTTTTATCCCTACATCCTTTTGATTTCGTTAGAAATCTTTTTATTTTCTTTAACATCTGGAAATAGGCCTGAATTTGCTGGAATATATCGCCTATTTCAGCCTGTATTCTCGTCTTACTGGCGAAAAGCTAAGCGAAAAGGTTGTGTAGTTATGCCTGAGACATTGTTCGACATAGCTAATAGTTTCAGCAAGCTACTGTGCCTTTAAACCGCTTTTCAGCTTGAATAAAGACATTTTTGTTGCTCGGTGTAGTCGCCATTGTTGTTCTTGGGCAATTCGTTCCCAACGCCAACGATTACTTGCCTGTACAGTTGTGTAGATAGCAGCACACAAGTTTGAGCCAACTTATGGTAGTATCTATAACCATCTAGGCCACGTAACATGGCGTTCTGATCAGGGGGAGTGCAGTAACGTCTGTTTTCTCGACCTCTTTCTCTGACAACAAAAAGTCGTGAATATAATTAACCTAACAACACGGATTGTTTCACGCACGTGGCCTCGTTTCCAGTCCCGGTTACGTAGTCTAATAAGTCTATGGAGCCACGTTGTTGAACCACGAACAATCTCGTTGATAGTGGAGTCACAGATACTGTAAATCAGCCGATAAAATCAGTGTGCTATATACTGAAAAAGAAGTGACTTGGTGTCATGGTAGCCCAAGAGGTGCCCACAAATGGTGGGGCACCTCAGTGACTTAGTGCCGGGGCCTGTGCCCACCTAGGCCCACCCGTAGATACGCCACTGCCGAGGATCTATCGTCTGAGGTGTTTAGACCACACCTGCGCTTATGCAAAAGAAGCGCTCGAGGTATTAGAGAGCCCAGAGAAGTTCCCAGAACCAAGCGATGGCCTATTTTCAAACGATGGCAGTGTAAACTCGAGTGGGTTTTTCGACGACTCCATTTTATTGTGGTTATTAACGTCGTGGTTATTAATGGTGGTCTAAGTGACTTAGCCGTGATCGGGCGGTGGTCTACTTTTTGTCTTCACACTATGTAGTCTAGGCCCTGACTAAGATTTGTATGCATTTAATTTAGGAGAGGATAACTCAACTGTTTTAGGGTAATTTGACCCCAAGGAATAAGATGTGATATGTGCCAAATTGTCTATTCGCTGCGAAATACTTAAAATGACCACGCCATTTTTATCGGCAGTTTCACTAACAATAATTCCTTTATCTTCTTAACCATTTTCTGGCAACTGCAAAAGAAAACCAAAATGGCTACACCTTTTTCACAAATGCATTAACATCTCTATTTTTAAAGAGTCTAGTTAAGATTCTGATGGATTGAAAACAGTACAACTACAGGGTATTACCAATAAGACACAATTTATTAAATTGAGGAAACAATCACTTAAATATAAACTTAGGTAGTATTTAGTATTACAAGAATGATGTTCACAAAAATTAATGATAGAGTTTTTGCAGGATTCACCTCCTTTATACTTGCAGTATTTGCAACGCTTGATTCCAGCTACCCTGCAGCAACATGTCCATTCTTGTGGGCGCATTTACCACATGTACAAGGATCAGGAAGGTCTTCAGGCTGGTGGGGTAACAATACCACGAACTACTAAATTTTCAGTCGTGTTTTTCACAACAGTGAAACCATACGACTCAGCGTTCATTTCTAAACTGGCATCTTTAAGTGGAGCTTGTATCCATAGCTGTTGTTGATAATATGCCCCATATGCTTTCTTGCATTGGCTGACTTGCAGAGAATTTATCAAAGTCCATTTTGAGGGAATTGTTATTAAGATGCAAGTCATCAAATGTTTCCAAGTCTGTTGTTGGCTTGAGACACCTTACTACAGCACTGAGGACAGGCTTGCAAGGTGTCTCCCTGCACTCCATGCTCTGACTGGATGTGATACAACTAGCAAGATTGCTACAGAACTTTAACAACTCAGAGTTGACATAGAGTATGATACAGATGGCATAAAATTTTCTAGTATGGTGTTTCAAGCCAACAACAGACTTGGAAAAATTTGATGACTTGCATCTTAATAACAATTCCCTCAAAATGGACTTTGACAAATTCCCTGCAAGTCAGCCAATGCAAGAAAGCATATGGGGCATATTATCAACAACAGCTATGGATACAAGCCCCACTTAAAGATGCCAGTTTAGAAATGAACGCTGAGTCGTATGGTTTCACTTTTGTGAAAAACACGACTGAAAATTTAGTAGTTCCTGGTATTGTTACCCCACCAGCCTGAAGACCTTCCTGATCCTTGTACATGTGGTAAATGCGCCCACAAGAATGGACATGTCACTGCAGGGTAGCTGGAATCAAGTGTTGCATATACTGCAAGTATAAAGGAGGTGAATCCTGCAAAAACTCTATCATTAATTTTTGTGAACATCATTCTTGTAATACTAAATACTGCCTAAGTTTATATTTAACTGATTCCTCAATTTGATAAATTGTGTCTTATCGGTAATACACTGTAGTTGTGCTTTTTTTGAATCCCATCAGAATCTTAAAATAATATTAAAATCTTTAAAAATAGAGATATTAATTCATTTGTGAAAAAGGTGTAGCCATTTTCGTTTTTTTTAAGTGAGTATTGGTTTTGGCACACATCCCAATACGTTCTTTAGGGCCATATTACCTTAGAACAGTTACCAGAAGTATGTTACTAAAAATGGTTAAGAAGATAAAAGGCCGATAAAAAGGGCGTGGTCATTTTCAAGTATTTCACAGCGAATAGACAATTTGGCACATATCACATCTTATCCGTTAGGGTCAAATTACCCTAAAACAGTTGAGTTATCCTCTCCTAAATTAAATGCATACAAATCTTAGTCAGGGCCTCTACTATTAGTTAAAGTCAATTTTTATTTATTAAGCAAACGGGCAACCGTCCGCTTAAGCATCACGATAATGTTTTCAAACCTAATTATAGCTAATAATAATTAATTTTACTGAGTACAGTACATTAGTCTTTGACTGAACTACTCTCTGCTGAACCTTTGACAAGAACTGTGCTCTTGATATTGCGCAATCTATTAAGAACTGTCGGCAGAATCTTTGGTAGGAACAGCAGTAGCTGACATGTTGTGGGCAATATCAGCAAGCATACTGTCAACACCACATATCCTTCTGGCTCATACTGACGTAGAAAAAGAATAGCAGCAATAGGAATGTCCAAGGTGGTCACAAAAAATACAATAGCAATGAAAATATTGATCTTCTTGGTATCCTTAAAGTTTTTGTATGTAATCTTGCGAGTACGAATGGCAAGGTAGAGTATCAGCAGTAAGAATAGAGCAAGATATACTAGCATACATGCTACAGCAATATAAGGTGCTGTTCCTGTTAGACGAAAATGTACCACATTCGTGAAGTGTGACTCTGCTATAACTTGAGTTTTATAAGTGGACATTGTTGGTACTTCAATTATCAAAGTAAGCAAGAAGATAATGTTAGGAGTGAACGAAAGCAAGAAAATGAAGAAGAACAGAGAATAATTCTTGAATCTTTTGCCGAGACCTGATTTTAGTTGATTAGAGTATCTGAAAATGTGATACACTCTTAGTTGTATAATGAACAGTGTAGTTAGTGTCAGACTAAAACCATTCACAGCTGATAGAAGATTAAGACATATTGTCACAGAGAACATGACAGGAGAAAGGACAAAGCTACCTTGAGTGATGGTGAATATAGCAGCTACACAATATAGGTAACAACCAGCAAACATGACAAGTCTGAGGTATGGACTGGTAGCTCTGATGACCTTGCATTTTTTGTAGTGAAGATACATGTATAAGTAGAGCTGTACGGTAGTGAAGATAATGACTGCACTAGTTGCTATATACAGCAATATTGCAACAGGTAAGGAAATGAGAGCATATTCATCATCTAGTCTATCTTTTGGAAGATCACTGGTATTAATGTTAGCATGAAAGTTAGTGGCATTCAAAGGATTGTAAATTCCAACATTGAGCTCAGTTTTATTAATAAACCAGATAATCTGAACAAGAGTAGACACACTGCGATTTTGATTGAATTCAACTAAGCCACCAGCTCCTTGAAAGCTTAAACGAGCCATTTGTTCTTCAATCACGTCTGTATTTCAGGTTGTCCGATTGTGTAGTTATCAATCGAAAGATTCTTGTCCCTCAATACTGAAAGAGAATTGTTCAATGCAAGAGCTAGAGCCCAAACTTGATCATAATAATAAGCTCCAAAATCCACCTCAGAAAATATATCACTTTCGTTGTACAGATCTTTCAGCAGGTCAAGCTTACTGTCAAATTTCCATTTAAAAGCTGAATAAGGTTCATCAGATATCAATTCAATGTGGGCTGCAGTAGTCCATGGAAATAAGAATATATGACCTTGGATACCACTGAAAATTTTCTCACGATCATCACTTACTAACCGTTTAGGGCTTCCCTCAACATGGATCCAAGTGTACTGGGGATATACCAATCCTCCTTCGAGTGCACGAGTCACTAGAATGCTGTCCTGTTCTTTTTCGAGCATAGCAACAAGAATGGTCACACCTTGTGTCTTAATGCAAGAGATTACTTGATCAAAGTATATATCGGTCTTGCCGTTTATTTCTTTGGTAAATACTAACATTTTACCTTTTAACTTTAAATCCTGCTCAAAATATCGTGCAAGCTCACTATTAAATACATTTCCACTGTTATAAACAAGACCCACTCTCTCCCAATTGAATTGGTCCATTAAAGCAAGAATCATGTCAGAATATGTAGTGGCTGAGCCAAGGAAAGTCCACAAGTGTGGAAAACGATGAATTTGCCTTTTAAATATTGGTGAATTGGCAAATGAGAAGTGTATGAGGTCAAATCCATCATGACCTATGATAGAAGAAATTACCTCGGTATGAGAAGAGCAACCAAACCCACTGACTGCTACAATAGGTCTGCATGGTGGGTCAATTGTGTACTTCAATATGTTACTCAAGCCATTCACTATATGATGTGATGAACAAGGCTCTCGTTCCCTTATGATCAGTTCAATATGATACCCAGGAAGCAAGTCAGCATGACGCGTACGATTGTTAATTTCTTCTTGAGCAACAAGTGCTCCTGCCGCAACACTTATAAATCTAGTAAAAGGCACTAGAGTCACTAGATACAATGGTTTAGTGTCTTTAGTGAGAAAGGTGTTGGGACAACGACTGGCAGCAATGGCTGATACTCTCAGCAAAGTCAGTAACACAATGATCAAATTCGCCATTCTTGCTATTGTCAGGCTCACACCCAACAATTGAGCTGATTGAATGATGCAACAACTTGAATAATTTTTGGCTGGCTAGCCCGGTCAGTTCAAGTTGCCGTATCTCGATCCGGATCTTCGAAGGCCGCTTCTACCCAGTGCCGACTGAATTTACGTCCAGCACCACATTTCCTATGGCGGTATATGTACAGAGCATTTTCGCGAACACTCCCGCGAAGAAACAATAGACCCAACCGCAGCAGGGAAAATTTACCCATTCCGCGAAGAAACCAAAGACCATCTCATTCAACCGCAGCAGCTATTATTACTTGTAATAACTTCTACTCGTTTTACTAATGAGAGAACCCCGCGTATCATTCTTCGAACCGTAACTCTTTACGTCATGCATGAATGCCCCGGATGATTATTGATGACAGATGTCACTTAATCCTACTTTTTTCTATTTCATTTCTAAGAAATGTGGGTAGCAACCGGTGCTCATTATAGTATGAAGAGAGAAAAGACTTCAAATATGAGAGAGAATGAGCTGATTTAATAGAAACAGGGAGACTATTCCAGAGTTTGATTGATAATGGATAAAATGAATTTAAAATATGAAGATGACTTGCAATGAATTTTACAAAATTAATTTCTGTTATTGCAAGTCAAACGCAGCTGAATATTATAGTTGACATTGGTCATAATATCTCACTATCAGAGACTGATCATTTGTCACACTTATGTAGTATATGCTTACCATGTTTCTTCTGCTGTATTACAGACGTACTTACGATTTTAAGCTTTCAGAGCTCCAGCGCTCTTCTTGACAAACAGTTTGTAGTTATATGCAAACAGTGGGATAACAAAAAGAATCGAATTCATAGCCCTAGGACAATGCTACTAAAAACCATCACGATCACCCTTTGTTCGCTTTGTGTGCATATAAAAATATTTTAGAAATTGAAAAGAACAGTCTACACGCAACCGTACAATTATTAGGGAGGCACGGTAGTGACTAGTCTAGTCTCGTCCCCAGACCACACCCCTCGCTTATTGCTAGTGAGAGGGTCTGGTGACTTTAATCGATTTTCTTGGGCCAGGAAGTAATATCTTCCCCGGAATGTCTGGGATAGAATCTGATTGGTCAGAAAGCCAACTCTTACGTAATACAAACCACATCGATAGAATGATGGCGTGAAGATACCTAGATATGACTGCTCGACAGTATATATGTTCCTAAAAAGCGCGGAACATATATACATGTACCGGTATATAATCAGACGGCTGCATTTGTCAGCATCGGTCATGAAATTCCGACAGACAATCAGCGTTTTGCCAATACTGAGTTTGTCAAGGGAAAAGACGTTCTCGTCAGCCTGGAGAAGGCAAGAGTCTGTGTTTTGCTACTCTGCAGTCTGCCTGCTGTCTAAACGTCTTCGCCTTCTCCCTCGTCTAACGCGCAACTGCATACACTTGTGTATTCATTTATTGCTGGTGCAAATTCCGACATTTATACGGATTCATTAGTGTTACGTAACTTTCTTACACGAAAAGCCCAAGAAAGTGCAACTAAAGTCACCAGACCCTCTCACGAGCAATAAGCGAGGGGTGTGGTCTGGGGAAGAACTAGGTAGTGACTCCCTATGTAGGAATGAACGAGAAAACAAGATGGCGGCTACATACAATGTATTAGCGTTCAAACGCTGATAGTTCGCCTGGTGATGAATTTTATACGTCCAAAGACACTTAGATCTACTCTCTGGCGTTGCCCCATCTTACAGTAGCAAGGAGATTGCTCGAAATTGTTATTAAAGTGACGAACCTGGAAAATTAAAGGTGAAAATCGAGTTCCGTCATCTTCCATTTCTTCAGCGCGCCTAGCGCCTTTACGCGAGCAGTGCCGGCCATGCCGAGAATTAAACACCCACGAACAGTCATGAAATTCTCCTAGCCTTTCAAAATTATTTTAGCGAAACGGCCATTTCTCGATCATGATCCCGTTGTCAGCTAAGTGTTAGACGCCATTATTGTGAGTGCGCAATACGCACGTGACAGATCCTTATGTGTTAATTTTTGTGTTTATTTGTTAACAGCATTGTAACCTTTTCTCTTTGCAGTTAGGTTACTAGTTAGTTACTCATTTTTTGTAAATGATGAAAAACTTCGGTTCAAAACGTCTTACAAAGAAAGTTTTAATGAGTCTACATGTACGACGATACGCTCACCAAATTATCTGCTATCACCTATAATGGATGTAACCAAAAATCTCTACTCAAGTGTGAATAATAATTATTATGTTAGTTATAGTATTTTTTATTACTACTCATGCATGCAAGTGTAAGGAAGTGGTAAAAATATACATGTATTATAATGCTGAAGATAAGGTGCGGCACTACCGGGGTACAAGGCTATCGTATGATTTATGTGAATGGGTACCGCAGTGCTATGTATCATTGCATTGCTTCTGAAATAACCTTTGTGTGGAAAATCAAACTTACCAACCTTCTTAACTTGGAGCGCCAAGTCATGTTAAGTTTTTAATGTACAGAGGATTATTAAACGTACAAGACAGTCGTTTTTACTACCACGCCAAGTCATGGCGTGGTAGTCATGGCAACACATCAGCATTAGAGGTTCCAATGCTGTGAGTGTGCAGTGACTCAATCAAAAATGTTATACACCTATTATTCATTTTCATGCTGTGTATATGGATTCAGAACAAAAAAGTTGTGAACACGGCACATGTGGCGAGTAGAAGGATACATCACAAGAAAAAACCTCTATATCCTGCGGCATTGCGCTTTTATGCAATGGACTCAGCTTTCAAAAAAGCCCAATTCCCTAAAAAGCACGGAACGTGCCGGTATGTACATTCATGATGTTATTAACAAAACTTATTATGAGCAATCAGAATAAAGAAAAATTAGAGTAGCGTCTGCCAAACTGCTAAATATTTGAGCAGCAGGGGCCTCAGAATATTAAATAAACTATTCATCAGGTGGACTACGGAGTGCTGACCAATCACAACCAGCTAGTAGACAGAGCAACACATGTAGACACCACGACAACTGTAATTCTACTAGAATCACATCTATAATGATACAGTGCACCACTATTAATATGACTATGTTTTGATTGTTATCCTGCTTTGTCTAAACATGGTTGTTATTGATTTGTTTTGTCGATATCACTCTCCCACCACCATGACCCATGATCTTTAAACCTTAATACTTCTAGTGGTTTCTCCTCCCAAAGATTTTATATGAAAGAACACACATAGAATTATAATGATATATCAGGTAGCAGATGTTGATGATAACAGATACTGCATAGATGTATGCAGGAATGCGAGGGTGAATACATAAAGTACATAATATATTACTATAATGTTTTTGCAGACGACATGATCTGAATGATGACTGTGTAGCTATAGCCTATACAATCTGTGATAATCATCTTATATTATGTTATGAGCAAACCGTGGATCTGGACAATCCGTGGATTGCGCCGCATAGATCCAAGCCTTGCGCGGGCAATTCAGTTAAGGATTGAACGTCGCGGGCAATCCAAGGATTACACGACTCGTGCGCAATCCACGGATTGCGCAACTGACTTAACGCTCACGTGTTCAGTTTCTGGTGATTGATCTGTGCTGTTAGCCTTGCTGCAAGGCTGTACAAGCTGGTTATGTTAGGGAGGAAATGACTCAGAGGTATAAACGAGAATAAGACAAAGAAAGAGTGGAAAACGGGAGGAGCAAGGCCAAAGGAGAAGACGCCAGATGAAGAGAACAGAACTCAATGCGGCCTGCAGTAATTATGACAACTACAGAAGAACTCGATGAAGATGATCAGCCTACTTTCTTTACTTCGTCACACTGCCGGCAGCACAATCAGTTTTCTTATTATTTCACAATTTTATATCACATACGGTCCGCTCATGCACGGTCGCGCAAAACATGGATCCAAGCTTTGTGCACAACATAATATACATTATGCACCCTCTCATCAACAACTAACAATGTGTGAACACATGCAGGGATAAAATAAAACACATGCAGAGAAAATTGTTTTGATTTTAAAAGCCCATAAATTATGATCATTGTTTCATCTACTAGCCTACTATTATACATGTAGCTCACTGAAGCCATTATAGGTTTATTGTTTAGACCACGGCTAATGATTTCCACTTGCAGAAATTGATAAGCAATATTGTATGTTTTCATTTACAATAACACGATCTCAGTATAAGGTTAGGGTGTGATTAGTTATTGTTCCACCTATAATAATGGGATGTATACCCTAGCTAAATCGATGAGTTTGTGCGGTGGACTGATTATACATCCTGTTGTGTCTACAGAACTTATATTTACGAGTAGTGCTGCTCTATAAATTGTTGTGCAAAATTCAACCATTAATTGCTGCCATTGCGTGTATACTGATGATCTAATGGCTCTCACTTCTGTGATATGCTTTCTTTCTATCTTCAGTGTGTCTGTATCTGGTACGTAAGTATACACGATAAATAAAACATTGGCCATGTAATGCAGTATGCAGCTTCGAATATATTGCTATATAATTGTACACTGAGTATAATTATATCTCCCAATATTTACACATGTGGATAATTCTGGTTCACAGGAACCAGTTGTCTGTATCCTTCTAACTTTCTTTCTATTTTTCTCAGCTACTCCTTGGCAAACAGTTGTTGCAAGTACTAAGCCTGCTCCATGGCAAACAATTGCTACAAGTACTAAGCCTGCTCCATGGCAAGCAGTTGCTACAAGTACTAAGCCTGCTCCATGGCAACCAGTTGCTACAAGTAGTAAGCCTGCTCCATGGCAACCAGTTGCTACAAGTACTAAGCCTGCTCCATGGCAACCAGTTGCTACAAGTACTAAGCCTGCTCCATGGCAACCAGTTGCTACAAGTACTAAGCCTGCTCCATGGCAAACAGTTGCTACAAGTACTAAGCCTGCTCCATGGCAAACAGTTGCTACAAGTACTAAGCCTGCTCCATGGCAACCAGTTGCTACAAGTGCTAAGCCTGCTCCATGGCAACCAGTTGCTGCAAGTACTCCTCCAGCAACTACTGGTACTTATTATCACACTCACATTCAGTTGCTATAAAATTGTGTGTTTTTAATTTACTTTTACGATAATATAGGAAGCTCGTCATATTTTAGTGCGGACTTGATGACTACTAAAGGTACGTATGCTTAATACCTTGTATGATTAGATGATAATATTAAATTTTAGCAGAAATATCAATTTCGACTGCAAATATCATTCAAAGTAGCACTGGTGTCAGCTCATCAACACCCACTCTCTTGCAAACTGACCCAACATATCAATTTACAGTTCCTACTGTGTCTCCCACTGGTATAATCATAAGTGATGGCTCGACAACAGTCACAGCATTAACCCCATCGATCACTAAAATTGCGGGTTCAATAAGCAACCAACTGAATGTAACAATTATTGCTATAGTTATTATCACAGGTGTCATGATCCTGTTGATAGTAGCAATGGCTCTCTTGATGGTTATGTTGATGATCAGATCTTGTCAGCACTCACAAAAAAATCGGTGCATTGGAGAAAATCATAATTCTGTTATTTTAATGCCAGTTGATGTTAACGCTATTTGTAATGGAGACATGAACAATCGACCACTAGCCTACATTCCAATCAATCCACAACTGCAGCAGCAGCAGCAGCAGCAGCAGGAGGAGGAGGAGGAGCAGCAGCAGGAGGAGGAGGATCAGGAGGAGGAGGAAGAGGAGGAGCAGGAGGAGGAGGGGCAGGAGGAGGAGCAGGAGGAGTTGCAGGAGCAGCAGCTGCTGCAGCAGGAGCAGCAAAGTTATCAAAATTCAACTGAACGTAGCGCTTGTGCCGTGAATAATTTGTAAGTTACTAAGAATATTATGATAATATTAGGTACATGCTATTCACAATTCAGACAATATTTTAGTGCTGATGAGAGTAGTTTGAATGATGCTGAAAATGTACTGGATTCTTCACCAAGTACTGTGCAGAACCGAGATATACCGGTGGCACACAACTTGTGTTATGCTGCTCAATTCAGAGGTGCACACAACAGGAGAATCCCACTGTGAGTGAACATGACGACTGTATAGTATGCATGCAGTCACTATAATTTATTTGTGGGGCACATAAGCACATGCAATAAATGTGACTGGATCTGGGAAAATGAACCTTAAGGGGAAACGTACAATATGATCGGGAAACGTAAAATAACGTAAACTGTGCAGTATTTTGATTTTATCGATGCTTGTGTGAAAATGATAAGTACTATCCTTGTTCTTTTCAATACAGAATTGGTTTTTGACCAAAAAAAGTCAAAATACTATGAACATTATGTGCTGTTTTAATCTAATAGAGATCCCCATAAGGCTCATTTTCCCAGATCCGGTCACAAATGTATGCAATAGGTATATGATTTGTCATTTTTCTACCCTCAGTGAACAGCCAAGACCATTGCCACGCAATGCTGCTGTTGCTGTCAACCCAAGCTTTATCTTGGCTGTGGTGAATAACAATGAATATGAAGCCAAATAATTACAACCATGCAGTAGACAGACAATAATTAATTATGTTGTGCATTTTTGATTTCTAGACTAATTCATCACATTATGTGCAGCATGTAAAGCCAATAAAATTCCCTGCTGTATTGTTTTGATCTATCCTGTTAAAATGTTACTATTATGACTCCCTCCCACAAAATCAATGCAATTTTAACTTTCTGCGGCATCAATTATTGGTATTTACTCATCACACTATGTAACTATGACAACTCAGTAATTGGAAGTTGCGTATTATTATGATCACGTTTAGGCTCTTGATCTTGCATTAAATAATCATTTTCTTGCATTGACAAACAAATCTTTCAATAATATTGATGACACAATTGGTCAACCAGGAATTACAGATGTTATTGAAGAACAGATGGTATGGTACTGCTTGATTGGTAGTGAGGTACATGTATTGATTTTGACTGAATGCAATTAATAATTCCATTATTCATGAGCGTTCAGCTGATGTTAAAACTACTATCATTAGTATTATTTTTTGTAGCTGTAACAGTAGCCTTCATGATAGTGATCCTGTCAAGCAGCCGAATCCTGCCATTGATCTCATAAGAACAATCTCTCCGATGTTAGCTGGTCCCAGCAACTCACCGATGCTAACTGGTCTCACATACATAGCTGGTCCCAGCAATTTCATTTCTGCTTACCTCTATAATTATTAGTTGTAAAATATTGTTTACCAGCTCCGTGCCATGAGATACCAGTTAGCCCATGACCGCATGCAGCCTTGCATGAATGACAATGATGACTATGACCATGCATGAAATAAACCTTTATGGTTCTTTTAAAATGTGCCATTAGTGCTTTTATTAAGCAAAGTAGCTAGTGCATAATATTCTATTAGTGTGGATGAAGTCACGCAAACTGCTGCCCAGTATCCTTGAGGTTAAACATAAATTATTATGCTGCTTATTTCAGAAACCAACACAGCAACTGGAGAATTGCAGTACTGTAAGACATTGTGGGTTGCTGTAGCAGTGATAAAGAGAAAGCAGCTTCAGTCAATAATAAGTCATGGTATCAGTGCACCTTATTATTCTTTTGCATAGTATAAATCTCTCAATCTCACCATCAGAGACTGATCATTTGTCACACCTACGTACGTAGCATATGCATAGCAGTGACACACATATACTGTGTGTCTGTTTTTTTGTTCTGCTGTATTACAGACTTACTCACTAAGAGACAGATTTGTACTTAATGAATGCTTTCAGAGTTCCAGCCCTCTCCTTGACAAACAATTTGCAGTTATGCAAACATTGGGTTAACACAAAGAATCGAATTCATAACCCTAGAGCAATGCTACCAAAAAACAACACGATCACCCTTTGTTCGCTTTGTGTGCGTATAAAAACATTTTTGAAATTGAAAAGAAACACTGGACAGCTGAATAATCACACTGGTCACGTGTGTTTTGATAATCCATGAGCTATAGCGTTTCTTAAATAAATAAGAAGCATGCATGCAATATTTAAATCAGCCTTCCTTTACTCAATGTGGTTCTGATAACAGCAAAAGGATTTCTATGATGTTAAAGTTATATTTATTGCTATTATTGTTGTCATTGCTGAGGGTATCAGCCATTGCTGCCAGTCGTTGTCCCAACAGCTCTCTCACTGTAGACACTAAACCATTGTATCTTGTGACTCTAGTATCATTCACCAGGGTTGTCAGTATTGTGGCTGGAGCACTTGTTGCTCAAGAAGAAATTAACAATCGTGCTAACTTGCTTCCCGGCTATCATATCGAACTGATTGTTAAAAGGCAAGAGCCTTGCTCTTCAAGTGACATAGCTACTGGCTTGAGTAACATATTGAAGTACACAATTGACCCGCCATGCAGGCCTGTTGTAGCAGTCGGTGGACTGGGTTGCTCTTCTCATGCTGCAGTTATGTCTCCTATTTTAGGTCATGATGGATTTGACCTCATACACCTCTCATCTGCTAATTCGCCAATATTCCAAACTCACATTCACCGTTTTCCACACTTTTGGACTTTCATTGGCTCGGCCACGGTATACTCTGACATGGTTCTAGCTTTGATGGACCAATTCAATTGGGGGAGAGTGGGTCTTGTTTACAACAGTGGAAATGTATTTACTCATGAGCTGGCACGAAATTTTGAGCAGAAGCTAAAGTTGTCAAAAAGGAAAAGTTTGGTATTTAGTGAAGAAATAAGCGGCACTTCCAAAATATGCTTTGATCGAGTAATCTCTAACATCAAGTCACAAGGTGTGACCATACTAGTTGCTATACTCAGAGAGGAACAGGACAGCATTCTAGTGACTCGTGCAGTCGAAGAGGGATTGCTGTATCCCCAGTACACTTGGATCCATGTTGAAATAAGTCCTGAATGGTTATTAAACGATAAACATTATGATGGTGAAGCTATCCTCAGTGGTATTGAAGGACATATATTCTTGTTTCCTTCTACAGATCATAATCGATCAGTTAATTTAGTATCTGATGAATCTTACTCAGTTTTTGAGCATAAATTTGAAAATAAGCTTCCCCAGCTGGAGGCATACTATAACGAAAGTGATAAAATTTCTGTGATAGAGTTCGGAAGTTATTATTATGATCAAGTTTGGGCTCTAGCTCTTGCATTGAACAATTCTCTTCCTGTATTGAGAGACAAGAACCTATCAATCGATGACTACACAATTGGACAACCTGAAATTACAGACGTGATTGAAAAACAAATGGCTCGTTTAAGCTTTCAAGGAGCCGGTGGCTTAGTTGAGTTCAATCAATATCGCAGTGCGTCTACTCTTGTTCAGATTATCTGGTTTGTTGATAAAACTGAGCGCAATGTTGGAATCTACAATCCTTTAAACGTCACTAACTTTCATGCTAAGATTAATACCAGCGATCTTCCTAAAGATAGACTAGATGATGAATATGCTCTCATTTCCTTGCCAGTTGCAATGGTGCTGTATATAGCAACTAGCGCAGTCATTATCTTCACTACCGTACAGCTCTACTTATACATGTATCTTCACTACAAAAAATGCAAGGTCATCAGAGCTACCAGTCCATACCTCAGACTTGTCATGTTTGCTGGTTGCTACCTATATTGTGTAGCAGCTATATTCACCATCACTCAAGGTAGCTTTGTGCTGTCTCCTGCCATGTTCTCAGCAACAATATGCCTTCTTCTTCTATCAGTTGTGAATGCTTTTAGTCTGACACTAACTACACTGTTCATTATACAACTAAGAGTGTATCACATTTTTAGATCCTCTAAAAATCTAAAATCAGGTCTCGGCAAGAAATTCAAAAATTATTCTCTGTTCTTCTTCATTTTCTTGCTTTCGTTCACTCCAAACATTATCTTCTTGCTTACTTTGATATTTGAAGTACCAGCAATGTCCACTTACAGAACTCAAGTCACGAGAGAGTCACACTTAATGAACGTGGTACATATTCGTCTAACAGGGACAGCACCTTATATCGCTGTAGCTTGTTTGCTAGTATATCTTGCTCTATTCTTACTGCTGATACTCTTCCTTGCCATTCGTACTCGCAAGATTACATACAAAAACTTTAAGGATACCAAGAAGATCAATATTTTCATTGCTATCGTGTTTTTTGTAACCACCTTGGGCAGTTCTGTTGTCACTATTCTTTTTCTACGCCAGTATGAGCCTGAAGGTTATGCGGTGCTGACAGTTTGTTTGCTAATATTACCCACAACATGTCAGCTACTGCTGTTTCTACCAAAGATTCTGCCGACTGTACTAAGTAGCATACGCAACATAATTGTCACACATGCATAATTTTTGATAATAAATCATACTTCTATTGTCATGCAAAAAGTTTTAATTAAAAATTTGGACAAACTAATCAAATTTTGAAAACAACTACTAGGAAACGATTACTCAGGTAGTATACAGGTGCCTCGTGTGTACTTATGACCTGACAATAGGTCCTCTGTCTAAGCTTCTAGAGTGCATGGGAGGAGCTACATAGTAAACACGAAGGTGGGACTTTGACTATAATATTAATACCTGTAGTTCCCAGCCAGATCTGAAAATGAGATCTCCAATGTTTCCTTGATGAAATCTAGGATGGGCATGTAATATTAACAATCTCTATAATTGCGAGTGCTATTTTACATGCTCATGCTGTTACTTTTCTGGGATGCAAGTGTGATATCTCCTCATTTACACAGTCTATGAGAAGTAAGAATAACTATAATTATATAATTATATTATTTAAAGTAGTATTGATTACAGATGACTACTTGGGGAATACCACTGAACGGGTGTTTAGACTGTGGTCAGCAGTATAGGATCCAGAAATGTAATCACTACACCTCAAATTCAATTAGCCACTGTCCTGTCTAGATCTGAAGTCAAGCAGTAGGTAAAATGATATTTTAAATTATAAGGTGTAAATTACTATGAGCGGTCGTCAATTATCAAAATATCATGAACTTTTAACATGACTGAACTGCATGATGCACACCTGCATATCAATAGCTAACTCTCAATACAAAGATCAATAAACCTACTTCAATTTAACAGAAACCATGCACTGGCTATAAAAATTTACACATACTTTTTGTGAACATTAATTAATGCACACATAATCATGCACTTTTTGACCAATGCATCCAAAACATCATTGTAAAACTTAAATGTCACCTATCATGAGGTACATACGTAGTTCACTCTGAGAGTCTTTACTGTTATTAGAATCCAATTCGTTTAAAAACTCCAATAGTAAAATGACAGTGAGGGCAAGCATGAACCACGTCCTTGCAAGTTAATGAGTAGTGGAATCCAGCAAAACCTAACAAGACATAGACATTTATGACTCTCAACAACTAGCATATACTTACAGTGCAAGCCCAAAAAGAAACTGAGCCCACCCATAAGCAAAAATGTGAACAATCCAGCCACATAGTTTATGCTGGTGACAATATCTTGGTTGCAGGAAGGACAACGCATCTGCACTGGTATTTCTCCAAGCTTGATGTTGCTTATCACATTGTGCTGCATGGTGGAGATGCATGCAGAATTAATTTTAGTACTCTAGTTATACATGTAGCTAAAATGCGGAAAACTTAACTTGGGTGTAACCCCATATTTAATCGCCTATATACCTGGTGGATTACCACAGGAGGCTGAGGAGGAGCCTCGGACTGGTAGGCCGGTAATGACTGGAGATAAGGCTGCTGTGGGGGAGGTGCATGAAAGCCGTAATAGGCCGCTGGGTTTGGAGGAGCAGTATGTTCTTGGTAGGCAGGTTGTGGTGGTGGCTGAAAAATAAGTGACATGAGTAAAGTATAGTAATAAGTAGCTAATTCCAGCTATAGGATTACAGCATGAAGGCATGTATGCAGTCAGTCAAACTTAATGCGCCATAGGCCGTATGAATAGGAATTTTCTCCCACATGCAAGTAGCCTTGAATATTGTAGCCTTAGAAAGCCGAACTTTGTAGGCTGTGCGTGCATCACAGCAGTTTTACCTTTTCCATTTGGATACTGTTACCAGTAGACAGTTCGCGCTTAGGAGCTCATGCGCCGGATCATCAGTTTTGCATACACTGCAATCAGATTACCAGTGTTCAGTGTCTAGTAATCGAAATGCGCATGTGCGTAGTGCGATGGGGACTCAACAAGATTACACGCACGCCTTAAATCATGCGAGTTAGAGCAAAGGGGAACCACAACATAATTCCTTTTATTGACTAGTTGTGTCTATACTGTGACAAGTTTAAATCAGTAATAATTATAAAGCAGATACCAATCTCAGTTCGCGTCCAGTGCATGCATAGATCATCCAGTATGGCTCTCGGTATCACAGCTGCAGTGACATGTTTCCTTTCTGTCTTCATTATTTCTGTACCAGGTAAGCTAGTGTGCATGAATTTAGTAATGGTAGCTAGCATGATGCAGTACTGATGCTACACGCAAACTGTCTACATGAGTAGATGTTCCTGTATCTCAATGAATCAGCATTCCTCTTTCTCTCATTATGACTTAATAATATAAAATTATTTCTCTCACATTATTAGACACAGGAAGCAGCTGTACCAGTGGGTTTATGCACTTGGATTTACTCACAAAGAATGCTGAAATTATCAATGGAGGGAAACCAACCAACAATGAACTGAATGACGAGTTTAGACTTTTTCCAAACATGAATTTTACCTGCAGTGGTAGGATCAATGGTCTACTTCTGAGAGCTGATATCAGACGGAGCAATAATTTCAGATATCAGTATCCATTGATTCAGTTATGGCGAAAGAACAATGGTGACCAATTCAACAGGGTAGCCAGTCAGGAGATCAGACTAGCAGAAGGAGACTTCAGTCCAGATGGAGTGCTCCAGTATACGCTAACTACTCCCATTTGGTTCCAGAGTGGAGATGTGCTTGGAGTATATCAGCCTGGTTCTGGCAATTCTGTTGTTCAGCTGTATTTTATTGCTGACAACAGTGCTCCTGATAGCTTCCGATTTCAAGGAAACCCATCAACTGAAATAGCTCTGCGAAATACAAGCAGAATATGGAACCAAAATATTCTGTTAACACCAATCACAAGTAACGAAAATAAATAATATTTATGTATTAGGGAGGCACGGTAGTGCCTCCCTATGAGGGATGAACGGGAAACAAAATGGCGGCTACATGCAATCATATATTAGCATTCAAACGCAGATATCTCGCCTGGTTATGAATTTTATACGCCCAAAGACACTTAGATCTGCTCTCTGGCGTTGCCCCATCTTACAGTAGCGATTACCAGCAATTTTCAGAAATACGTAGATTGTTCTCTATATTGTAGTTTCAGATTCTGGACAGCAAGAGGATTCGAATGATACCATTACTGCAGTGTTTCTACAAAGAACAACTGCAGTAGCCGTGATAAACTACACAGATTTTTGGTATTTTTTCTCCGTTTGTCCTTATACTAGGGATATACGGTCAATGGCACAATAATGTATTTTTACATTACAAATGTTTATTTCGCGCGGAGAAAAAAAATCAATAATTTTTTACGGTATGGTAATCGCTACTTACAGTAGCAAGGAGATTGCTCGTAATTGTTACTAAAGTGACGAACCTGGAAACGGTGAAAATCGAGTTTCGTCATCTTATTATTCTTCTTATTCTTCTTCTTTCTTCAACTCGCCTAGCGCCTTTTATGCGAGCAGTGCCGAGACCAAAACACCCACGAACAGTCGTGAAATTCTCCTGGCAAGTGCCTTTTGAACTTTGTTTTTAGCGAAACGACGATATAAATTTGACGAGTTCACGATCGCGAACAGTTGTCAGCTAAGTTTTAGATGCCATAATTATGCCTCGGTGGGCGGAGCCACGGGGCATACATTAGTCGTGTTGTGTATGAATCTGTCTGTCTGTCGGCAGGATTTCTCGTCGCTCGATGAAAACTAAGCGCTGAAACGTGCAACACAAGCTAAAGTCGATATTTGCTTGAAAATGAATTGTAAGGATTTTGGTTGTAAGGCTCTGTTCGTGAGTTATAGCGTGATTGCTTACTTTGCGATCGCCGGGTGGCGATCTACATGTAGTCACTGTTGATGTAAAGACAAAATTGTCTATTGCTGGCTGCTTTACAGCTAGTGAGTTCGCCTTTACTTCAGAACAGCACGGCAGACTTGTATATGAAGCTGCGTTCTCGAGTTATGGCGTACATGTAGCTTTGCTTACCTCGCGATCGAGTAGCCGTTGCTGGCGATCTAGAGTTCTCCGTAGACAAAACTATCCACAGTTGACTGCCTAGAAGCTGATAGGTTACAGGATAGCAGCGTATGTCTAAAGAAAGTGTGTAAGCAAGCTATGTACGCTATCTCGCTCATTGTACGTGCTGTGCCCTGAACATTATAGACACGCCCAGTTGAATTAGTGGTCAGCACTGATTGGCTTCTGATTGCATAACCGATTGCTGTACAGAAAGGTACAACAGTTGCAGTTTAACTTTACTGTGTATGATTTTAGCAGTATTCTCACAGCAATGAGTGCAGTAGTCTTGTTGCAGTATACTTTAACTTGTAAAATAACTGCAGTAGCTTTGTGTTGTCAAAGCATGTCCAGTGTGAGTGTATTAGGGAGACACGGTAGTGTCTCCCTATGTAGGGTTGAACGAGAAAACAAGATGGCGGCTACATACAATGTATTAGCGTTCAAACGCTGATATTTCGCCTGGTGATGAATTTTATACGTCCAAAGACACTTAAATCTGCTATCTGGCGTTGCCCCATCTTACAGTAGCAAGGAGATTGCTCGAGATTGTTACTAAAGTGACGAACCTGGAAACGGTGAAAATCGAGTTTCGTCATCTTCGTTTTCTTCTTTCTTCTTTCTTCTTTCTTCTTTCTTTCTTCCACTCGCCTAGCACCTTTACGTGAGCAGTGCCGAGACCAAAACACCCACGAACAGTCGTGAAATTCTCCTGGCATGTGCCTTTTGAACTTAGTTTTTAGCGCAACGGCAACATAAATTCCGCGATTTCTCGATCGTGATCCATTGTCAGCTAAGTGTTAGACGCCATTAATAATTATAGTGATTGCGCAATACGCACGTGATCAAGCTGTGGTTAGCGCACGTGACCAAGCACAAGCTTGAGTATCGCCACGCCGTATAGATCACGGAGAACACATATTTGTCTGGAGTCTTCGAAGAACGGTAAGCTAGCAAGCGCAGAATCACCGTTCTGCCTTGCCAGATAATTATAACCGCCGTAAGCAAGTGTGGGCGGGGCTCGTATGCACTGTATTCATGCATGCGTAGGCGAGCTGATATCTACAGCATAAAAATTACTTACCTACACGTTTAAAATAAATATTGTTAATAATAAAGAAAAGCCATCAACAACAGGAAAACCAAACCAATGGTGGAAACAAAGATGGCACAGTAATTGCTTGATATTGAACTGCACTTCACTGAAAAAGAAAAAGGACACAAACAAGAAAATTAAAAAGATTTCTATCGAAATCAAAAGGATGTAGGGTTGTGAAATCTACCACTGGTCAACAATGTAAACTAACAAGGAACAAGCATGGAATGGTAACACGATTGACTTGCTAACAGACCATAGATCCCTACATCAGTGGCTGTACATAAGCTGTCACAAGCTGAATGCACGTCAGGTGTCAGTCTGTCAACAGCAACAAGCTAAGCTGAACTAGCTATAGTCAACTACAGCAGCCACTGATGTAGGGATCTATGGTCTGTTAGCAAGTCAATCGTGTTACCATTCCATGCTTGTTCCTTGTTAGTTTACATTGTTGACCAGTGGTAGATTTCACAACCCTACATCCTTTTGATTTCGATAGAAATCTTTTTAATTTTCTTTAACACAATGCATGGAAATATACCGGGGCATCAGCACCGCTTTGGGTGCTTCATTTATTTATTGTGATAGCGAAGTGCGTGGGCATGGTCATGCAGCCGGAAATTTCTCCACCTTTTTCAATTCAAAAAGTGGAAATTGTCTTGCGCGACGTCTGAGTGCCATTTCAGTGGACAAAAACCACCCAAAGGTTTTCAGATACGCTGATTCCAACTAATTATGAAATTTAAGCGGATAATTCTTGGAAACAATGCTGTTTTGCTATGATCAATCAGTGCTACATGTAGTTCAAGTGCTGTTGACTGACACCTGACGTGCGTTCAGCTTGTGACACCTGACGTGCGTTCAGCTTGTGTACAGGCACTGATGTAGGGATCTATGGTCTGTTAGCAAGTCAATCGTGTTACCATAGATATTATAGTACGCGATGGGAAACTAAAATTTCCTCTAAATCAAAATGTATTACGTGCATGACGTCACGTCGAGGTGGTCGATGCGCATTACCGCGCGTAGCAGTGATTACTAATTAGCAGCAGAAGAGCGCGGTGTAGTTTTTGCCTGTACAGCTTTCTTTTGCTGTCTCTGGGCTATTCTAGTGCATTCATTGTGTTGTTGAAGATTGCGTGTTTCATACTACCGGCCTTCGATGGATACCAGTACTGGCACCTCACGGCAAACAGAAGATTTGTGAGTACAACGGCGGATTACAGATCTGTACTGTACACACAAATTCTCGAAGAGGCAAAGGTTCTATGACTTGATTTTGGTACTGATACAAAGCCATTAGTCGTCTGGGTGTACTGAACCAGTTAGTACATTGCCGCCAAGAAGTATACTTTTTCCGCTAAAGACACGAACTCGTCTCCGTTGGTCAGGATTTTGTAGCCACAAATTCTCCATACTGGCTCGATCACTGGCGCTTTGTAAGCTCTAAACCAGCGGTACATACCCTACGATGTGTACTGGGCTGGATATCCAGAACGAATAGTTATTCGTTCTATGACCGTGTAAAAAGGCGAAGTTTTTGGTAGATTCTTGGCTGTGCTATCAGAGATTCTCCGTTTATTTAAAACACGGAGAGCACAATACACGGACGCGGAAATAAAGGAAAATGTAATCATCGTGTGTCGTCAAAGGTAATGCGCATCGACCACCCAATTAAGTACGGTTTCCTATCCCGTACTGTAATATCTATGGTGTTACCATTCCATGCTTGCTCCTTGTTTACATTGTGGACCAGTGGTAGATTTCACAACCCTACATCCTTTTGATTTCGATAGAAATCTTTCTAATTTTCATTTTTGTGTCCTTTTTTCTTTTTCAGTGAAGTGCAGTTCAATATCATGCGCGTACTGTGCCGTCTTTGATTGGTTTAGTTTTCCTGTTGTTGATGGTTTTTCTTTATTATTAACAATTTTAATCTTGTAGCTGAAAATAATTGTTATGCTGTAGATATCAGCTCGCCTACGCATGCATGAATATAGTGCATATGAGCCCCACCCACACTTGTTTGTAGACCTATACGGCAGTTATAATTATCTGGCAAGCGCAGAATGGTGATCCTATACGAGCTTACCGTTCTTCGAAGACTCCAGACAAATAATGTGTCCTCCGTGATTTATACGGCGTGGCGATACTCAAGCTAGTGCTTTGTCACATGCGCTAACCACAGCTTGGTCACGTGCGTATTGCGCAATCACTATAATGGCGTCTAACACTTAGCTGACAATGGATCACGATCGAGAAATCACGGAATTTATATCGCCGTTTCGCTAAAAACTAAGTTCAAAAGGCACATGCCAGGAGAATTTCACGACTGTTCGTGGGTGTTTTGGTCTCGGCACTGCTCGCGTAGAGGCGCTAGGCGAGTTGAAGAAAGAAAGAAGAAGAAAACGAAGATGACTCGAAACACGATTTTCACCGTTTCCAGGTTCATCACTTTAGCAACAATCTCGAACAATCTCCTTGATACTGTATGATGGGGCAACGCCAGATAGCAGATTTAAGTGCCTTTGGACGTATAAAATTCATCACCAGGCGAAATATCGGCGTTTGAACGATACATTGTATGTAGCCGCCATCTTGTTGGAGGCACTACCGTGCCTCCCTAATATAGACGGACACAAACGCATAAACCTCCGGCGCCCACGTGCCCAGGGCCGTAATGACTGACTGACAACACGACTACTGCATGCCTCGTGGCTCCGCCCACCGAGGCAGCAAACCAAACTAATGGTGAAAACAAACTCAAGGATAGAGATGCATGATTTTGCCGAATTCGACTCTGTGAACTGCACCAAAATTTGAAACTCACTGAAAAAGAAAAGGACAAACAGGAAAATAAAAAAGATTTCTAATGAAATCAAAAGGATATGCGGATGAAGAATTAAATCTGTTACTGGTCCACAATGTAAACCAACAAGGAACTAGCATGAAATGGTAGCACGATTGACTTGCTAACAGACCATAGATCCCTACATCAGTGGCTGCTGATGTGGCTGACTATAGCCAGCTGTTCAGCTATAGTTGCTGTTGACTGACACCTGACATGCCTTGCATTGAATTGAATTCAGCTTGTATCAAAATATTGTATAATCATACAGCCACTGATGTATAGATCTATGGTCTGTTAGCAAGTCAATCGTGTTACCATTTCATGCTAGTTCCCTGTTGGTTTATATTGTGGACCAGTGGTAGATTTCTTCATCCCTAAATGCTTTTGATTTCGTTAAAAATGTTTTTTATTTTTTTGATACTATATTTGCTAGGTACAGATGCAAGCCATTGTGTAAATGGTTTTCTCAACCCAACTGCTTTGAGAGAGACAACAACAAGGCTAAACATTCACGGTGTGACAACAAAGGAAAAAGAACTACGTCTCTTTCCAAACATCACCTTCACCTGTAATGGCTTCATCACCAAGTGGATAGTGGGAGCTGGAAATGCCAATTTGAGCAATTCTAATAATTCACAACTTCAAATTTGGCGCAGAGGTTCCAGTGATACGACCTATAACAGAATAGCTTCAAGTTTCCTCATCCACAATGAGACCAGTCATTCTAATATCCATGAGGTCATCTCTAATCCTCCCCTTGAGATCCAGGAGGGAGACATACTGGGAGTGTACCAGCCTAATGGTGATAACAATCTGCTAAAGCTGTACTACCAAGAGAACACTGGTCCATTAAACTATCTTGAGTCTATCATCAACCCTCCTCCACCATCTTGGTTTGCATTGAATACTCCTGCAACACAACTATACTATCCACTGGTCTCGGTGGTAGTAAGCACATCAGGTAATATACAACTTCTGTTTATTTAAAGTTGATTATATTTTTCTCAGCAGCTCCATGGCAACCAGTTGCTACAAGTACAAGTGCTAAGATTACTCCATGGCAACCAGTTGCTACAAGTACTAAGCCTGCTCTATGGCAACCAGTTGCTACAAGTGCTGAGCCTGCTCCATGGCAACCAGTTGCTACAAGTGCTAAGCCTGCTCCATGGCAACCAGTTGCTACAAGTACTAAGCCTGCTCCATGGCAACCAGTTGCTACAAGTGCTAAGCCTGCTCCATGGCAACCAGTTACTGCAAGTAATAAGCCTGTTCCAGTTGCTACAAGTACTACGTCCGCTCCAGTTGTTACTAGTACTACTCCAGTAACTATTGGTACGGTTATTATTGCACTTACATGCAGTCATTGTAGCATGGTATTTCTTCTGTGATTTAGAAAGCTCATCCTTTTTTAGTGTTAGTAGTCTGAATATGATGTCTACTAAAGGTAAGTTTGATTATTGCAATACATATTATCTTCAATTGATATTAATTTTTAGCAGGAATCTCAGTTTCAACGACAAATGTTAATATTCAAAGTAGCACTGTTTTCAGTTTAAAGCCCGCTTCTTTGCAAACTGATGGCCTAACTGATCATGTGTCTCCCACTGGTATAATAGGTGATGGCTCGATTGAGAAAGAAAATATCACAACTTTAATCCCATCTGTCACACAAATTGATGGTCCAATCAGTAATCTAAACACAATGATTATTGTTCTAGCTGTTATTGCAGGTGTTGTGATCCTGTTAGTTATAACAGTAGCTCTCATGATGGTTATGATGGTGAGCAGATCCTGTTGCGGCTCACACAAAATTCGACGAACTAATGCTCATCCTCACCATTCATACTATGTTACTCCGAATCCAATGCCACCTAGAGCCTTGAACAACCAATTGTCAGCCCCAAGTGTTGCTAACTATATTCCAATCATTCCAATACCAGTCAATCCACGAGTACACATGAGGCAGACCTCTTCAAGGGCTGACCAAAATGACCAATATGACAATTTGTAAGTTTTTGTGTCGTGCAAATTAAATGTTTTAATTACACATTCAGGTCGTCTGCATTATATGTCAGTGTTGATGAGAGTAGTTTGAACGATGAAGCCTCAGACACTTTGAGCTCTGTGCCAGCTACTGAGCAGAATATACCACTGAATCACAACAGGAGCTATGCTGCCAATTTCAGATATGCACAAAACAGGTGAGTCACAGAAGTGTGTATGCAATCACCATCAGTTTATATAATTATATATACACACGAAAAACCCACAATATTGAATTTGATTTTTTCCCCTTAGTGAGCGGTCCAACAGTAACAGACCATTAAATAGGCCCCACACTGCTGCTGCTAACTCAGGTTTAATCCTGTATGACAATGATTCATATGGAGCGAATAACCGCAATCAATAGATCGACGCCTGGACCGAATCAAATGTTATCAAACATGAGCATACAACAATGTAACTGTAATTATTTTCTTGATCGTTCATCATTTAGAGTGTGCAGTCTGTAAAGCCACTATAACCAATCCTTTCCCCATTTTGTAATTTAGAAGTTATGTGACTCATAATAATGTTTAAGGGTTTTCTACTTTCTGTCAATGAGTCTCCATACTGTATAGTCAAAAATTGCAAATCATGCTCTAAAATAGATTCAGCCAGAAGACATCTGCTTGTAGTGATCGAACTAGCTAGCCTGCTGACCCTGTCAAAATAATGATGAGAGTATAGAGAGAAACATGCGTGATGCTGTGTCTCACATTTTAAAATCTTGATCTTGGATTTTGGTACTGGATGTTTGAGGCTAGACATATTGTGGAGTAAGTCTTCCTCTTCAGGAAGAATACATTTAGTCACCTAATATTGCTCAAACAGAGCCAGTCTGTGTGACTCTGAGAGTGCATGCACTCCTTCTTTTCATCATCTTAATCCATCAGTTGCAGAGTAGGTGAGGCTCATTCAGTAAGCCACACCCATATCATCATGGAGACAAGCTGCGCAGCACATGAGTACAAGTACATGTACAGCACTAGCATATGTTGCACTACTGAAGTAGAAAAACTTCAGTAAATCTGCTGTCAGGTACCTCAACTACACAACGACTAGCCTATCTACTCCTGCTAGACTACAATCTGTCTTACATAATACGTACATTGTAATTATGTAGTGTGCATGTGACAGGAAATGTGCTAATGTTACATGCTTACTGTTACAGTATAACGAAAATTGAAAAAGATTTCCAACGGACCAGAATCCAATATGCTACTCCGTACGGCGATAGACTACTAGTACTTGGTCACGTGAGTTTTGCGCAATCACAAGATGGCGTCTAACATACTGAGTGATCGCGAAACCGTCGAATTTATAATGTCATTTCGCTAGAAACTAAGTTCAAAAGGCACCAGCCAGAAGATTTTCACGGCTGTTCATGGTTGTTTTGTTCTAGGCATTGCTCACATAAAGTAGGGTCCGCAATGAAAAAAATCGCTTGTCACAGATTCGGCTGGATGGTGTTTCAGCGTGTACAGTGCTTCGACCCGAATATAAAACGCACAAACAGAAAGACGCAAACTCCTTCGTATTTGTAATAAAAAATAAAAGAAGATAAATTGAGGGGGCGGAGCCTCGATAATTGCATTTATTAGTGAATTCTGACTAGCTTACGAATCTGTCTCGAGCGCCAATATAGTTTTCTCGTTCTACAGTTATACAGTTTTCTTGCGTACAAGTCTCCTGTCTTACAGTGCCTTGTATGAGTTGCTGTTGATCTGTTTTGTAAACAAGGTCAGTACCGAGAAGAGAGTTTTTGCCTTCCAATTCTGTCATGTTTGCGACTGTAATAACCCTATATTGAGGGAATCGTAGACTAGGTACCAATGCACATTCATACCAACTTTTATAAAACTTAGACGTTTCCTTCCATCTGGCTCAAATAATTTTTGAGCCAGATGGAAGAAAGTGTATGAGCTTCATAAAACTTGGTGTGCAGATACATTGTTATCTAACTCAGTAATATGTGCGATAGAAGTGCTACAGCATGATAAACAAAAGTACTGGAGTCCGAAATGTATTAGCTCGGCGCACCTGAAGCCCCGCCCCCTTTCAATATGAACCGAGCTAAATACATTTCGGACTCCAGCACTTTTGTTTATCATGCTGTAGCACTCCTATCGCACATATTACTGAGTTAGATAACAATGTATCTGCACACCAAGTTTTATGAAGCTCATACACTTTCTTCAATCAGGCTCAAAAATTATTTGAGCCAGATGGAAGGAAACGTCTAAGTTTTATAAAAGTTGGTATGAATGTGCATTGGTACCTAGTCTACGATTCCCTCAATATAGGGTTATTACAGTCGCAAACATGACAGAATTGGAAGGCAAAAACTCTCTTCTCGGTACCGACCTTGTTTGCAAAACAGATCAACAGCAACTCATACAAGGCACTGTAAGACAGGAGACTTGCACGCAAGAAAACTGTATAACTGTAGAACGAGAAAACTATCTTGGCGCTCGAGAAAGATTCGTAAGCTAGTCAGAATTCACTAATAAATGCAATTATCGAGGCTCCGCCCCCTCAATTCATCTTCTTTTATTTTTTATTACAAATACGAAGGAGTTTGCGTCTTTCTGTTTGTGCGTTTTGTATTCGGGTCGAAGCACTGTACACGCTGAAACACCATCCAGCCGAATCTGCGACAAGCGATTTTTTCATTGCGGACCCTACATAAAGACGCTACTAGGTGCGCTAAAAAAGACTGATGACCGTACTGACGGAACTAGATTTTCACCGTTTCAAGGTTCGCCAATAATTTTAGAAACAATTTCTAGCAATCTTACGGATGAGACAACGACAAAGAGCAGATCTAAAATTAATGTCTTTGGACGTATTAAATTCAACAAAAGGTAAAATATCAGCGTTTGAACGCTAATACACAGTATAGTACTGTAGCCGCCATCTTGTATTCCAGTTATTTCTAGTAGGGACGCACTACCGCGCGTCCCCAATAGCCTTAGCTTAATGATCTATATAGCTTATAGTTATGGGCTATGGCCAGCATGTTGATACTGAGGGAGTTGAGTGCCGCTGCTCTGGATCAAGTATTTAATTCTGTTTTTACCTTCTGTACTTCTACTTGATCTCTTCCCTGACCTTAGCAGTCTTCATTCAATCCATAATAGTTTTACAGTACACAGAAAGCTATTAATCTTGATAATAGAAAGTATATAACACTGAAGGCAAGCTAGCTAGGGCAACCAAGAAAAAATTAATGGAGAGAGTTTACATAATTATGACAAAATATAATACAGTAAAAATAATTTTACATGAAAGTATAAATGTCAGCAACATTGAATTGAGTAAACAAAACATTTGTCTTGCTTCTGTAGAAAGTGTCTTCTATGGAGGGTAGTCAATACCGGATAATAGAATAACCAGTTGATACAGCCACAAGCAGAGGCGAATGTAGAATTGCAAGAAGTTCACACCCCAAACTTATATGGTCTAAAAGTTAGCCAATCAAGTAACTCAGCTAACCAAGTACATTCAACTCCTTTTTACCATGCAGTGTGCTGCTGCAGTAGCTAGGTCACAACAAAATGTAGCAATAATTATTGTGCTAGTCATTAAGTATTATCATTGCCGATAGGCAATGATATGTAGGGATGACCTCGAATTAAGATGGCGGCTACTCATGTGTGAAAATGAGTTTTCGCACATATCTCTACTAGTATACATCTATACTGCATTTTAACTATCTCTAAGTGACTCTGAAGTGTAAGCGCTTGTAGGACGTCTATGAAAGTCGCCGGGACTGCTTGTTTGACGACGAAAATCAAGACAGAGAGCATTTGCAGATCTTCGCTGTTATAGCGTTTCTCGAGATTCTAGACATCTAGGATTGATCAGGCGATTGTTCTGAGCAAGAAAATACCTTTGGCGAAGCTGGCAGACGTTTCTAAAGTGGTAAACTGAAATCGCCGCCCACGCGAATTGTTCATCTTCTTTCTTCTTCTTCTTCTTTGACAAGCATAGCGCTGTCATGAGTGAACGAATCACTACCAAACCTGCACCATCGCATGTGTATATATCTGGGTTAGTGCACTTACTTCTTAGATAGGCATCAAACACTACCAGAAGCGAGTAATCCTTGAAAAACATGGTTTTTGGACCGTTTTGGACTAGCGACTTCATTAATTAACCCTCTTGTCGCTTCTTATCGTTAACTCCGCCCACATCGGTTTTGCAGCTATCTCGCTACTGCGTTTTGTCTCTGCTCTGGACGCTTCAGCGCGCAAGCCAGAGGTATGAAAATGTGTCTAAACCAGTACTATACCCTAAATAACACTGATCTGTTCGTTAACGCTTCAGATGGTGGGTTAAAGCTGACTTACACAAACGTGAACAACTTGAGTATTCTAGCCAGCTTACCGGCAGCAAGATTCTACGCACAGTAAGGTTCCTACACCACGCAGCGTAAGTTTCAAAGGACTAGAAGCCTCTGTGAGTGTGATATTGACATCAACAAGATTCTACTAGGCGTGCTCCTACTATTTAGGCTCGCAGCATCATTGAATTTGTCAGTACTAGTGCTAGTCTCTTCTTCATCCATTACAATACTAACAAGTATCATGTTGTCAAATCATACCTGGACTTGACATTATGCTGTCTGCGTCCTCAACCTCTTTAACTATTTTAAACCTTTCAATGAATGATTATTCTTGTGATTGGTAATATTAAACATTTAAACCACACTCCTTACTCTCAAGAGGCTGTGCACGTTCACATCTCTGCTAGACTAGTATCTATATACTGCTCACAGATTTGTAAAAATGAAATAACATCTAACATAGAATACAATTAATAAGTTCAAACTGATAGTGATCAAAAAAGTAACAGGAACAAGTAAAGTAAAAAATTTTTAATAAAAAACTGAAAAGTGTAGGGATGACTCTTAAAAAAGGAAAGGAACAAGATGGGATGATGCTTGCAAATGTAAAGGAACAAGATGGAATAATGCTTGCAAATGTAAAAGTCCCAAGTATCCCTACATCAGCGGCTTGAAGGAGGACGCAGTCCGATGGAGTAATTGACGGTTGTAAATAACTAGAGGTATCTGTGTTTGGAGGACGCAGTCCGATGAAGTAATTGACGGTTGTATATAACTAGAGGTATCTGTGTTTAGGAGGACGTAGTCCGATGAAGTAGTTGACAGTTTTAAATAAGCTGCAGGTAGCTGTGTTTGGAGGACGCAGTCCGATGAAGTATTTGACGGTTATAAAAGGTATAGGAACAGGATTCCGCATTTGTCAGTAGCACGTCGTCGCAGCAAGCCGCTGATGTAGGGATACTTGGGACTTTTACATTTGCAAGCATTATTCCATCTTGTTCCTTTACATTTGCAAGCATCATCCCATCTTGTTCCTTTCCTTTTTTAAGAGTCATCCCTACACTTTTCAGTTTTTTATTAAAAATTTTTTACTTTACTTGTAATATGTTTGTGTTAATGTCAATCCATTTTTAATAAAAATAAAAATTAATATTGCTGGCTGTCATACGTTATCATGACAGATTATACAACAGTATCAACAGCATAGCAAGCACAGTATCATCAACATAGCAAGTACAGTATCATCAGCATAGCAAGTACAGTATCATCAACATAGCAAGTACAGTATCATCAGCATAGCAAGCACAGTATCATCAGTATAGCAAGTACAGTATCATCAGCATAGCAAGTACAGTATCATCAGCATAGCAAGTACAGTATCATCAGCATAGCAAGTACAGTATCATCAACATAGCAAGTACGGTATCATCAGCATAGGATCACTTAGGAATCAGTATAAGTTAACTACGTGAATTGATATTACTTCTATAGTGCAAACAAGAAGAGTTAATGCAGCTTGCTGACCTGAACTTTTCTAAGCTTATTAGCATCTAGAGAAACTAGGCGACAACCACTATAATATGGTGCACATCACAAGTGAAAGTGTTTTGGCTGTAGTCAGTAGAAGCATTTAGTTAGTTCATGTGGATAAAGAAATAATACTGAAAGCCTTGACACACCTTAGGTACCTTCCTTCGTAATTAGGTGCTGTCCTGTCTATAAAACTTAAATATATTTACATAAATGTAACTCCAGGAAGAAAATCATATTAGGGAGGCACGGTAGTGACTCCCTATGTAGGGATGAACGAGAAAACAAGATGGCGGCTACATACAATGTATTAGCGTTCAAACGCTGATATTTCGCCTGGTGTTGAATTATATACGTCTTTAGACACTTAGATCTGCTCTCTGGCGTTGCCCCATCTTACAGCAGCAAGGAGATTGCTCGAAATTGTTACTAAGTGACGAACCTGGAAACGGTGAAAATCGAGTTTCGTCATCTTCGTTTTCTTCTTTCTTCTTTCTTTCTTTCTTTCTTCCACTCGCCTAGCGCCTTTACGTGAGCAGTGCCGAGACCAAAACATCCACGAACAGTCGTGAACTTCTCCTGGCATGTGCCTTTTGAGCTTTGTTTTTAGCGTAACGGTGATCTAAGTTCCGCGATTTCTCGATCGTGATCCATTGTCAGCTTAGTGTTAGACGCCATTATTGTGACTGCGCAATACGCACGTGACTAAGCAATGGGTAGCGCACGTGACCAAGCAGCTAAAGTATCGCTGCGCCGTGTGGATCACTATCACGGAGAACACACTCCCGGCATTTGTCTGGAGTCTTCGAAGAACGGTAAGCTCGTGTAGGATCGCCATTCTGCACTTGCCAGATAATTATAACCGCCGTATACAGGCGCGTAGGCAGGGGGGGGGCCAGGGGGGCAATTGCCCCCCCTTTTTTGCTGACTTGGTAGATGAATTTAGTTATTATGAATGACTATGTTGATTTAGCAGCCTTAGTATATGAAACAGTTGCTATGTGTTGCCAAATCTGGGTTGGAGTCATCAGTGTTGTGTGAAAACCACACGTGTAAACACTTATTTGTGCAGGCTAATTAACCACACGTGTAAACACTTAACACATAGCCCCCCCCCCCCCCCGTTGGCAATTATATATTCATATTTAATCTGCCCCCTCTTTTCAAAAATCCTGCCTACGCCCCTGGTATAGGTCTACAAACAAGTGTGGGCGGGGCTCGTATGCACTGCATGCATGCGTAGGCGACCAGGCAGACCTGATACGTACAGCTTAACAATTTTAGCTACAAATTTAAGAAAAGTCATCAAAAACGTACAGGAATACTAAACTAATGGTGGAAACAAAGACTTCTCCGTACATGCATGATATTGAACTGCACTTCACTAAAAAGAAAAAAGGACACAAACAAGAAATTAAAAAGATTTCTATCGAAATCAAAAGGATGTAGTGATGAAGAAATCTACCACTGGTTCACAATGTAAACCAACAAAGAACAAGCATAGAATGGTAACACGATCGATTGACTTGCTAACAGACCATAGATCCCTACATCAGTGGCTGTACATATGATCAATATTTTGTCACAAGCTGAATTCTATTCAAAGTGTCAGTCAACAGTAAATAGCTTAACTAGCTATAGTCTGGCCACAGCAGCCACTGATGTAGGGATCTATGGTCTGTTAGCAAGTCAATAGTGTTACCATTCTATGCTTGCTCCTTGCTGGTTTACATTGTGAACCAGTGGTAGATTTCTTCATCACTACATCCTTTTGATTTCGATAGAAATCTTTTTAATTTCTTGTTATTCTACGTATAACACTTAAGTGCGTAAGTATAAACTTTACATTAGAATACTCTATTGATCTCAATATGATCCCTTATCATAATTACTCCTGATCATGCCGATGCAGTGGTTTTCCAACTCCCTGGAGATAATTATTAGTAACATGCAGTTTAACCAGATGAAAAAATCTCTACGAAAACGTCATACAGTGATTTGTCTTATCACCTCTCCATGCACTCATTAGGGAGGCACGGTAGTGCCTCCCTATGTAGGGATGAACGAGAAAACAGGATGGCGGCAACATACAATGTATTAGCGTTCAAACGCTGATATTTCGCCTGGTGTTGAATTTTATACGTCTTTAGACACTTAGATCTGCTCTCTGACGTTGCCCCATCTTACAGTAGCAAGGAGATTGCTCGAAATTGTTACCAAAGTGACGAACCTGGAAACGGTGAAAATCGAGTTTCGTCATCTTCGTTTTCTTCTTTCTTTCTTCTTCTTTCATTAACCCTCGTTAACCCTCGGCGCATGCGCGAGGGTTACGGTACTTGGTTTGTCGTTCACTCACTCACTCGTTCGTTCGTTCTGTCCATCGAGCTGCAGAGACCATCGCTCACTTCTGAAACTCGGTAAAGGTATGAACAGGCTTAGCACGACAATGGCTTGCAATGTGACTCGTGGATTTTGCTAAAGTGCTTTCGTTCTTGAGTTATGGCTGGCTCACCTAGCTTGCATGACCTGACGGCCATCTTAGACTTCTCTGACAACAAACGCGCCAATAGTTGACTACCTAGGTACTTGTAGATTCCATCTAAACAGCAGGACAGCTCTGGGGGTGCGTAGACATCTCAAGAAAAAGCCAGTATCAAAGCCAAGAGCTATGGCTACCTACTCAGTGTTCACGGTCACGCCCACTTGACACACCTTGTCTCGGTTGCGGTCAGCACTTTGCTGTCTTCTGGTTAGCAGTGCAGTTTCAATAGCAAACAGGTTGGCTGTAGCTGCAAAGCTCCTTCTGCAAACCATAACTAAGGAGCTAACTCTACAATGTTTGCAACGGTGCTCAAACGCCGAGGGTTCGTGAAATTCGTTCATTCTTTCCGGCTTTCTTCCACTCGCCTAGCGCCTTTACGCGAGCAGTGCCGAGACCAAAACATCCACGAACAGTCGTGAAATTCTCCTGGCATGTGCCTTTTGAGCTTTGTTTTTAGCGTAACGGCGATCTAAGTTCCGCGATTTCTCGATCGTGATCCATTGTCATCTTAGTGTTAGACGCCATTATTGTGATTGCGCAATACGCACGTGACTAAGCAATGGGTAGCGCACGTGACCAAGCAGCTAAAGTATTGCTGCGCCGTGTGGATCACTATCACGGAGAACACACACCCGGCATTTGTCTGGAGTCTTCGAAGAACGGTAAGCTCGTGTAGGATCGCCATTCTGCACTTGCCAGATAATTATAACCGCCGTGTAGGTCTACAAACAAGTGTGGGCGGGGCTCGTATGCACTGCATGCATGCGTAGGCGACTAGGCAGACCTGATACGTACAGCTAAACAATTTTAGCTACAAGTTTAAGAAAAGCCATCAACAACAGAAATACTAAACTAATGGTGGAAACAAAGACTTCTCCGTACATGCATGATATTGAACTGCACTTCACTAAAAAGAAAAAGGACACAAACAAGAAATTAAAAAGATTTCTATCGAAATCAAAAGGATGTAGTGATGAAGAAATCTACCACTGGTTCACAATGTAAACCAACAAGGAACAACCATAGAATGGTAACACGATTGAATTGCTAATTAACAGACCATAGACAGGCCCGGCGGAAGCAAATTTTCGTTGGACCGGCAGCTCATTAATATTCATATTTATTGCGTATGACTCCTCCCTTTTGCAATTTGTTCAATGTTCTGGTCGCGTGCGACGAGAGTCTCTGTCTACGAAACAAGTTTCTTCTGACTCGTAGAGTGACTATGGCCACAGTTTAGCTCGTGGCAACGTAAGGAAAGTGCTTTTGTATAATCGTGGCCCAGAATTATTGGTCCGGCACGTGCCGGGCCTGTTCCGCCGCCCCTGATAGATCCCTACATCAGTGGCTGTACATATGATCAATATTTTGTCACAAGCTGAATTCTATTCAAAGTGTCAGTCAACAGTAAATAACTTAACTAGCTATAGTCTGGCCACAGCAGCCACTGATGTAGGGATCTATGGTCTGTTAGCAAGTCAATCGTGTTACCATTCTATGCTTGTTCCTTGTTCAGTGGTTTACACAGTCGGATCGCCAATGCTTACAATTTTATTTGCAACGCGGGATTTGTTTTGATACAGATTACCAGCGCAACCGAATGAGCTCATTATATATTCACATACCTATATTTCCAGTTTGCTTAATATTTGCTGCTCTCTTTTTTCTCTACAGTTTGGCAGATGCATATTCTTTGTACTCAAGTAGTGAAAGCTTGTAATTCCAAACAAAAACCAAGCCAGACCTTCGTTTATTGACCGAGGTGACGAGTGCGGTGACTGTACAAAACTCGTCCGAAAAGTATTTTGGGATAATCGATTTTGTCTGTAATCTTTCATAGTGATAGTGCATACATTGAAGTACATTGTAATCAAAATTTGAAGTTGTCTTGTGTTTTTGACTTTGCATAATATCACTTTATAGTACAATTATTAATGTAGTACATGCGTTCATACAGCAGCTGGTGCACTGCCATGCTGTAAGCGTTTTTTCTCCTTGGGTGAACTAAAAACTGGTATGTCATAAATGATTCAGCAATTATATATATAATAGTTACAGTAAATGGAAAGACGGACAAAGCAGTAATTGGAATTTCAACAGTGTTCACTGTGCAGTGGACACCACACTCATTTTTCTCTACCAGATCAATGGAAGGATGACCAGGCTCGTACATACGTACTAGAAATAGTTAGTCCTGGATCACAGATATGTTGTCTGTGTAGAGATGACATCAAAAAGGTATTGAATAATTCGACACACACTCCTAGGTGGGAAAGAATCAAAACAAGTAAAAACAGCAACCCACAAAAATGTTATGTGCGCGACTGTGCAGATACTACATTTGTATCTGGCACATTAGGCACAACAGATCAGATGGCAAGTGCATTTGCAAAGACAGGTATAGCATACGAACGCAATATACCCATACCGACACCACTTTGCCAGCATCACTATCACATTTTCGCGATGCATCGCCAGCGAAGGTGTACCACTTGTGGTACATGGTTGAGATACAGTGGACACCGTCCATGCCCAAAGCCTGAAATTTTACAGGAGTACTTAGAGCAATACACTGGCTTTGAAAGTCAGATAAAACCACACGATCGAGTTTGTATGACTTGCTATGAGTCACAATTAGTGATACTTCAAGTATCCAAACCAAAAAGCATGGACAGTGACCTAAGAGAACTGCTAGATGAAATTGCTCTAAAAGTGAAACCATGCAGCTGAGCAAAGTTCAAACAATGAAGAGATTGTTAGCTTGGCAGTAACAAAAACAATCCTAACAGTTGGCAAGCTACTTCTCAATAAGCAAGCTATTTTACTTAGTAGTAGTACTTTACTAAGCATTGTCTGGTATAGTCCAGAGAACCAGGCAGCCATCAGACATCGGGTGAGTCTACTCACCTGAGGTTGTAAGTCTCAATGCTCTGAGGGTTGCCAGTGTAAGAACTGTAGTAATTTACCTTCGCAAAGTCAAACTCATGATTTAACACAACTAGAGAAATTGCGCTGGAGGAGAGAGCAGATCAGATGACGAAATTGAAGAACTAATGGAATGGATATTTGGGACAAAAGAACTTGAGAACAGTGTTGGATATGATGAAGATTCTGAAGAAGATAGCCAGGAAGACAGAGATTAGTAGTGCATAATGAATTTACATTAATTTTGTTCATGTATAACACACACAATAACAACAACATAATTATTAAGTCAATATTGCATACAAAATGCGTCCGAATATCATTTTGGGATAAAGATACCAGAATTATATTTGCTGTACTAAACTGTCACACATGCACCTACCACATATTCCAATAACAGCTTGTCCCACACTTCCCACGCGAGATGGTTGTGAATACTTTGGGAATTGACACTGGACGATGTAGAGACAACACGACGGTTGACGTACTCTAGTATACCAGTCTTGCACGGATAACCTTCTCTTGGTCTATTTACTAACACTAGAGACCATTGGCACTTGGATTTGATAGATAGCTGCGTGCTTTGCCTCTTCAAATCTCGGCCAGAGAGAGTTTTTCTACACTCACCAGGTAGTCGTTTTTAGCCCGCTTTCTACTGCGGAAGTGACGTCATAGTGCAAATAAATTCACGTGATCTTACCATTGGCGATCCGACTGTACATTGTGAACCAGTGGTAGATTTCTTCATCACTACAATAACATCCTTTTGATTTCGATAGAAATCTTTTTAATTTCTTGTAATAATAATGTTTGACAAGGATTTTCTACTTTCTGTCAATGTGTTTTGATCAAAAATAATTGCAAATCATGCTCCAAAATGGATTCAGCCAGAAGGCATCTGCTTGTAGTGATCGACCTAGCTAGCTTGCTGACCCTGTGAAAATAATTATTTGAGTAGAGAGAAACATGCAGTGATGCTGTGTCTCGCATTTTAAAATCTTGATTTTGGATTCTGTTACTGGATGTTTTGAGGCTAGTGCAGCAAGTCTTTCTTCTCAGGAAGAACATACCTAGTCACCATTATTACACAAACAGAGCCAGTCTGAGTGACTCTGAGAGTACGTGCATGTGTGAACTATTAAAGGGTAACTGAATTGATTTTTCATGTTCCATTTTATTGCATTTTCAATAGATGCTAGTGCATAGACAATGTAATAAAGTTTTAGCAAGCTAGCTCAGAAAGTCCCAGCAAGCTAAAAAAGCATCTACTCCCACGCGCAATATGTGGGCGTGTCAATTAATGACGTATGCTCGAGATCAACGGTCGTTTGCCAATGCAATTACACTGTGGACAGGACTCAGGACCTTGTTGCAGCAATAAAAACAAACCTACAAAGATGATACCAGCCTATTTCAGTAAGTGTTGAGGCAGACAAACTAAAAATACATTAGAAATAGGCTAAATAGCCAATGCTGGCTGGGGCAGCAAGCATTTTATGGAGCCAAGTTTTTGCTACCGATCAATAGTGTAGTTCGCTTCACTGGAGCTAGAAATAAACTGGTAGCTTAAAAATCTGTTTAACAAGCCAACACTAATGCTCAAGAATAAAATCTGCTCAAGAATAAAATGCTCAAGAATAAAAATGGAGAGATTATACTTAATTATGACAATATTTAATATAGTTTACATGTAGTAACAATTTTATATGAAAGTATAAATGTGAATTGAGTAACCAAAACATTTGTCTTACTTCTGCAGAAAGTGTCTTCTATGGAGGGTAGTCGATACATGATATAGGACAACCAGTTGATACAGCACAAGCAGAGGCGAATGTAGAATTGCAAGGAGTTCATACCCCGAACTAATTGCCTAAAAGTTAGCTAATCAAGTACCTCAGCTAATCAAGTACATTCAACTCCTTTTTACTATCCAGTATGCTGCTGCAGTAGCTAGGTCACACCAAAATGTAACAATAACTATGCTAGCCGTTATAAGTACGTTATTCTTCATTGTGCTAATGTCAGTACATTTTTGAATCCAGTCAATTGAAGTCTAGAGTAAAGATTTTATACCGACTCTCACTAAACCACTGTATTGATCTGTCACTGACCCAAGGAGAGCAAGGAGCTAACAATATTGCTGGGTGTCTTGACTCATATGTTATCATGACAGATTATACAACTTGTTGATGTTAACACTGTTGTACCTTGCTCCACGCCAATGCTTACATCTCATTATTATGTGTTGTCAGCACATCAAATACTTGTTCTAGACATGTAACATATAGTTGTTTCCTAGTAATGCTGTTGACATAATCAATACATTAAGCATCACAATAACATAATTATAGCTAATAATAATTTACTGAGTACAGTACATTAGTCTTTGACTGAATTACTCTTTGTTGAAGAAGTGTAATCTTGATATTGCGCAATCTACTGAGTACTGTCGGGGAAATCTTTGGTAGAAACAGCAGTAGCTGACATGTTGTCGGTAATATTAGCAAGCATACTGTCAACACCACATGACCTTCAGGTTCTTTTTGGCGTAGAAAAAGAACAGCGGCAACAGCACTACCCAAGGTGGTCACAAAAAACACGATAGCAATGAAAATATTGATCTTTTTGGTATCCTTGAAGTTTTTGTATGTAATCTTGCGAGTGCGAATGGCAAGGTAGAGTATCAGCAGTAAGAATAGAGCAAGATATACTAGCATACATGCTACAGCAACATAAGGTGTTGTTCCTGTTAGACGAATATGTACCATATACGTAAAGTGTGAATCTCTCATGACTTGAGTTCTATAACTGGACATTGCTGGTACTTCGAATATCAAGGAGAGAAAGAAAACTGTATTTGGAGTGATTGAAAGCAAGAAAATGAAAAAGAACAGAGAATAATTTTTGAATTTCTTGCCGAGACCCGATATAAGATTTTTTGAAGATTTGAAAATGTGATACACTCTTAGTTGTATAATGAACAGTGTAGTTAGTGTCAGACTAAAAGCATTCACAACTGATAGAAGAAGAAGGCATATTGTTGCTGAGAACATGACAGGAGAAAGCACAAAGCTACCTTGAGTGATGGTGAATATAGCTGCTACACAATATAGGTAGCAACCAGCAAACATGACAAGTCTGAGGTATGGACTGGTAGCTCTGATGACCTTGCATTTCTTGTAGTGAAGATACATGTATAAGTAGAGCTGTACGGTAGTGAAGATAATGACTGCGCTAGTTGCTATATACAGCAACATTGCAACAGGCAAGGAAATGAGTGTGTATTCATCATCTAGTCTATCTTTAGGAAGATCACTGGTATTAATGTTAGCATGAAAGTTAGTCACGTTCAAAGGATTGCAGATTCCAACAATGCGCTCAGTTTTATTAACAAACCAGATAATCTGAACAAGAGTAGACACACTGCGATTCTGATTGAACTCAACTAAGCCACCAGCTCCTTGAAAGCTTAAACGAGCCATTTGTTCTTCAATCACGTCTGTAATTTCAGGTTGTCCAATTGTGTAGTTATCAATTGACAGGTTCTTGTCTCTCAATACTGGAAGAGAATTGTTCAATGCAAGAGCTAGAGCCCAAACTTGATCATAATAATAACTTCCAAATTCTATCACAGAAACTTTATCACTTTCGTTATAGTATGCCTCCAGCTGAGGAAGCTTATCATTAAATTTCTGCTCAAAAACTGAGTAAGGTTCATCAGATACTAAATTAACTGATCGATTATGATCTGTAGAAGGAAACAAGAATATATGACCTTCAATACCACTGAGGATAGCTTCACGATCATAATGTTTATCATTTAATAACCATTCAGGACTTATTTCAACATGGATCCAAATGTACTGGGGATACAGCAATCCCTCTTCGACTGCACGAGTCACTAGAATGCTGTCCTGTTCCTCTCTGAGGATAGCAACTAGTATGGTCACACCTTGTGACTTGATGTTAGAGATTGCTCGATCAAAGTATATTTTGGAAGTGCCGCTTAATTCTTCACTAAATACCAAACTTTTCCTTTCTGACAACTTTAGCTTCTGCTCAAAATTTCGTGCCAGCTCATGAGTAAATACATTTCCACTGTTGTAAACGAGGCCCACTCGCTCCCAATTGAACTGGTCCATTAAAGCAAGAATTATGTCAGAATATGTAGTGGCTGAGCCAAGGAAAGTCCACAAGTGTGGAAAACGATGAATTTGACTTTTAAATATTGGTGAATTAGCAGATGAGAGGTGTATGAGGTCAAATCCATCATGACCTATAATAGGAGACATGACTGCAGCGTGGGAAGAGCAACCCAGTCCACTGACTGCTACAACAGGCCTGCATGGTGGGTCAATTGTGTACTTCAATATGTTACTTAAGCCAGTAGCTATGTCACTTGAAGAGCAAGGCTCTTGCCTTGTAACAATCAGTTCGATATGATAGCCGGGAAGCAAGTTAGCATGATTGTTAATTTCTTCTTGAGCAACAAGTGCTCCTGCCACAATACTGACAACCCTGGTGAATGACACTAGAGTCACAAGATACAATGGTTTAGTGTCTTCAGTGAGAGAGCTGTTGGGACAACGACTGGCAGCAATGGGTGATACTCTCAGCAATAACAGTAACACAATGATCAAAGTCGCCATTCTTGCTATTGTCAAGCTCACATCCATCAATATAGAGCTGAGTTTAATGATACAGCAACTTGAATAGTTTTGGCTGACTAGCCCGGTCTGTTTGCCTTAACTCTATCCAGTATTCGAAGGCCGCTTCTTCCCCGTGCTGACTGAATTTAATTTACGTCGGGCACCACATTCCTATGACGGGATATGAATTGCCGCGCAAGTTGCCAAAAAGCGCGGAACATAATATATATAGTTTTACTATAGCCGCTATTATTACTTGTATAACTTCTACTCGTTTTACTAATGAGAGAACCCCGCGTATGATTCTTAGAACTACAACGGCTTTTTACATGCATGGATGACTGACTAAGAGTTGTTCTATTATTGATGACTGACTGCTACGCGCGGTAATGCGCATCGACCACCATGACGTGGCGTGACGTAATACATTTTGATTTGGAGGAAATTTGAGCTTCCTATCCCGCACTGTAATATCTATGAATTGAACCACATGTATTGATCTGCAAGGAAAGCTAGGAGCTAATAAAAATAAAATATTGCTGGCTGTCATGACTCATACGTTATCATGACAGATCATACAGCACGTTGATGTTAACACTGTTGTACCTTGCTCCACGTCTTCTGAATACTAGTATGATAGAGTGGATATGCATGGAGGCACACAAACTGCAACCGAAGCACACTGCAAGTTAACAGACAACTATCAGCACTACTGAGCTACACGTAACAACTATAGACAGTGAGACATAAAAGCATAAACATTTAAGTTCTTTTATGATTAAAGTCAATGCTTCCTTCTCATTATAATGTGTTGTTACCACATCAAATAACTTGTTCTTGACATGTAACTTATATTTGTTTCCTAGTAATGCTGATAACATATCAGTACATTAAGCATCACAATAATATATTTATAGCTAATAACAATTGACTGAGTACAGTAAATTAGTCTTTGACTGAATTAATCTTGGCTGAATCTTTGATAAGAAGTGAGCTCTTGATATTGCGCAATCTACTGAGAACTGTCGGTGAAATCAGAACAGCAGTAGCTGACATGTTGTTATAACATGCTGAAATATATGCATGTTAGTCTATTACAATTACAATCTCAATCATAATCATGCAAGTTTGTGTATTGTAGTAGAATCTGTCTGGCGGCTAAGTTCGTAAGAATGGAAAACTTTCAGTGTAACAATACTCAAAATGCAACTACATGTATTTGTGGGTGGAGCAAGGTTTCCAATGGACTCAAAATATTTTCCAGTGATGCATACAGTTGCTACTGTCATTTCCACTACTGCTAGCAGACACTACCGATTCACTGATCACTCATGCTATCGTTGTCCAGCAGATACTGAAGCCAGTGACATCATTACCTTACACTGAGCTACATGCCCTGACTACAGCCAGATTCTAATACTCACCTACTGTTACTTTTATGTATTGACAGACCATAGCAAGACTGTGGAGCACGGCTATAGCCTACTATAGAGATCAAGGGACGTAACTGTACACTCGCCATGAAGGACAACCTGACTAGTCTATTCTTCTTCGAGGTCCCGAGCTCTCCTTTGCACACTGGCGACTGCCACTACAGCAGCTGTCTGCATAGTGAGGAAGAGGGGTACGTGTAGCCGCGTGTAGCAGAAAGATGAAGTTAAATTCCGTGCAAAACAGGTTAAATTTCGACCTTTGACCCCGACCCCACGTACTCATGACTGAAATCCTGGCCATGATGATGGACTCTTCAACTTGTAAAAAGCCGGAGAACCAACTAGTCACCACGTTATGGCAGCAGCCATGTTCCGATGAGCAACTTGTTACTTTATCCAAGCTTGTTTCCGACTGGACGGCGATAGCACCTCACTTGGGCTCGTCTCAAATAGATATAGAAGACATCATTGAACGTTATCCTAGATCAGCACCAGCTCAGAGGATATCAATGCTAAGAAAGTGGAGAGAAGAGAAAGGAGCAGCAGCTACTTACGAGAAACTGTGCGTTGTGCTCAAAACGTGTGACCGACAAGACCTAGTGGACAAGATCAGTGAAATGTTGCTGACAGTATCTGGCACTACCAGAACAGTAGGTATGTTGTGCTTACATGTTGGGATGTGTAGAATATTAGGGTACGTGCGTCCTTGTTTATAAGAGATGGGCGTTCAACGATAGGTGTAGCCGCATAGCTTCCTGTTAAGATGTCATTGAGCTGGTTTGCTTATTAGGCCTTGCAATTGGTTACACTACAATAGCAAAGAGGGCAAGTCACTACGATCATGATCACGATAGCAAAAGCATGCGGTCACACTGCCAAAGAGGGACACCTTGCTGTTGCATATGCAGCGACTACTGCTTCACTACTTGTCTTTGCCAACTAACTATGCGTTGGGAATGTAGTGTTCACTGTATTTCAAGGCATAGTCCTTTTTCGAAACCAGCACTGCTGGTCGTCGGTCATTCACATGGACCACGATGTTTTCCTCATGATCACCATTTTGACATTGTCACCAATTTTATCGTAGTGTTACCGAGGCCTTAGTATAGCATTGCAAAATTGTCATTCGCTTGCTTACTCACATAAAGGAGAAAAGCGAGCACAGAAATTCTCAATACACTAGTATGTAACATCGTCAAATTTACTGCACTATGGTTGTACACAACTCCTCAGCAATACTTGTTGAACAGTAGCACTACTTTCACTGCTACGTTACTAGGGCTGAGTGATACTGGTAATATCATTATCATGATCGTTGTGGTATTTCTTATGACAACACAATTATTATTTCAATTCGTATTACCCAAGCACAAGACAAGTAACATAGTACATGTACATTGTTAATGTGCTAGAACAATTCATCAGCTTGTTGATCATTATAGTTGAACAAAGCTTCCATCATTACCTGAAAAGTTAGGTAATTGTTGCATATTGGTATTTGAACCCGAAGGGCCAGGTTTAAATCCGTCTCCAAACGTCTTTTTTTATTCTACTACCAGTATCGCTATTAGCGCTGCTGGGCTGACCAAATCGTGATATTGCTCAGCCCAGCAGCGCAAAATGAGAGTGAGCATGCTAAGAAGGCAGGAATGGGACACTCCCACATGTTTGATTAAAAATTGCAACTCCGTGCACACATGATGGACATGTTTCTAGAGATAGACTAGTGATGGCTGACGGTACATACGTCCAGTTTTGTATTGGCTGAAACCGGCATTCTAGAAGATAATAAGCAGCTTTCTACTACATGTACATGTACAGTAGACCCTCACTAATCCAAATGGGCAAATTTGGTTGTGAATATCATTACATTGCTTGTGAATGTCATTACAAGTGTTATGGATATTATTAGCATTGTTTGACCTCTAGAGTGCTTCCAGTTTAGAGCTGCCATTTTAAAATATGTGGTTTGTTGAGTATGTTTTTAATTTTCTGTACAGCGTGGAATACTAAAACTTGCTGAGAATTTTATTTTAACATTCTTTAGTGCTGGTGTGGCGTTAGTAGTGCCTACATCGCTTGCAGTAATAGTTGTTGTTGCTGACATGACTAGTGGTCATATAATGGCAAGTAGCAAAAGTTTTTAGAACTTAAAAGAGTATCCTTGTGAGTTAAGAAAATGGCTATGATTCTACTTGCACAACCATTTTCCACCTGATTTGGAAGCTTAACTCAGGTATATAAGCATAACAAATTATGAGCCAGAAATGTAAAAAAAGTAGAGATTTTGGAGGTCCAAAGTTATTGGATCTGAACTTGTTTATCTTTAGATGATAGTTAAGTGTGCAAATGTAGTTGGACAATTATGTTCTCAGCTCATCCAAAATCAGAGCCATAAGTCTTAGCATACGCGCAAGTGCTCGTCGAAGACAAGCGAGACTGGCGGTTGCTTCAGATTCTGTGCTACACTGATGATAATAATTATTCATCGTTCATTCATGACGCATTTCCTTGCGCGCTGCACGTTGACTGGCAGATGAGTAGCAACGACTGCTCGCATATTTCTCATTTTAAGCCAGCGTTTTGTGCTACCTTTCACCTACTAAGCTCTTGAAAGTCACTGTGAGCTATCTACCTATGATCCCAAGCTGCTGTTACAGTCGAGATGGGTGGATCCGTGTGACGTCGTGCAACTTGTTATTATGTCATAAACTTGGCGCTACTGTATTAGAGAGAATGCCTGGTAACTCGACTATCAACATTTTTCATGCACTTGACCTTGCAAACTCTACAAATGCACTAAGAGAAGTGGCAACAAAGTTTAGTACACTTCTTAGTAGAAGAACACTAACAATTTAAAAAGTGGCAACTCTAAGCTGGAAGCACTTTACATGTTTTCACTAGTCTGAACAAATTCACTAATCGAAGCAGTTTCCTGTTGGCACGGAACCAAGGTGTTCGGAGTAGCAAGGGTCTACTGCATTCCAAGACAATCATCCTTGTCTGCTAGCTCGAGTAGATACTGCTAAAGCGAGAAACGAGTCGAATCTGTGATCCTGGCTGTCACGTTGGTTCTCTACAGCTGGTATGCACACACATATAGATTGTTTGCACATCATCGTGGAGGTAAAAAGCTGTTGCTTACCTCCAGTAGGCAAGTTCCAGCCAAAACGAAACTGACTTGTGCTTATCATCAGCCATTAGTTGTCTCGCTTTAGAAACACAGCCATTATGTATAGAGTTGCAATATTTATTCAAATGCATGAAAGTGTCTCGCTTCTGCCTTCTTAGCACATTCACTCCCATTATGCGCTCCTGCTCAGCCCTTCACGTTACAATTTAAATTTCAAATATCAGTGTAAATTTTATTTTACTTCACAGGGAGCACGCCTACTTTACAGGAGCTACGGTGTTTTACATATATCAGTAGCAGTGGAGCTGTAGAAAATGTTTATATCATTGACGCTATTGGTACACGTTGGAAGAAACTGGGGAGAGCATTGAATTTCACTAGTGAAGAAATATATGCTATAGAAGTAAACAATTACCGAATTGAGGAATGTTGTCAAGAACTTCTACAAGGATGGCTGGATGGATTTGCTGGAAATCAGGTATCAATAACATGGGAGACTCTACTACTGGCTATGGCAGATGCCGAGTGTGTCATAACTCAACAAGTGTGGAAGGCACTGACTAATAAAGGTAAATCAGAGCTTAATAATAATTTTCCAGGTTTATAAAAATTATGATCATTATTTGCGAGTTCACTATGCCGACAGATTGTTTGTTACATTATTATTTCAGGTAAAAATAGTGCACTTGTGAGCATTTTAGATACATGAATTGAATTTAATACTTCTAAAATTGATTAATTTTTTTGCCCATTATTTGGAGGCAATTATGGCAAAACTTCTAGAAGCGTCGAAACGTGCATGATGATGCATGTGTTTTGCTCATGACGTATAATTTTTAAATCTACTCTGTGAAGTCATGTGAATAATTATTATTACTATGTTTCTTTGATGTCACAGAATTGAAACATCCAATAAAATCATCTCGACGACGTGTGAAAATACACAAGAAATTCCCAATTATCTTTGCCTGTGCCCTAACATTTGTAGTGCTCAATTTTCTTCTGGTGTATTTTTTCAAACCCCCTAATGCTACAGAAGTGCACTTGGATTATAAGCCTATTATCAGCTCTACCACACTGCCTGACTGTCTTGTGCAGTATCAACAGTATCTTCAAGAAACTTATCGTGATAGTGCTTTAAGTTATCCAATGCACACAAAGCCATCAGAATTTGTATCTCGAAATCGTCCTAAACACCCGATTGATTTAGTTATGATATACAGAGATATAAACGAGTCTGTTGATTCAAATATTGAACAAACAGGTGAGCTTTTACATGGAAGAGTTGATCACATTCAGAAAGAAAAGATTTCAGTGACGATTAAGGAAATTGGAACGTCATCAACAGGAAAACCAATAGCTCACTTTGTCCTCATAGAAGGAGCTGCAGGAATTGGAAAATCTACTCTCTGCTGGCAATTGTGTCAATCTTGGGTAGAAGGCAGACTGAAATATCCATGGGATCTGGTAGTTCTTGTTGAAGTAAGAGATGAAACTACTCGAAACGCATCAAGTGTCTATGATTTGCTTTATCATCCTAACGATACAATAAGACAATCAATTGCACTTGAAGTACAGACACGAAAAGGAGAGGGTTTATTGATTATATTTGATGGGTATGATGAACTATCAGATTATCAACGCAACGACCTTTCAGTGCTTGAACAAATTCTCTCAGACAGACTCCTTCAGAAAGCAACAGTATTGGTTACTAGCCGTCCGATAGCTACAGGAATTTTACCTGCTAAATTTAAACTGGACTTAGATCAACGCATTGTAATTTCTGGTTTTAATGAGTCTGACATACAGTCATACATCACTTTAGCTTGTAAAGAAAATACAAAACTCTTAAAGGCCCTTCATACTTATGTGACTAGTCGACCATTCATTTTCTCCGTCATGTATAATCCTCTACACTGTACCATGGTAACGGAGTTGTATATACAGTACTGGAAAGGTGGGCTTAAGGGCTTTGCTCCCAATACATTGACTGAACTTTACACTGCCTTTGTTTTGAATATTTTAAGACGCACTTTGCCTTCAAAAATATCAGCTTACCTTAACAAAATAAGTGATCTTAAACCACGAACATATAACAATTTGATGCAAATAGCAGAACTTGCTGCAAATGGACTAGAGGCACAAAAATATATATTCAATGATGTTTCTTGTGACACGCTGGACTTATTGGTGTCAGTTCAACATATTTATGATGTTCAGTCTAAGCGATCAGCTTATAGGTTTTTGCACCTCACATTGCAGGAGTATATGGCAGCTATCTACTGGTCTGAGAAACAACAAAAGCAGGAAATCTTTCTGCAGCGACAAGAGATTCATTCTATTCAAGATCTATACCAATTTGGAACATCAGACGGCACCATTAGGACCACTCACTGGACTCTCTTTCTTTTCATTGCTGGTCTCAATCATTCCTTACTATTCACTGCAATAGCTCCACCCGATATGCATGATTTTTTTGATTATACCACAATATATTCTTTCTGCCAGTTGCTTTTTGAAGCTCAGTCTCCAAGAAATGTTCGAGAAGTATTTAATCAAAAAAGTGTTAGTTTTCAAGACAAAAGTTATCTTTATAACCTAAATCAAGTTTCAGTGCACATATACTATTTTGTAGTTGGCTATTGCATTGGTAACAGCGGCAGAACTTCAGCATGGTTTGTAGAAGTACCTATTGATCTTGTTCTTATTCTTTCTGATGGTATGCACTACAATGGCTTAGTAACATGGAATGAGACCAGTGGTCCTTCACTGTTTGCTTTAGTAATAGGTAATAAAAATGGTTCTGTATTATCCACTGGGTTTTTAGAGGTACTATCAAAACTATATCCCTTCACTGAAAGAATTTCGGAACTTCGATTAATGTTTAAACTTACTTTTGGTGACGAAGTTGTTTCTCTACTGCACAATCTTTCATACTATTTTCCGAGATTAACAACATTGCGTCTTCCACACCTTAGCTTTCCCACTACAATAGAATTACCAAAGCTACAGCACGAGACACTGACAACGCTTGAAATTACTCTTCCCGATTACAATGCAGTATTAGATCAGCTACACGGTTATCAGGCTTTGAAAGAAGTTCATTTGTCACAAATTAATAAGTAAGCATTAATAAAAATAATTCTACTGTAAATAGGGATTTATCCCCAGCATTCATTAATTTTAAGGGGACAGAATGATGAGAAATGACTTTAATTAGAGTAAAAAATTATTTGATGACTGCGTCAATTCTGTCAAAAATTTCTCTCTTCACTATAGGACAACTGACAACTGTTCTCCACTACAACAAAGTTTGCCAAAGTTAGCTGGGAAGATAAGTGTGCTTTACTTGACCAATGTTTTTTTGAATCGATTATGCATTCATGGATTGGCTCCTCTGCTGAATTCTTCTCTAAAAGATTTGCACATTAGTAACTGTGAACTAACAAGCGATGAATATAACTATCTCACCACAACCATAGTCACTGGTACTCTTGTGAAATTTCATTTCAGTACAGACACAATTAATAAAGAGATGTTGAATTTACTTACCAATCTGCTGTCTCAGACCAAGTCACTGCAGGTGGTTGAATGGGATTCGTCGGCAAATTGCAGTGCTGTTTTAGCATATATACCAGGACTGAGAGCAGCACTAGAACATAGTGTTGTGAAAGAGTTGATACTACCATATAAGTGTGAAGATTCTATGGCAGATATACCAAAAGAATTGTTAGAGTTGAACTTGCTAAAAAAGTATCGTTTTGATAATTAATAATCATGATATTTTTTTAGTATTAATTTGAGTCTTATTATTTAAACAATATCATTTTATTATTTTAATTCACACAATGATTATACTTGAACACTGTAATAATTTTTATTTCATGCAAATAGGCAAAGGGAAACGAAGTGTATGCCAAAGGCTACGGTGATTATAGATAGCTACATTGTAGCTTTTGCTCTCCTGATAACTAGCTCACTGTCCCAATGAATCATTTATGTTTGCTCCTGCTTTTATCTAGCTCCAAGTGTCACAAGCTTTATTTGTACCATGCAGAACCACAGCTTAACACAAAAGACATTGATGACTATAATGAGTTACCTATTATCACAGAGAATTGTCTGATATAGAGTTGATGAAAACCACAAACTACTTGTGACACAACACCAAACAACTTGAGGAGTATCACACTATTGTGCATAAGAGTTGTATACTAGTAGTATATGAAAACAGTCTGTAATGTGCTGTGATCACTGTGCAAAAGTTTTGTTATACACTAGTATACTGCAGTGTGTATTTTAGAGTTATACAACAGATATACTACTATGCGTATAAGTCCAGTATACACATTGTTTTACAATAGCGTATATTATATGTTATACAATAGTAAAGATAACTGAGTTATACAGTACAGTATATCATGTGTATATTGTGTGTATACTACTTTGCAATATACACTACTGTATATTCCTTATACCATGTTATCCCATGTTATACAGTAGCGTATAATACTTTGTCTTAATGAAATTCAGTGTGGGCGGAGCCAGTATTGCGCAATAGGGAGTTCTTGGTGTTGTAAGTTACGTAGACATTTTCACAATTATGTATGTCCTGCAGTATGTGCGTTTTCTGTGACTAGTGAAGCTGTGTATATGTGTGTGTTCAAAGCCTGCCTCCCTTGTCAGTGCATGGCTATTGCCTCGCCCTCTTCACTAGCTGCACAAGTAGCTACAGTATGTTATTGTTATAGATTCAGTCTCTCTTTCTTTCTTTTTGTGCTTGTATGTGTTTTTGCTTGCGTGCATACGTATGTACGTATTATGTTTATGTTCCTTTGTGTGTAGGTGCTCCAGTGGTTCAGCTGGCAGACAGGTAGAGTCTTTGGCTCACAAGACAGGAGGACACTGATCGAATCCCAGCACTGGGAATAGTTTTTTTTCTCAAACCCACGACCCACCCATCTGTAAAACAGGTACCTGACCTCAGGGCTAAGATCGATGGTTGTGAGAGTGACAATGGCCCTATGGAGGGAGTTGTATGCAGTTAATGCCGCCACAGCTCATCGACCAACTGTGGTGGAGGATAGTTTTTTGTGCTAGGCCTAAAACCAGAGTAGCACCATGAGTTCTGGTTATCATTACTGATAAAAGATGACGCTGTCCATTTAGTCCACTTGTATTAGTTGAGTGTGTGTGCCTAGGTTTGAGCAAGTGAATGGGTCGTGTGTGTGTGTGTGTGTGTGTGTGTGTGTGTGTGTGTGTGTGTGTGTGTGTGTGTGTGTGTGTGTGTGTGTGTGTGTGTGTGTAAGTACTCCAGCCCACCCATCTGTAAAACGGGTACCTGGTCTTGTACTGGGGGAGCAAAGCACACCGACTGTGTCTCATTGTACCACTAATGGTAGTGGTGGGACTACAGGGTGCCCACACTGGCAGTGGGAGGCATGGTTGGTACCTCCTGCGAGTTCCTTGCCCGGGCTCCAGGAGTGCTCATAGCACCGGCACATCGTACCTGCTTAGTGCACAGGTGCCCTGGCTTGTCCAGAAACGCGTGACCTGTAATAAGCAGCGAGAGGCTTTTGCTTTTGTGTGTGTGTGTGTGTGTGTGTGCGCGCGCGCACGCGTGTATCTGTTTGTGTGTGTGTGAGCGTCTGTTTGTGTGTGTATATGTGTATCTGCATGTGTCTGTTGTCTGTTTGTGTGTGTGCTTGGTTTGATTCTGAACTATCTAGAGCAGAGTGATTATTAATGGTTCAAAACCCGCAACAGTAGCAATAATAGCAACATAGCAATAATAAAACCTTCATTGTTGTAAACAGGAAGTTAACTGATTTTGTATATGTGTGAGTCAATGTGACATGTCATAACTCATGTCTCTATTCTTTATAGTGCACAGGTTCTCCTGGTTTTGTCAGGTGCTGTTCAGTGTTGGTAACAAACTATGTGCATGTGTTTACAGACGGCTGTTATTAAGGTTAGTGTATGAATTAATAAGTTTTTTGTCTTTATAATTTACTGTAGGGTTACTAAGATCTCTTATCTGCTAACTCTCAAGGAACAAATCACTAAAGCTTGTGATACGCATCAAAAAAACTTAAGACTAAACTATTGTTATTTAACTTTTATTCAAGTTAACATTCTTTTATCAAAACATTTATAAGTCCACATAAAGAAGAGTAAACAATTGCATGATATTATTATGTTACAAGAATATATAAAAATGTGTTAGAAGGAAGTGTACCAGTAGTCTAAGAGTGAGTTGTGCCTAAAAGCATATTATAGTCTATTAAAAGTAACAGCTAGCCTGCATGTCAATTCATATCTTGTATAATACCGGTATATGTTCTAGTGAGTTTTGCATGTTCACTTGAGGTTTACCTGCAAAGTGAAAACATCTTATAGCTTACAAACATGCTATGTTACACAACTAGTGACAGTCGATTCATACCTTGAGTCATACCTGTACCAGCTCATGACTTTAACAGTGAGGCAACAGCTGACTTGGCAATTTGCAGGCATAATAGTTATTAAATACAATCACACCTAGTGCAACAACCATGGACTAATGTAGCCTTTGATTTTATCATACAACATGCACTCTGATTGACACTCGCTTCGCAATTTCTATGGCTAGTTGTACTTGCTACTACCACTTTGTTAAACTCTCTAGCACTCTTCTAGTGGCAGTTCAACAACAACTCAGAGATTTAATCCTCGACATGCTGAGCAAGGTCGTCGGAACACTCCCTGGCAACCAGGAGAGACGCTACGCCTCTGCACACTGATGTTCGTCATGAAATGGAGTTATTAAAAACAGACATACATGACATGATATCAAGCATGCAAGCTTCGATCTCAAGTCAGCTCGCTGATATAGCAAGCTCAGTTGCCAGCTTGGAGGAGAGGGTGACTGCAGTGGAAGAACTAGCAACTATTACTGCAAGTTCATCTGGGACACAAGAGGAGATGACGACACCAACAAGACCCACTAAAAGAGGGAGAAAAAGACGGACTCCTTTACAGATTCATAATTGTAGATCTTACTATTATATAATCCTGATATGCTTCATTGTTAAAACAACAGAGTCAAGTCCGGTTAGTCTACAATGCCCTGCCGGAGGAAAAGAAATTAAAACTGGACGAAGGGTGCACAAAAACTTATTATGCTATTGTTTATACCATTGATTTTAACAGAATTGATAGTACACACAACCGGCATGCAGGTGCAATCATCCATCGCAGAAGAGCTTGAGAATGCCAGCCTAGACCAGATCAGAAGTGAGTTTCAATACAACAGGGACATAACTATGATGGCAAGCATGATTTCCCACACTTGTAGAAGTGCTAAGTGTGTACAGGCATACTCTAAAAAGAGATCCAAGGAGTCAGAATACAAAAACGGCTACAGCGGTCTAGACAACGAGTTTGCACATAATGATTTTATCATACAATTCTGCAATTTCCTTATAGGTGTGGGACAGGAGGGCAAAGTACGTCAAGGGCGATGAGAGGGAGAAGTGGCAAGAAATTGATCCAACCATGATGTCAGATGAGGTATCAATGCTTATATGAACTTGTTATGTTTTCACTCAAATTCTATACCATGGAAAGCGTAGATGCAAATACCTTAAAATGGCGTAGGCCAGAGTGGAGGTCCTTCGAACTCAATGCTCTTCTGGATGAGCTTGATCAGCGATCTTATCAGGCTTCCAAGCACCCACGAAAGCTAAGGGTGTTTGGGAGTCCAATCAGAGGACCAGCACCAATAGGTGCTGCTGAGTGGACAATACATGATACTGACTTCTCTTCTCCCGAACAGGAACTATAAAACTATATAGCTAGGCGCTGTAAGTTAGAAAACCTAAGTGTTATAATAGACTGAGTGAAGGCTGTGTGTACACTCACCTACAGTTACTCACAAGCTGACCGACCTTGGGCTATTCACTGCAATACAACTGTCCCATGCTGCCTGTGAGAAAGATAGTGGCAAAAGAACCTGACTCGAGAGCTGAGCCATAGCCATAAATCTATGGTCTAGCGCTAGCCTCCATTCTCCTAGCTCCACCTTTAGTAGGCGGTGTCAAGTTGGCGGGCTGCAATCTGATTTGTCCAAATTGATCCACCACGTGAAGCCCGTTCCAGCTGCCAGCTCAGTCGCCATTGATGGTCGTGCTGTGTCATCAGTAGTCCTGAAAACTGTATGCAGTGCCCACACTACTCAACCTACAATAAAGTAAGCTTTACTTATTCCCTACAATGGCTATTCTCACACTCTTTTTGCCCAGTGAAACGTCGGGTCATGTGGAAAGATCGACTATAGAGAGCAGACCAACGGTGAATGCACAACCAGCCACCGCGCCTTGTATGCGCGGGCTTACTCATGGTATGTGTTACATGTATACCTATAGCTCGTCTAGTTTTTACCTGTAGACGGTTTGAGTCTGGTGATTATGCCGCCACCTACAGTGCTGTTACAACAGGTGCCTTGTCTGATCAGTCAGCGTATAAAATTAATGTTTTAACTACCCAGGAAGCTGAAGCGGACTATCTGAAGTAAGTTGCTAAGCTGTTTTTGCAGAGACAGGTTATTGGTGCAGTGAACTGTGTTTGCTCAGTATGTACCAAGTAAGCTATTTGTTGTTCTGTCTTAAAACAGTTTTCTAAATGTTATACAGGTTTTAGGTCTTCAACACAAAGGTAAGATATTATAATTCTGTTTCTTCCTAATGCAGTAGGTAACTACATGGTCATGACAAGAGAGAATGTCTGGGCAATCTAATATGAGCAATTCACGGTATGGTGTTTGATGATACTGTTTCAATCACAGAATGATGTTCTTTATAGGATCATGCAAGTCTTCAGTCAAGTCTTCTTTTCAGTCAACAGCAAGTTTCAAGTTTTAGCAGCACTTTCTGAGACTCATTTTTGACTGGTTGATTGTTATTTATTTTTGTACCTGTATAAATAATTTTAAACAATTTTTGGATCAAATTGAATCAATATTTTAATAATTGGACCATTTTACAAAAGGCAGGGCATGTTCACCACACGGGCTCCACCTACATCCTGGTAGTTAATTCTGTTATACGCAATAGAATACACATGGTATACGCTTGTTATACACGCAATATACAGTACTGTATATTGCGTGTATACCTAGTGTATAACAAGGTGTGTATAATGTTCCAATACACGGGATATACGCACCATGGGCACTTGAATTATACACATGTGTATATCATGTGTAAAACACAAATATACAACCAATATACAGTGCAGTATAATAGAGCTTTTGCACAGTGATGTGTAGTCAATACTCTCTTCCTTATGTTATCAAACAAAATATTTTCAGCTTATCATAGTTACTTGTACCTCACACATAATAATTATTTCCTAGAAATGTTGTCGGAAATGTAATGTTACATCATGAATTTACACACATTGCATGCTGATAAAATAGTTACATGTATATTGCACATTTACAAAGTACAGTAAGCAGAATCATATGTAATAGTTATAACACCCCTACGAGGGAATTATCCGATTTACAGTCACGAGCACTTGTGTAAAGGTATTTCAAATTGCCTACATCACTCCCTTTTCTACCAAGAACAAAGATAGCTGTCATAGTGTTTGTGTTGAATTTGTTGAAGCAGTCAGAGTGGCTTTTCCTGACATGCTTAAAAAGCCGAAGATTCACCTTCTCTTACATTTTAGTAGATAACATGATTGAGTTTGGGCCTACTTCTGCTTTTAACACTGAAAGGTAAGATAAATGCATGATGTATAACTATTATGATGCACATCTTATGACTGTAGATGTGAGGCATTGTTTGGTAATCGTCAATCACCAAGCAAGGACATTGCGAATTGTTTCGAAGTGCTAGAACACCTTCGTTTTCTTGGCGATGGTGGGTCGCTGGATGGTAAACAAGGTAACTTAATGTTCTCGAGCATAATCAATATAATAGTGCTTGTATAGTAGTGGAGCAGGATTACAGGAGCTATACTCACAAAGTGCTGTTCAACACTTGTACACAGTATCCCTCTTAGAACCCTTCACCACGACAAAGATATATTTCAACCAGGTTCACTACGTCTATTGAAGGTAATATTAATGCACAGAGAAAATAATATAATTAATTTTAGGCAATATTCTTATGTAGCATACTCGACAAATGGTGCTTGGAGAAGTGAGTGTTGTGGCAAAAGGTGTATCAACTGATTATAGCTGGTCTGTGTTCCGCTTCCATGCTGTTTCTACAGGAACATGTACCATTGAGTGCTCTTGTTTTTGTGTATGGTGGAGTGATGATGCAGGTTGGTCAAATGGCTCACAACAGTTCTTTCATCAAATTAGAAGAGGGCACTGAGGTTTGTTACATCATGAAGGTTTTATTATTATTATTCTAGATTTTATCTTGATTAGGTGATGTATGGAATGTTTGTACTTGGTTTAAAGTACAAGAAAGACAAGGTGTGTTTGGTACAGCAGATGGAGGGTATGGCAGGTGTATGTAGTAAACAATCTAGACTGTCCTTTATATTCGATCACCACTAACTTCAAGCTGATGCCATCTACCTCAGTTAAAGGAGAAGTATTCTTTTGTACATCAGTGTGATGAGTCATGCGACTTTGTGAACAGTGGTTCTGTCATTGTTGAGCGGGAGGAAGTTACTTTAGACAAGCTACAATGTTCATAATAATATTTTTATTTTGAAACCAATCGCTTGTATTGTTTTAATGTTTTTTGTATGAATCAATAATATTTTTTACAGTATAATATATACATGAAATTTAAATGCGTGATACAGGATAGATACAATGTTGGTTCAGACCTGATTTTACAGTATGAAACAGGGGCGAAGCCAGATACAGTACTGATATAGTTACGGTAACAATGCTGTTAGTACAAGGCTGTTACATTCGATTACCGGAAAGTTCTGATACAAGGGATATGCTACAACGCGGTATCATAATAGATTACGTCCTTGATACGGAGACCTTGTTTTGGTTGTGTATAACCTATGGTATAACCACTGCAAGCATTCACTCGTGCGCTTGTTTCGCCTATCCTCGACGTCTTGACAATCTCCCTCTTCTGGCACTAAGCCCCGCCTCGTCCGACGTCACTGCGTTTCCAAGTGAGTTCTTTGAGCTTTAATGTTGCTTGTGTAGTTTATCTTTTTATTGTACTAATGTTCATACTGTCTAGTCTAGTTTGTTGCCGATATCGCCCACCTTCTTGGGAGACCTTAGTGTGTATTATGTTTCCATGGGGTACGTAGGGTTGAGCACATTTCGGCTATTGGGGGAATACAGTGTTTATAGTCAGGTGGGCCCATCCCTTCGCATCTGTGCAAGGAACGTAGTTGCGTAGAATCTTGAGTAGTGCCGGGTTGCTAGCTATTCGGTTTGTGTTCACACTTAACAGTAGTATGTGTCATAGCCATAATTATGCCTAGCAGCTGTGCCCTGATTATAATTTTGTGTTTTAGGAGATATGGCTACGGTGTATGGCTACTTGGTTTATAGTGTTAGCTAGTGTGTGGACTAATAATAATATTGTGCACCAAGCTCGTGTATTTCCCACTGTGTAATGTGAATATGTAGTGCAAGTTAGTCTACCCTTTACTGCCTCTCCTAACGTACTACAGTTTCACATCACTGTAGTAGAGACGCTAATACCAGCATCACTGTAGTAGAGGCACTAGTACCAGCATCACTGTAGTAGACACTAGTACCAGCATCACTGTAGTAGAGACACTAGTAACTCTAATAATAATTATGTATACCTTGATGTGTCGTAGCAGCTGTGTCCAGATTCTTGTGTTTTAGATAGGAGACAGCGACTTGGTTAGTGTGGTACAAATGTTCATACTGTTTAGTCTCCGGTATAGCAATTTGCTATTGTAGGTCACGGTCCTCTGCCCACCTCCTTTGTGGGTGCATTGTTATGTTTTTTTTTGTTATTATGTGCATATGACTTCCCAATGCGTTCCATTGTAAGCCATGGCTCAATGGCGCTAGCATACAGCACTGGAACTCGTCCATGGATTCTCTTTATTACTTAGAGCTTAATAGTTGTCCCTCGTGTTGTTTGAGATGTCAGACTTGCTGTCGTCTATGTATCGCCACTGCATGTACATGTTCTCGGTGACTCATAAGATCCGTGTATCATACGCATTACTGTTGATTTTGTATCTCTTGTTTTGAATCTGTGGTTGTTGGTCACTACTAGCTTTAGTAGTGAAAAATGAGTTGATTCCCTAAATTGGTGTTGATATACTGTGAATAATTAGCTTGTATACTGAAAGGAACTGACTGACCATTGTTGACTTGAATTTCTGTAAACTTATGTGCATCATAGTTGATAACCTGACCTGTTCGCACATATTGTGTCGTAGCCATAATTATGTCTAGCAGTTATGGACTGTTCCCCGATTCTTGTGTTTTAGATAGGGGACACCGACTTGGTTAGCAAGTATGTAGACTAACACACTTGGTTGGCTTGTAGATAGCGACTTGGTTAGCTTAGTTGCTGTGCACCAAGCTCGTGTATTTCCCACTGTGTGATGCGAATATGTCGTGCAAGTTAGTCTACCCATTACTGCCTCAGTTTAATGTCCCCTTGAATTGTTTGACCTGTTCACCGTGTGGTTGTACATTTCATTCCTTGCTAGCTTACTGCTGCTTTTGCTCCGGTTTTGTTGACCAAACCTACTTTTGTTCTATACTTAATATTTTTGTCTTTCTACAGCTAATTCATTCCTGGCCTCTGTGCTCTGCCCGGCCTCTACTCACTCAACGTACTCGAGTCCAGGCGTATTGTGAGTTTGAAGTAACTTACTAGTAGTATGCTCAGAAAACACTATAATAGTGTTATACATAGCCATAAACACGCCACCTTTCTAAGGGGCAGGCATATGTGCAAATTTGCACCCTTGTGTGCTAATTTGCCGGTCATCTGTTCATGTAGAAGGATGGGCAAGGAATTTTCTGGTGTTTTCCACAGATGGCACAGCCTCCTTTGAAGCGCCTTTTGATTGATGCGCACAGCTTACACACGATGCTGTAACAATTTTCAAACAACGATTTCTCTACGTGCAGTGCTAAGCAAGTAGTAAAAAGCGCTGTGCATCAAGGCAAGGACATTTTCGAGGGCACGACAGATCCTTTTTTTCGATATTTTGCTCGAGTCGTGAGTTATTGTTGATAACGAGGAAGCCACTGTGTATTTTCCTTGTATTATCGACAATAACTCACGACTCGAGCAAAATATCGAAAAAGGGATCCGTCATGCCCTCGAAAATGTCCTTGCCTTGATGCACAGCGCTTTTTACTACTTGCTTAGCACTGCACATAGAGAAATCGTTGTTTGAAAATTGTTACAGCATCGTGTGTAAGCTGTGCGCTTCGTGCTTTGCAGATTTCGACAAGAGTCGCTGGGTATGTAGGGACGCATGCTGTGACGCTGTAAAGCAAGTTCTATGCTGTTCAGTTTCTGTCAGATGTTTTAGACAAAAGAAGCTTGCTTATTAATATTCATAACAAACGGGGACCCGCCACCTTAAATTAGTAGCATGTTTCTGCATAACCTTAGTGCGATATTTGATAGTGAAGCACAGCCTCGAATAGACCAGTTGCACACACGCACACACACACACAAGGGCTGAGGAATGTAATTACCAACTGCTGTTAATTACCAACCAACTATTAATTGTCTTTGTCACACACAGACTCTGCCTTTTGCTGCTCCTGGCCCTCGTGAGTGTTACCATGTACACAATGAAAGTGTATCGTTACTACCCTGTAACTTCCGATGACTAGTTTCACATTTGCTTGTTACATATATTCGGAGAATCGTGTTTGTGTGTACAGTGCTTTTCAGCTATCTTGAAATGTTGGTCTAATGTCTAATGTCTAATCCAGCCTTTGAACTACTTATCACTTCAATTAGTAAATTGTAGGGTATGCCTGAGCAAGAGAGTCTGGTAGGTATTTGGATTTCTATGTTTAAAATGTCGCTAAGAAGCTCTCAAATTGCCTACACTGATGAATATAATAATAATTATTATGTACATGTAATCAAGACAACAAAAACTCATCTCTTTGTAAATAGCCACAATGACGAGACCATGCACAACAATCATCACAAGTTATTGAAGCTAATATTAGTAGTTTTATTTCCTGCACAGTCTGGGCTGTAGCTTCATTTTCCAATAAGAAAGATTTTACCTTACTGAAGCAATGTTCTATTGGATTTAAATCGGGAGAATATGGCGGAAGAAAAAGTACGAGAGCACCAACACTATTGATCAGTTTGATTACATCATCCAAACAATGAATGGAGCAGTTGTCCATTACTACTACTGAATTAGGATTAACAGTCAGAATGAAGATGACCGATATCTAAGCGTCAGCTTATTCAAGACGAAGTTGACGAGATTTTTACACAGCTGCAAGAGGAACATGATTCGCAGTACACACCTGCTCAGTATAGGTTATGGGCAAATATGATACAAGGGGTACACACAAGCATTACTATACACCGCCTATAATGTTCCAATGTTTGGAATCTCAGCAAAGGCTGGGGCACCTAAGGGAACCAATTTAGGTGAGGCGCCGTCTAGTGTGGCTGAGGGTCTAATGCGCGTATGGAAGAAACCCTCTGAGTGTTCTTGTTCTTCACCAGCTGTTAGAATCTCCGCTATATCTCAAGTTGAGTATGAGCAGCAGAAGATTATATTCAGGAATTATAAAACAAAACTATTGTGTTGTACATGTTGTTTTAGTAACATGATTCTTGCTCAGGCATACCCTACTATTTACTAATTGTAGTGCTAAGTAGTTCAAAGGCTGGATTAGACATTAGACATTAGACATTAGACCAACATTTCAAGATACAGCGGTTTCATGACTTCTTGCAAGGAAAAAGCGTAGAGCGTAAAGCGTAGAGCGTGACCTGTTAATTCGCTAAGTCCTTGAAATGCATTCTTTGGCCCAGATCGATTGAGCTAGCGCGCGCTATAAGCGCGCGGTAAGTTCGTACGAATCGAATGTAAGGTAAAGAGGCGGAGTCCGATCTAAACCAGGCCACGTGGCGCGTGTAGCTAGCTCGACGTGTAGCCTTCAACTATGGATCAATCGTGGCGCTATTCGCCCTGGGCTCCATTCCCTGGCTACTATCAACCCTCTTCTTTTGGTGCTGGTCTTAGTAATCATCCATCTAACTTGGCTGTTGGCTGCGATGGCCTCGTACGTCAAGTCCAGTGCTTCGAGTCATGTTGGTACACCATGCGCCATCTTAGATCATCAGGATAAGCGCTGGACCGCGTTGGCTCACAAGTCGTGCGAACAGCCATCGACCATACCGCACCGTTTACGCTAGCGCTCCAGATGACGTTAATATAACTCGCACTCGAAGTGCTAACGATTCATAATGAACGGTATTCATTAACATTTCAATGGCTTCCCGGCAAGAAGACATGAAACCGCTGTAGCTGAAAAGCACTGTATATAATATGTGTAACCACACTACATATTGCCTATGACAACTGACAATCAACTTGCAAACTATTAAATTACAGCTAAGAGATGGTAGATATATAGTAGTGGTGCCTGTCTGCTGATACAAGAAAGTTGGTTGATGGTTTTAGAAAATTTTTCTAATTAATATTCATAAGCTCATTAAAATTGTAACTGGACACTTTGTAACACTCTATAAAGACATGGATATGTTAGTGCAACAGTGCATAGTGTCTAAACAAGTAACTAATTCATATTTTGGTTGGCATACTAAACTTTTTTTGAAGAAAACACCTAATAATTATTGGTGTTAATTATTCATTATCGATTTTAAAGCAGCGGCTATGCCTTTCACAAGAGATATCTGCGATGTCTCTGTAGCTAAAAATCCTTATATAAAGCTTTAGCACTGTGGAAAGTTTCATGCTTCTATCGTTAAAAGCACAATTGTTTCACATATTAGAGAGTTTTAGTTACACGTTTATTTGCACTAACGGTAAACGTCTGGCAATGCTGACGTCACAAATTAGCACGTGATCCACCGTTAACCCCAGCCTCGCGTTCAATTTTCCCGTTTACAACGGCTGGCACCTGGTTTTCCCGTATGGTTTTCAAAGACTTCTCGCTTCTCTCGTCTAGCTTTCCTGCACGTTAGTTATAAGCTAGCACAAAGGCACATGCTTTAGGTTTCTGTTTTTGTGTGTTTTACGTGTGCCTACAAAATACTGTGCGTGCTACAGTGTTGTATACGTACACGACTAGATTGCCTTCTTCGCGTGTACACAAGTTATAAGATAAGTGGTGACGTCACTGAACCAGCCGTTGACGTTCAGCAGTGTAGTAACTAAAACTCTCTATTTACTCTACTATCAGGGACCCTAGCGCAGTGGTGAGCAAACCTTGCTGCAGCTTAGCGACTCTAGTTGGACGCGCACACATGGATTGCTCTTGCTCAAGCGCTCCCACACGCGCGTTAACCAACCAGAAAATAATATTAATGGTTATTAATTCTATTTATAGTAATGCTCAGGACTATGCTGTTTGCATTACTTGCATGCCCTCTCACCGCATCTCAGCTCAATAAGCCCTTGCTAATACACAATGTATTTTGTTGACAGTATACTGAGAATGGCATCAGAAGTACCAACTGAAGCACAAGCATCACAAGCACCAACTGAAGGTACATGTCATGACTCGTGTATGCAACTTTTTCTGTATTTATGGCATACAGTAGCATGTCATTCACTCTGTCTGCAGGCAGAACTCCGCATCATCTAATAACTAAGCACTGAAACTTGTAATAAATATTCGTATTTGCTTGGATATGAATTGATGGACTTTTATTTTCAGAGTATGTTGTAGCCGCTTTGCTGAAAACAAAACTGCTTACGGTAGTCTTTGTTATATAATTATTACAATTTTGTACTCAATGTACATGTAGCATCAGTGAGTGCAGAAGAAGAACTCTGCAATCAATCTAGCTATCACATTTGCTAGTGTAGCCTCTGACCTCCACACCTACTGATAATTTGGGTGGATGGCTTGGTGGGTCTAGCAAAGATAGCCTTTTGTACAATGTAGTTTCCAACCGACCTATTAAATTTTGCATATTCATGAATATAGACCCTTCATAAAAATGAAAAATAATTTTATCGCGAGTGTTGACTGGTTGGCAGAAGCTGCATCATCAGTGCAATGGTTGTGAGCTGTTGCACTGTAAACGATTCCAAAAAATGGCATAAGTTTTCTGATTTCCCATGCACTAAGGTGCAGCAGATATGGGTGTGCATTAAAGCTGTTTCAAGAGAAAAGCAGTCCTGTCGAAAGTGTCCATTCACTGGACTGGCCATTGGCATTGTATTGAGCAGAGCCTACCCACGCAAGCAAGTCTTGTACGTTGCTTTGGTTAGACAATTAAGTCAGCCACTTTAGAAAAGCCCGATGAATTGATCGATCTATATTGTATAAGAAGTACAGCCTTGTGAAGTCTAGATCGAGGCTGGGCTGTTTTGCGATTGACCTTAGCAAATCCCAAGCTGTGCTACAGTACCGCTCACGAGTAAGTGTACTCAAACCCGCGGGCTAACCGCGCGTAACTCGGGGGTGCCCGCGGGTCCGTGAACGTGTACCCGCTGCCCGCACCACACTAACCCGCGGCCCTCATGCAGCCTTGCATGCACTCGCGACCTGCTGGATAGCTAGGCAGACTCACGTTGTCGTTGTGTGACTTTCGCGAGCATATACAGTGCTCGCACGTATCCGCACCAGCGCGTGATGCACTCTGTATTTGCATCTACCTGCGGTTAATGATACACGGTTCCGCGGGCAGGACAAAATTACCCCCGGGTTGCCTGCGAGTCTCCCGCGGGTGTTGGTCCACTTACTCGTGAGCGGTACTGTACTTCAGCTAAGTTTATGTTGAGGCCTTGCTAAGCTTCACTGCTAAGTGTGTGTGGTTTGGATACTTAAATGGTTGTTATACCGTTTAATGGTTGTTAAAACCATTAAACGGTTGTTAATGGTATTGGTAATGGTGGTTGTTGTTAATGGTTAATGGTTGCTGTTAATGGTTGTTATACCATTTACATATACCGTAGTTCAGGAAATTTGGTAATGGGAAAACTTAGCTTAAAAAATTTTAGTGTTAAAATATTTCTTAGGCCATTGTCCTAAGAATATATTTAACACGACTTATATCAAGAGACAGTGAGTTTGGTATGTGAATGAGTTTGTTACACAAGAGAGAGCTTTTTAGGTGTGAAAGTGTAGCGGGCCGTACGTTGATTGCGAAGTGCCAAGCTAGCTCAAGTTGACCCGTACGTCCACATGGTCAATATTGCTTGTGCATCCGTGTGTCGGTGTTGTTTTCAGTCAGGAGTCTACTCACCATGTTTCTGTTATCAACTTAGCTGGCTAAGTGACGATCTTGAGGCCTCCTGGTTGAAACTTCCTTGTGCGTTTGAAATTTTTGAAATGCAAAATTTTTCATTGTACAAAAATTTTTATAGCTCAGGGCCCCTACAGCAATAATTTTCTGAACTATGGTATAATTACTTATACTGTATACATGTATTAATTTTTAGGAAACGATCATGATGAACCCGGCATTATTATCTTTTTGGCTGATCCCATTACTATTGATGCGGCAGTCAGACTAGGATCATCACCAGTGCTTCCAGGTAGGCATGCTTACACTGTATTTTTATTTCTGGGTGGGTAGCATTAACCCTTTAACCTCTAATGTCGCCTTTTGGCGACATACATACTTCAGACACCATAACTTTATCAAAAAGTGTTAAAATATCCCAAAATTAAGCCAAATTGAAGAATACAAATAACCGCAAAAAATTGACCAGTTTTCGGCGCGCCCCCTGCGCTAAACGTTATGGCGACGGTATTTCTATGGCTTCAGTGCAAATTTCACAACATTTTAGGAAAAACAAAATGGCTGCCAAGAAAATTTCGACATTTTATGGCTTCAGGGTGCTCGCAAACACATTTTTGTGCATTCTCTATGATCTGGGCTACATTTTGCACTCACCAAAACCACTGCTATTTGTGTGTACTTTTCAGCAGCCAGCCCCAAACTACTAACTTAGAGCAAAATTTGACGAGGTCGTTGCACTTTATCGGCTTCACTTTCGAAGTGGGAGGGGCATATTGACCGACTTGAGTGTGGGCAATTGCGGCTACTCACTGGGATAAAAGGACGCAAATTTGAGACCAGTAGCTCAAAAGACACACGAGATATTCACGAGAGAAGTGGTCAGCATTTACGAGGTTAAAATTTCAGCTGGATAATTTAGTAATTAAAGGGTTAAGGTGGCGGTCCCCCGTTCGTTATGAATATGAGCAAGCTTCTTTTGTCTAGAACATCTGACAGAGACGACTGAACAGCACAGAACTTGCTTTACAGCGTCACAGCATGCGTCCCTACATACCCAGCGACTCTCGTCGAAATCTGCAAAGCACGAAGTGCACAGCTCGCACACGATGCTGTAACAATTTTCAAACAAAGATTTCTCGACGTGCATCGCTAAGCAAGTAGTAAAAAGCACTGTGCACCAAGGCAAGGACATTTTCGAGGGCATGACGGATCCTTTTTTCGATATTTTGCTCGAGTCGTGAGTTATCGTCGATAAAGCGAGGAAAATGTGGCTTCCTCGTTATCGACGATAACTCACGACTCGAGCAAAATATCGAAAAAGGATCCGTCATGCCCTCGAAAATGTCCTTGCCTTGGTGCACAGCGCTTTTTACTGCTTGCTTAGCGATGCACGTCGAGAAATCTTTGTTTGAAAATTGTTACAGCATCGTGTGTGAGCTGTGCACTTCGTGCTTTGCAGATTTCGATGAGAGTCACTGGGCATGTAGGGACGCATGCTGTGACGCTGTAAAGCAAGTTCTGTGCTGTTCAGTCGTCTCTGTCAGATGTTCTAGACAAAAGAAGCATGCTCATTAATATTCATAACGAACGGGGGACCGCCACCTTAAGGTTACCGTTACAGTTCGCTATGAATATTAACGAGCAAAATAATTTTGCTCATAACTATTGACAGAAACTGTCACAGAGTTCAATACTTGTTATGAAGTATGTTCACGTGTGTCTTCGCTTCGCTAGTGATTCTCGGCAAAATCTGCAAAGCGCTGAGTGCACGCGTTTTAACTACCCACGCGCAATCGGATATTTATTGTATACGTGCAGTAAACGGATTTCCATCTTATGACTGCGTAATACATTACATTGCTGTGTGGTTTTCTAGCCAGAAGAAGCGCTCGTGCTGCAGGAACTCTGGCGCTTTGGGACTGTCATCGACTATTGCTTTTCAAAAACATCTGCGCCGGTTTTGTTGTTGCCATGTAGCTGTAGTATTAGGGACCCACGGTAATGGTCCCTATGTAGGGATGGATGAGAAAACAAAGTGGCGGCTGCATACAATGTCTAATCGTCGATATTGCGCCTTGATGATAATATTTATCACTCTAACGACTATAACCATCACCTTAAACATACTACGTTTTATCTGTAGACATTGTTGTGAAATTTAACATTGCTTGTTCTTTTACAGGAACAACTCCACAAGACAGTATGGAAAATTTTGAACGCTGGTTAACTACAACAATCATCACTCATGGTGGAAGAAACTCTCAGTTTAAGTTGACGACATCCCCATTTATTCCACAACACGTCCTCTTTTTTCATCAAATGATTGCAGTAAGTCATGTATAGATAAATGCAATTTAAATCGATGTTTGCATTGACATGAAACTTGCTATAATAGTCTAGCGTGCTATGACCCTCTCCCGCTAACGACAAAAGGGGAAGGGCTAAAATGCGGGAGAGGGTCTTGCTAAACTCACTCACAATGTAGTACTAGTACATTCACATAATACTGAGGGCAAGCCTGAACTGTTTTCTGAACACAAGTGCCAGCAGCAATGCGCGCTAAACTTGCAACTTGCAATGCACATGCAGCGGCACTAAAAACATACACACAAAACATGCTTCAGTATCTACATGTATGCACGAAACAGCCTTCTTGATTTACCACCGAGAGCCACGCACGTGTCATATGTAAACACAGCACACACACAATCTTTCCATTGCTTCACAGAGTGTCCAAGCTGAAACGTCGACACAAGAAGCCACTTCATTTACTGTACCATGAGTTCTTCATTTACTGTACCGTGAGTTGTTCGTAACAGATCTTCAGCCTGCGATACTGACTCGCTCGTCGTGCGTACAGCAGCACCGAGCAGCACAGCATTGCCTGCACTGCATGAACACGCACACGTGCACTATACATGTTATTGATTGAATAGGCGTGTTCTAATTCTCAGGAACATTTGGGGCGACAAACGCACCCCATGAAAGATAGAAAGAAAGATATGAAGTTTCCACCCGCGGGGAACACATTCACCATCACACCACACATGAACTTTGTCGCGACCGAGATCGCAACTTAACAAGAGAGCGTTTGGTGTTCATGATTGTACTGCTGCTGCCATTTGTCGAAGGTAGTCTTGGTAACCTGTCGCTTTGCGGTTTTACTGCCACTGGAGGAGCCCAAATCAACTGCACGTTTTCGACCATCGATCGTGTCGGCCACCAATAAAAATGGGCGGCAACAGGTAATAAACACTCGGAAAAATTTCCGATGTCTGACCGTTATAATCAGCCCTTGTCTAGAAACATGCCCAAGACTTTTTGAAATTGGGGTCCTCTGAGAGTGGCTTTAAGGCGGTGGGTACCCTTTGCTCATTATTATTCATAAGTTTCTTTACAAAAATATTATGTGTCAAAATGAAACGCACTCCATGTACAACAGTGCATAGGCAACTAATCGAGACAACAAGGACTGGTCTTCATGTAGTAGGTCTGAAACTAGCCTTAAATATGAAGTAGCTAGTTGGCAGCGAGCAAATTGACCATCATGAATTTGCTGACTTTTCTTTTGTCCCAGCCTTGGCAGAAAACAAAATACATCACTAGCCAACTCTTCTACATACAGGGGAGTGACATAGAGAGTTGGCAGGTGCCGTGGTAAGTTAGCGTGGAGAAACGAGACGATCTGTCAAAAGTCGGGGGCGCCTTCGCGCCTTCATCGAGCCATAACTCTTGAACGGCAACTTTCCCGACAAACTTTTTACCCCTTGTCACTGCCCATGCAGAAACTCTTCACCAGTAGCGAGTCACCATTGTGACTGACTATGCCCACGTATGGTATTCATGTGGTCGCCGCCTAACGATATTCACTGACAGCATGATGATATTCACACTGCGCGTTATTGTTCGCAGCGAAAGGGTACCCGTCATCTTAAGGCATTTCAAATGGTCTCTAAATGGTTTTTGTGCTTGTGTATATTTATCAATTATAATTTTTATTTCTTTTACAGAATGACCATTCTAACGCTATGTCCGCTGTGACAACCAAACAACGTGTCTGGAGGGATGACATGATTCGAGCCAATTTGGCAGCTTGCGGATGCATCTTAAGTTTGGAAGGATCGGGAAAGGGGATGGAGATAGTAGAAAAAGACGGCGGCCCCTTTCTCTAATTTAATCTTACTGAACTGAATGCTGTACTGAACTGAATACTTTATGAACTGAATACTGTACTGAACTGAATACTTTATGAACTGAATACTGTACTGAACTGAATACTTTATGAACTGAATACTGTACTGAACTGAATACTACTACTGTACTCAGTGTACTGAATGAATTACTGTTCATGTTCATTCCTGTACTGAATGAATTACTGTTCATGTTCATTCCTGTACTGAATGAATTACTGTTCATGTTCATTCCTGTACTGAATAAACTACTGTTCATGTTCATTCCTGTACTGAATGAACTACTGTTCATGTTCATTCCTGTACTGAATAAACTACTGTTCATGTTCATTACTGTACTGAATAAACTACTGTTCATGTTCATTCCTGTACTGAATGAACTACTGTTCATGTTCATTCCTGTACTGAATGAACTACTGTTCATGTTCATTACTGTACTGAATAAACTACTGTTCATGTTCATTACTGTACTGAATGAAATTTGTGTAAATTGTTGTTAATTATGTTGTCAAAATGGCAGCATAAAGTGTATTTTACTTGCTAGCGGCGCCCACGGTTAGCTTCGTGCTGATTTCATATTACCTTCTTTCATGTAGAGCAGATAATACCCTTGCTTAACTTTGAGGGCTTAACTTTGCCCTAGTACGAAAGGCAACAGTAGTTATGTCAGTCGTGTTTGTTTTTAATCAAATATTGATCCATCTAAACTAAAACTGGTCACATTTGGACTCAGTACTACAAGTCTATTTGCACATTATGATTAAGATAACTGAGATACTAGCTATCAGCAGATTATTATTTTAAATAAAGCACCCAAAGGTGCAGATGCCTTGGTGGAGTAGCATGCATGTCTGCATGGAACTGTTCTGACTACAGCAATGCTTGCATTGTTGTTGCACACATGAAGTACAAGCTGTGCAAAACAAAAGAGCACAACTAGTAACTGCAGCTACAGTAAATTAAGCTGCAACTAGACTTTTGTACGTAACTGTTACAAAGTATATACAGTGAAACTGCAGTACATGTACTGTACAATATACCGTAAATGCGTTAGTGGCATCCACGAGAATTAAGAATTGCCTCAGTGCTGGGATCCTCAGAAATCGTCTTCATGGCATGAACAGCAGCTTCACAGCCTCCTTGTTGTCCGCCACAGACTTGCAAAGCACCAGCCACCTCTTCAATTTCACTACCAATGGTGGAGAGGATAGCTTTTCCCAGGATGCGACGCACCACTTCACCAATTCCTATGAGTCGAACTCCTGGACATTTATTGAGAGCAATAAGTCTACAGGCAACAAAGGCAGTCAGACAGTCAGGAACTCATCAGAGGCTCGCTGGAAAGATGAACAAATACGCCGCCACCCTTGAGCATCAATTCCTGAAGGACCAGCAGCACCCTCAGTCTTCAGTGCACTTGTACGGATCAGAGAGCCAGTAATGTGATCAAAAATGGTGATCAGTAATGTAATGTGATCAGTAATGTGGCCAATGCGTGGTGACTATCGGCACACGCCGGGTTGTGAATATCATTTCGCGCTTTGTAGTATGCTGTAAATTGCTGTACTTCATGTACTGACGTGCTGGGAATGACAAATCAGTATAAAACTCGAGCATGAAGCGTTGGAGTACGTTTATACAACGCCAAGATCGTCACCTACACGGGGCCAACAGGCTGTAACGTCGAATTGCGTACTCAACAGCCAAGATACGTTACGTAAGTACAGTTTGTCGCTGCTATACCGCCAAAAAAAACTCGTGTCGAGATAGCCACAGAAAAGTGGTTTAAGCAATGCTCTGCAAAAAGTTTTTAAGACGAGTAGGCGTGTTTTTTTCGCGCCTCTGGCGGTCCTTCCCGGTAAGCCGTCTCACTAAAACTTGGTATACAAGCACTACTGTTGTTATGCAGCTAGCGATGCGTTCGTAGATGCTTTACATCTGGAAATCTAGCCGCAACTGGCCGTCTGAATGGTAGTGCTTCTGTTCAAAAAGCGCGCCATTTCTAATCTAATAATAGCCCGCTCAGATGATAGCTGACCAATCAGATAAGACGTGGGTGTTGGTTGCGCGCCCTGTATGGAATTCGAAAAGCCAATTCGAATTTCGCGCTTGCATGTCGTGTGCAATTCTGTGTGCAATGCAGTGTGCAAGCGTAATGGTGTGTGCAATGCAGTGTGCAATATTATCAGATAAAAGCGAGACTCTAAAGGACAAAATCACAAGGCTTGAAGCACATTTTCGTTGTAGACAGATTGAACAAAGACTGATCATATGGAGCAACCTAAAGGAAAATACACGGACTTGTGGGCTCGCAAGATGAAGAAGGTCTTCAGAGCATTGGATCATGACAAAAGAGGATACCTTACCGAGGACTATTTGAAGGAGACACACGACAAGTGGCACAAAGATTTCCCTCAAGTACAGAGAGAGAAGTTGGGAGCACTGCAACAGATGTCTTGGAAGGTGTTGTTCAACAACAATAATCCGGTCCCTCCAGATCATAAACTCACCGAGGAGATGTTCCTCCACAACATGTGGATCACTGTCAATCAGCCGAACTTCAGAGAGTTGTTTGCGCCAACCTCTAAAGCTCTATTTGACGGTATGAAGCTTAAGCATGATGGCTACTTCACAAGAGACGAATTTATCAAAATGAACATTAGGAGGGCTGGTGAAGATATTGCTAGGAGGACATTTGAACAAATGGATACTGACAAAGATGACAAGGTTTCCTTTGACGAGATCTTGGACTCCAAGGTATTCTACTACACTGACGCCTCAAATGAGACACATCCATTCAATCTCGTGAATGGACCTCTGGAAGATTAACTTCATATAGTATTATAAGTTAGAGAGAGCCAAGCAACAGTCCTAAATATAATTGTTGTTGTTGTTATCTCATGTTTTTCATTATAATTATTGATAATAATTAATCACGTGACAGGGTCTAACCACTGATGAATGATTAACGAATAAATAAACGGACAACTACATTTTATGCAAGAGTGTAAAGTGTCACCTGAAGTCACTGATGTGCTACGTCCAAGTTTTAGGTCTACGATTCATGATCATGGTTAGTTACATTGAAAACTGCATGATCGTGTTTAAAAATTCCTGTAACATACGAATTGTTTTAGTAAACCGACTGCTAGTAACACCTTACACATGAGGATATTTAATCATAGAGGAGGATGAGAAAGCACAAACGTAGCCTAACACATTATACATGCGATCAAAAATTGCTCGAGAATCAGAGGGCACGCCTGTTTCAAACCATCACAATCCACAAAAGGTCTTAGCCGTGCAGTTGCATGAGAATCAGAGGCAGTATGATAATAGTGAATGCGTGCAGTTTGTTTGATGAAGTGTTTCATCTCTTCTTGAAACCGTACTTCTTTCTTTCGTAAAATAGATCAGTTTTAGAGCTTCCCAAGTTGACAATCTTTGGGCAACCGTCTCTCTACAGAAATAATCAAGAACGAAGTGAAGCAATGGATGGTCCAGTCCTCACATCTTTCTCCTGAACTGTGCATTCTTTACAGTAGTAAGCATCAGAAACTCCAGGCCCGCCACAAATGGTGCATCGTCCCTGGTATGAGCCGTAGTTACACTCATCGCAGATACGCACCAAAGTACATGGACGAACGTACGAATCACAGACAACACATTTTCCGTCACCTACAAAGACAAAAAAGAGATGAAATGTGTGTTTGAGTGAGGAAGGGAAGGAGGGGAGAGAGAGAGAGAGAGAGAGAGAGAGAGAGAGAGAGAGAGAGAGAGAGAGAGAGAGAGAGAGAGAGAGAGAGAGAGAGAGAGAGAGAGGTAGGCAAGCAGGGTCCAGTGAGTCCGCATGCATGGTCCAGTGAGATCGATGCTAAATTGTTTATTTTGACTTACATTTTTCACACAATCGCCCAATAGCTGTAGGGAAAATTATTATTAAACATGATTTAAAGGGAATGAGGTCGACCTACCAACTCCAGGCTGCTTACGGCACATGATAAGGTCTGGATGATGCTTCGCCATCTTATTCGATCACAAAGTGGGCGGAGACATAACACGAGGGTATGTTAGGGGTTAATAAAATGTTGTCATGACAGGTTGCCATAGTCACGGCATTGTGATCTCCAATCAAGCCCGCTCATTCTCGCGGCAGCAGCAAAATAGCAGCTTAGCACTCTTCACCGCGCTAAGCCGCTTCTAGCTGTGCGCGGTAAACTCGCAACGATCGAAAAAGCTAGAGCAAGATGAAACACGAACGCGAGCATCCAGTTCTTGTTAGCAGCGATCCACCAAATTAGCTACTTGTCCATCTTTCTCTCTCCATTCTCTAGGTTGCTCTCAGGGTTCGGCCGATGAATGCTGCGGAATTCAAAGCCGGAGCAAAAGTGATCGCTCACACAATGGACAGCAACGTAAGTTTCTAGCTGCAGTAGAGATCATCAACTGATCTCTCTCTCTCTCTCTCTCTCTCTCTCTCTCTCTCTCTCTCTCTCTCTCTCTCTCTCTCTCTCTCTCTCTCAGTTCGTGGTGTTAGCTGACCCTTATGATGATCCTGATGACATATTGAGAGCGAATCGCTCAAAAGAAAAACAATACTTGTTCGACTTTGCTTTCGACACAATGGCAACACAGGTGAAACAAAAAGCAGCTCCTAATAAAACAATTAATTTTTATAATGTGCATTTTGTGCAAATGTGTAGCAGTTACTGCATGTTGATTTGAAGTGTTATTGTGTGCATGCTTTCTGCAGGAGGATGTGTACGAGCAGACTACGAAGAATTTCTTACAGGACGTGCTCAGAGGATTTAACTTGACAGTGTTTGCATATGGACCTACAGGTACACTATAGAACGTCACACAATCACTCACCACACACTCTCTAATGCACTCTCTCTCTCACTCACTCTCTCATTCACTCACTCACTCTCTCACTCTCTCACTCTCTCATTCACTCACTCTCTCTCTCACTCACTCTCTCACTCACTCACTCACTCACTCACTCACTCATGCACTCACTCACTCTCTCACTCTCTCACTCACTCACTCACTCTCTCACTCTCTCACTCACTCACTCTCTCACTCACTCACTCACTCACTCACTCACTCACTCACTCTCTCACTCACTCTCTCACTCACTCACTCACTCACTCACTCACTCACTCACTCACTCTCTCATTCACTCACTCTCTCACTCACTCTCTCACTCACTCTCTTACTCTCTCACTCACTCACTCTCTCACTCAAATCTCTCTCTCCTCTCAGGTGCTGGTAAGACCTACACAATGCTGGGTACCTCTCATGAGCATGGTATAATGGTGCTAGCACTGAATGATCTCTTCAACCTTATAAAAGCCAATGAAGATGAATGGTCCTACCGAGTCAAAATGTCATATGTGGAAGTAAGCAACTAAGTGTGATCATGTGATGTGATCATGCAGGCTTGTGTTAATTTTGCCTGGTTGTGTGTGCTTGATCCCAGTACCTTACGGTAGCAGCACAGCCTGGTTGTGTGTGCTTGATCCCAGTACCTTACGGTAGCAGCACAGCCTGGTTGTGTGTGCTTGATCCCAGTACCTTACGGTAGCAGCACAGCCTGGTCATGTGTGCTTGATCCAAGTAGCTTACGGTAGCAGCACAGCCTGGTCATGTGTGCTTGATCCCAGTACCTTACGGTAGCAGCACAGCCTGGTCATGTGTGCTTGATCCAAGTAGCTTACGGTAGCAGCACAGCCTGGTCGTGTGTGCTTGATCCCAGTAGCTTATGGTAGCAGCACAGCCTGGTCGTGTGTGCTTGATCCCAGTAGCTTATGGTAGCAGCACAGCCTGGTCGTGTGTGCTTGATCCCAGTAGCTTATGGTAGCAGCACGGCCTGGTTATGGTAGCTTATTTGATCGCTCTTCAATCTCTCTCAGGTTTACAACGAAACTGTTCGTGACCTATTGAGCAAGAAAGCTCGTGATCTTGATCTTCGTAGCAAGGGCTCATCGGGAACGCCTGTAGTGGCAGGTGTGCGTGAAGTGGAGACATCGTGCACCAGTGAGGTGATGAAGCTACTCAATGAAGGAAATCATCGTCGAATAACGGAACCAACAGCTGCTAATCAAGTCTCGTCACGATCGCACGCTATTCTCAAAGTAAGAGATTTTGTGATTTTGTCAGAATTATTATAAATTTGCTACGTAGATGACTGTGGAACAGAGAAGTCGAACAATGGATGTTAGCCAGGAGGTGCGTATCGGAAAACTTTTACTTGTGGATCTGGCTGGATCAGAGAGAGCAGCTGTGACCAAGGTATTTTACCCACTCACCCTCCCACTCAATCTCAATCTCTCTCTCTCTCTATCTATCTCTCTCTCTCATAGAATCGTGGTCAGCGCATGGTGGAGGGTGGTCACATTAATCGATCTCTGTTAGCTCTCAGTAACTGTATCAATGCTCTTGTGGTGGGTCAGATGCAGAATGTGCGGCGAGCTCGTGGTAAAGGATACATCAACTATCGGTTAGTTTGAATTTTTGTGTACTGAAAATTGGTTACTGGTTACTATGAATTATTCTGTGAATTCCTATCTCGAGTTTCTAGCTCAGGTCCCAAGAGTTTATTTAGGTGTCCTGGCTCTTACCAGTGACCCTCTGTGAGGCAGCTAGTCACACTGCTTAGTGCACAGGTGTCCTGGCTCTACCAGTGACCCTCTGTGAGGCAGCAAGACACTGCTTAGTGCGATGTCCTGGCTCTATCTGTGACCCTCTGTGAGGCTGCTAGACACTGCTTAGTGCATAGGTGTCCTGGCTCTACCAGTGACCCTCTGTGAGGCAGCTAGACACTGCTTAGTGCACAGGCGTCCTGGCTCTACCAGTGACCATCTGTGAGGCAGCTATAGATACAACTTAGTGCACAGGTGTCCTGGCTGTGACCCTCTGTGAGGTAGCTATAGATACTACTTGATATAATGTATTCTTGTACGTGTGTGACAATGTTTCTCTCTTGTCTCCCTAGTGACAGCAAGCTCACTCGTCTGCTCAAGGAGTCGCTAGGCGGTAACTGTAGGACGGTCATGATAGCTCACATCAGTCCAGCCAGCTCATGCTATGAGGAGTCTAAGAATACTCTGGTCTACGCTGAGAGATCGAAACACATCAAAACAAAAGTGAGATAACCACTGCAGTTACAAGCTTTGAAGTTATTGAAACACCTTGTTCTTGTTCGAATTTTTCTTTTTTTACTAGAGAATGTGGATTCTCGAAAAATACTGTATACACTTATTTTCTGTTTTCTTGCAATGCTGAAGTAAAGAGTGTCACCTTCATGCACTAATGTGTTCAGTCTCTGATCATCCTCCATCGTGTGAATAAAAACAACAGTGATTACAGAGACTGAACACATTAGTGCATGAAGGTGACACTCTACACTTTTCACTTCAGCATTGCAATTACAAAATTATTATGATCTCGAAAAACAGCAGCTACTCAAGTAGAATAGTAATAGAATAGGATAATAATAATTATTAATTTTAATAAAAGTTAATTAATTTGCTTTGTCATTTCACAGGTAGCGCCTAACAGTCTTGAAGTGAACTATCACGTCACTCAGTATAACGACATGATAGCTGAGTTGAACAAGAAGATTGATGAACTGAACGAGAGGCAGTCTCACTGTAAATGTACTCCTTCAGCTCTTGGTGAGTAGTGGACGCTGCCAACACATAACTAGCATTGCTGGGATGTTTGTGTATTTTGTGGGTGAGGTGTTGAATTCTCACAAGAGTCAAACAAAATTCAGACAATGTACACAAAGCATTGTTGTTATGCATCGTTACGCAAGAAATAAAGGGTTATACACCAGTCTACAGTATTGAGACAAACAGTATTCGTTAGCAAAGTACGGCCTTTATTTCAAATTTAAATCCACTACAATAATATTAATAAAACATAATGTCAATGCAGTACATAGACAAGTTTATGTGTTTTGTTTGTAACCATGGGTGAGTTATATTTGTTGCTTGTTCTTTCTTACTTGTTTTAGATGTGACTGCAGTAGATAATTTGTATCGCAGACTGAATGACCTACTGAGTGAACAGATTGAAGTTAGGTGAGTGAGTGAGTGAGTGAGTGGGTGAGTGAGTGAGTGAGTGAGTGGGTGTGAGTGTGAGTGAGTGAGCGAGCGAGTGAGTGAGTGAGTGGGTGGGTGGGTGGGTGAGTGAGTGAGTGGGTGGGTGGGTGAGTGAGTGAGTGAGTGAGTGAGTGAGTGAGTGGGTGATTTAGATGTTTCTTCTCTCTTCTCTGTTACAGAGAAGAGCTCTGTTCTATTCATTACAATCTAGTACAGAACATTACGGATATGGAGAAACTTGGCTTGGTCATGGAGGAATGGAGGATAAAGCAGCATCAACTCAGCCAGCAACTACCCACTTCACCTGAGGTGAAAGAAATCGAACTGGAAGAAGAGGAGAAAGAAAAGGAATCGCCATCTACAGAGGAGCTGAAAGAAGCAGTAACAGAACAGTCCGATGCAGAAAAGAAAGAGTCAACAAGTGATGATAAAAAAGTTGGAGTTGTGTTGATCACAGAAGAGCCTCTCAGTGATGACGAGAGAGAGAAAGAACCAGGCACACAGACTCAGTTGGTTGTTGAAGAAGGGAAGGAGGTGATGGAACCAAGTGCTTGTGCTTGTGGTGGAGGCAGCTCGTTGAGTGTCAATGATATCTTGATATTGACGGCTACTCCTGACGTGATGGAGCCTGCAGCTGTAGCGCAGGTGAGAGCCGAGCTAGCTACTCTTGTGGCTGACAAACAGAGGATGGAAGCACACAGGAGACGACTAGAGAGAAAGATGGATGAGCTCGATAAGCTAAGCAATTTGAAGACCGGCAAGAGGTATTATTTTTAGTCAATTTCGCATTTTTGGGTGTTGTCATTTGGATAATAATTATTAATGAATAGCAGTCGCGAAATTCCTGAAATAATTATCAGGCTACTGTGAAAATTTCATGATTAATTTTACGGTATAAATTCTTAAAGGAAAGTGTTGAGTGTCATCTTCGTGCACTATCGTAAGATAGTGATCGAACACAATAATTATGAATGAAAGTCAGTGATGAAAGTGAAGCTTTTCTCCAGCATTGCTTTAACCAGCATTATTTTTATCAGCCACATTTAGTCGTCTCTGGTTTATACTCGTGGTTGTCAATGTGTTAGTTGTTTTGTGCATTGTATGCTAATGGTTGATAGTTGGCTTTTGTTTGTGTACTGTGTTACCATGGTTATTCATTGCTCCATGAGAACAACTCATGAATAATAGTAGTCATAATTAGTTTTGAGTGTGCATACAAGACTTGCAATGAGGATTGAAGTGTTGGAGCATAGATAATAACCATAAGAGGATTGGGCACTAGGCACATTCTAGCACATTAACGCGGGCACTCCGTGTTTAGTCAGTTTTTAACCCGGAATCTACTTTTATTACGTATGAGTGACGTAAAGGGTTAATTTCGCGAGTCAAGCATGGCGCGGTGCTCAGGAACTTTCGTGAAGGCGTTACCGAAGCTTGGATTATCAGGTTTTTCACTGTATTCCTGATGATTATAAACCATCGTTTTTCTTTAGGAATTAAAGAAATTGTGCGGGCAGCAGTGCAGGAAGTTATAACGGATGGAGGGTTTGAAAAAGATGCGATCACAATGGCAGAAAAATTTCTCGAATGGTCGGCCGAGTCAGAAAATCAGGTAGCTTTTGGCCACTTTGCAGAAGATTTAATCTCGCAGCTAGAAAACTGTTTCAAACCTCATGAATGTTTCAGACGTAGCAGGGAGATGATGTGGGAAGCTTTTTTTAAAGTGCGCTCAACACAAGCTTTTCGGACAAAGTGGTTTAAATTTCTGACAGAAAGTATTCAAGTGTCTTCATCTCCAATATTTTACCAGTTTGTGGTAGATCGTGTATTTGATGTGCTAATCAAACGCAACAGCCAGCTGAATGTGCAAGAAGAAAGGGATTTTGATGCATCGCTGACTTTCGAAGAAAAAAACGCTCTTCGCTATACAGCAGGGTATGTTATTAAAGCATTATTAAGGAAATTAAAGAGGTCTGCTGATCCTTTGAAGAAGGAAATGATTACTTGTTTGTCCGAGTTAAACAACAATAAAGATGTAAGTAAAGATGAATCCGAGGACTGGACATCACTTGTTGACAGGGGTGGATTGACACACGTTGACGATATGACATATGGTGTGTTTGTCTCAATGGAATTGGTAGTTAAAATCTTTTTTGAAAAACACCCATCTCAGCTCGTACGTATGAAACAGGAGTTGGTGAAGAAAATAACAGAAAACGAGGATGTCTTATTTTATTGGGCATTACTGTCAGCTGAATGGGACGAGGATGACGAAGAGAGCAAGGCAATTTTAGTTTTGATCACTGAACATTACATTACAATGCGAGGCTTTTCCTTCGCATCTGGATGGATTGAAAAGTACAAACAGGCACACAAGAAGAGCTTGCAAAAGTCAAAAGGACTCAGAAAGCAACTCTTACCAACAACTAGTAGTCAACATCATGATGACGTAGAGCTTGACTAGTATTTTTAAAATCATTTATTATTTTAATTTTCATGAAAATTATAGTAGAATTACAACATTTCTCTATGAGAACGCTTGCGTGTACGTCTTGGAAAGCGGTTCTATGTCATCGCAAGAGATCATAATGACGAATAATGACAGTTCACATGACGAATAATCAATAATGACAGTTCACATGACGAATACTCATCTTCCCTATAGAAAAACATACATGATCCGAGTAAGACTTTCGATAAATTTGTTTACCTCTTTTATCTTTGAATACACCTTTGTGCGATTGTGCGAGATAACTGAATCGCTCACTTCTGTTACCAGTACAGATCTTGCTAGCATCTAACTGACGCAAAAGCTGAAGCACGTCATCAACACAGGTAAAGCACGTCATCAACACAGGCTGATGCACACTCCTTCGAAGAATGTACAGCGCTCAAGATAAATAGATCTATAGATGAAATAAAATGAACACATTGCCTGATATTCTAGCTATATTTCATACACACAATGATAGGATACCAATACCATGCCTTTAAAACTTGATATTCAGCTTAAACAACAAAATACAAGAACCAAACTATACCTACGCAACAATAAAAACCACATTCTTCTAGAAAATTGTTTCAGTGAGTCAATACGTTGTTGCAAAAAAGAGTTACAGTCTGGAAAAGTCAGTGATCTCAGGTAAGCTAGCATAAAAGTATTCAAATCAGCAAACAGCCGTGACTTATCGCTTTTAACAATCGCTCACCATCGTCTACAACTTCTGGTCCACAGTTTCTCTAGTTCCTAGCTTTCTCCACTGACTCCAAAGATAGATATCAGCCGAAAAGAGATGGTATATCCTCCGAACAACCGTGACCTCTGAAGGTGCGAAGGTGCGAAATTCTTAAACACGGACGGGCCGCGATTAAATGTATTGCAGCATGCAGTTTCCTATCCTCTTATGGTTATTATCTATGGTTGGAGTCACTGGCTTGTTATAGAAATCTAAATTCATTCTCTTCTTCCCTATCTCCCCCTCCCTCTCTCTCTCTCTCCCGCTCCATCTCCCCCCTCTCTTTCTCCCTCTCCATCTCCCCCCTCTCTCTCTCTCTCTCCATCTCTCTCTCTCTTTCTCTCTCTCTCTCTCTCTTCTCTCTCTCTCTCTCTCTCTCTCTCTCTCTCTCTCTCTCTCTCTCTCTCTCTCTCTCTCTCTCTCTCTCTCTCTCTCTCTCTCTCTCTCTCTCTCTCTCTCTCTCTCTCTCTCTCTCTCTCTCTCTCTCTCTCTCTCTCTCTCTCTCTCTCTCTCTCTCTCTCTCTCTCTCTCTCTCTCTCTCTCTCTGCCAGGAGCTATCAAGACTGATTCCTCTTCCTTACCAAACAAAGCGTCTCCAGGCAATGTCAGGCAAGCAAGACCTACATACCTCTGTCTGTCAGTACAGCCTGAGCAGTGCTGTTGCATCCCTCCGACTAACCAGCCAGGAATCCGCCATTAGTGGACTACAGCTACAGTGCTCATCGGCTCTGGATCTTCTTGACAAGCAATTCTCCTTCATAAAAGGTACTGGTCGGCAGTTGACATAGCTTTATAGTACAGTGCAGTTTGAACAAAAATTCTTAGACTATTTTTGAGGCACTACTAAAAAGTTAAAGTAAAAACATTAACAATTGGAACTAACAAAAATGTTTTCAAACACTATCTTTGCATGAAATAGCTGAAACTTTTTGTATGCTGATCTATCTTGATTTTGTTAGATCTCGATGTAGCCGCTCCAGCTCTGATGACTGAGCAGCTACACCAGCTGAAGGTGAGACAGAAACTGCTGGACATGCAGGTGGAGTCAGACAAACAACTATCAGCAAGGATTGCATCAGAGGTGACTCACTCACTCACTTATTCACTCCTGCACACACTCACTCATGCACTCACTCACTTGCGCACTCATGCACTCACTCAATCACTCACTCACTCACTCATGCACTCACTCACTCACTCACTCACTCATGCACTCACTCACTCATGCACTCACTCGCTTGCGCACTCATGCACTCACTCACTCAATCACTCACTTGCTCACTCATGCACTCACTCACTCACTCACTCATGCACTCACTCACTCATGCACTCACTCGCTCGCTCACTCATTCACTCACTCACTCACTCACTCACTCACTCACTCACTCATGCACTCACTCACTCATGCACTCACTCACTCATGCACTCACTCACTCACTCACTCACTCATGCACTCACTCGCTCACTCATTCACTCACTCATGCACTCACTCACTCACTCACTCATGCACACACACACACTCACTAACTCGCCCACTCACTCACTTATTCTCCTCTCATTCTCTCTCTAGCTTCCTGCTACAGGCATCCATTGTTCCGCTAAGCTCAACCTGACTCTAGTAAATGGTTCCAAGTCTAACCTACTAGAGGAGAGTGACACTGATAAACAGTCCTCCGGTGATTCCGGCCCCACACCATCACCATCACAACCACCACCCACTCACAGGTACACAACAGCAATACATGCACATGCAGCCAGTATAGTGAGATCATCACATCGTGTGTAACGGACAGCTTTTATTGCCAATTTTTAGCATACTTAACTCAAGCACTTGTTTACGCTGAAAATTTTCTGCATGGCGATAGTTGTCATACTACTTCATGGTTGATTTACTTGTGTCTCTGTAGTACTCTACGGTTGCCAGGGTTACCCCATAGCCAGCATCTAGTAACAAACAGCTGGAGCACCACTACAGTCCAGTCAACAGCTCTATCCATCACTCAGCAGCCCAGTGACACTATCCCTCGTGAGCTGATCTCACTCCCCGCCCTCGGCTCCCCGGCTCCAAGCGATGCATACAAATTCCCTCTTCAAGTCGACCACAGATGTTCTGTATCGATGAATCGAGACTACAAATCTCTACCAGCACTTCATAATGAAGCCGGACCAAACAGCAGGAAAGGAAAATCACAGCTATCCTTCACTTCTCCGCCCATCTCTTCAATGATGCAGTACCCTAGTAACATCAACAGAAGAGGGAGAAAATACGTCGTGCCTCCGACCCAGAGTAGAAGGGACAAGCCGATGGATGTAGAGAGTGTTAAAACTACGTCAGTTGCTTCTCTGACAACCGTCAGGTCCAACCCATCCACTAACAAGCAGACAAAGCGACGCCGGCCGTATGTAGCGCGGAGAGAAATGCACGACACAGCGGTTCAAACTCAACCAAAGCTATCCCAAGCTACTCGCAAGCGGCTGAGAGAAGCGAGAACTGTTATCACATCAAACGATGCTACTGTTAGTCGTCTCTCAGTGTCGACTCAGACCACACCTAATCTTAGCAAGAACTCTCTCAACCAGACGAAGGGAGGGAACACAAGGAAAGGTCACAGCAACAACAATAACGCCATCCCAAAGAGGAAACCCTTTGTTGTCGGAGGGACTGGTGGAATGGATAGACAAGCTAGAATTGTGCAAAGTAGAGGTTAGTTTTGTCAACGAAGTATTTTGTGCACAAAAAAAAATTGCTATTACTCAGTCAATATTGGTGATGGCAATTTCTCATCTCCTTACCTCAGTTCTGTGTCACAAAACAGACGAACTTGTAAGTGCAAGCATGTAGTGAATTCTCACTCATTCTTTCACTTCCCACTTTCTTTCTTCTCTCCTCATGCAGCTCATCAGTTGATAGCACCAAGACAGTCTGTCAACAGAAAATGATGTTTTTAATGCTATGCACAATGAACAAAATAATTATCTATTAATTTTTTGATCAAAGTTCAAACTACAATACTCTTCAAACATTAAAAAAAGTTTCCAGAAGCTAACTGCTATCATGTGTGCTTGGTTGCAGGTCTTCAAGATTTTTTGCTAAGCTGTGAAAGCCAGCCTTTCTTAGAGTGGAATACATTTCTTCTTCTTTGTTTATATCAGAATTTCCACGATTCCATTGTTGCAACATGTGATACGCCGTCATTATCACTCCCTCGGAGATGTGATTAGCTCTTATATTCGACAGAGAATCATGACTTAACCTAAGGTCTATCCCGAACTGAAACCACTCGTCTCCTATTTCACAAGCTATCTTCATTAGCTTTTGTTCTTCAGTCAGTGTTAAGTCCAGTTTTGGTGATTTTGAAGCAGGAAAATCAGATTCGGAGTTGGCAGATCTTTTCAGGTTACGGCGTGTTGGCTATGGAGAAAAAATTACGCTGTGGCTCCGGTCCCGGCAACGGGATCGACCTTTCCACGGTTGCAGTCCCGGCAACGGGATTTAGGAGGTCCTAGCTACTAAATCCTAAACCCAAGACCCTAAAAACCTAAAAACCTTCGCCGCTAACTGTGCAAACTCGGGAGGGTGTCCTAACCCGGGCCTTCGGCCCTTGGTAAGCCTAAGGATCGTCCTAACCCGGGCCTTCGGCCCTTGCATGGTACGCCTAAGGATCGTCGGGAGGGTCGTCCTAACAGGGCCTTCGGCCCTTGGTAAGCCTAAGGAACGTCGAGCATTTAGCTAAAAACTTACACGCTTAGTGTAAGTCTGCAGAAAAAAAACGCATAGATCGAGAATCGAACCCAGAACACTGTATCACAAGCCACAATACTAAACCGCTGAGCCACCGGAACCTGCTGGCTGATCCATGCTACAAACAAGCGTTTATATTACCAGTGCCGGTACTATAAGATAGAAAGGTCGATCCCGTTGCCGGGACCGGAGACACAGCGAAAAAATTATTATTAATGCTAACTTTACTTTTTTGCTAACTATAATTCAATTGACATTGAGTGTTTATCAGTGAAGATACTTATTCATGCAAGCACACAGTACCTCTTTAAGTGCAGAAGGTAGCAGTTCTTCCACGAGAGCTCTCTGTCCGCGAATAAGTTCTCGATTTGCGCCTCGACTTTCTGCTCCAGCTCGTGTCGTACCGCTCTTTCCTTATCCAGCTCCTGTTTCAATTCGGTCGCTCTCTTACTGGAGTCACGTTCACGTTGGTGCGCCTCTTCCAGATTCTCCTTCGCCTTACTTCGTACATCGTCCAGCTCCTGTCGGAAGTCACGTTCACGTTGGTGTGCCTCTTCCATATTCTGCTTCATCTTACTTCGTACATCGTCCAGCTCCTGTCGGAGGTCACGTTCACGTTTGTGTGCCTCTTCCAGATTCTGCTTCATCTGGCTTCGTACCTCGTCCACCTCCTGTTTAAGTTCCGCATTTCTTCCCGGCAGAGCTACCAAACCTACTAACCGTGAAAACACCCTGAAGACATTCTCCACTTTATTAGGAGGCTCCGCCATTTCATAGACATCTAGCTCGGATATCTTGCAGATAAATCTAGGCGTCGGTATTCACTGAACCTCTGAACCTCGCGCTCACTGAACAGAATTAATTACTAGTATAATTATTTACTATGATAAAACGAAATGACTATTGCCACCGACAAAATCGGTGGCGCGTTCAGCCACAGACTGGCTATTGCCACCGACCGGTGGCGCGTTCAGCCACTGACTGGCTATTGCCACCGACCGGTGGCTCGTTCAGCCACTGACTGGCTATTGCCACCGACCGGTGGCTCGTTCAGCCACTGACTGGCTATTGCCACCGACCGGTGGCGCGTTCAGCCACTGACTGGCTATTGCCACCGACAGGTCACTATAAAGGCTTGTTTTGTGAATAGACCGGGCAGCAGGTTTCGGTGGCTCAGCGGTTTAGTACGGTGGTTTGTAGTGCATTCGTTCTGGGTTCGATTCTCGCTGCATGCATAGCTTTTTAATTTTTTTATACATGTAGAAAACTTTAGTCTTTTTAACTAATAATATTACTCGACGATCCTTAGCTCCTTAGTTAGGACGACCTTCCCGACGATCCTTAGTTAGGAAGACCCTCCCGACGATCCTTAGTTAGGAAGACCCTCCCGACGATCCTTAGTTAGGAAGACCCTCCCGACGATCCTTAGTTAGGAAGACCCTCCCGACGTGTGGTTAACTGTAGTATGAACAAGTAATAAAAACATTTTAACAAAAATGCAAGAGATTTAGGGTTGGTACACGAATCGAAAAAGTATGGAAACAAGATTGTGAAAAGTAAACAAGATTTAAAATAAAAAGGATTGTAACAATAGCAGTGTAATGCTACCTCCCTATTAAATTAACTACAACTATCGAAGGCAGTTAATTTAGGGAGGTAGCATTACACTGCTATTGTTACAATCCTTTTTATTTTAAATCTTGTTTACTTTTCACAATCTTGTTTCCATACTTTTTCGATTCATGTACCAACCCTAAATCTCTTGCATTTTTGTTAAAATGTTTTTATTACTTGTTTCTTTTCTTTTTTATTTATTAATGACTTAGTTGGCACTTGCTAATACAGTATAAAGAGAACTATTCCACTGACTGCGGCGAGGAAACATACGTGGCTGCGCTCGATCGGCTCTACACTGTATGCAACACGTACCACGCAACATTAGCTAAGCTTAAACTAGCATTCTTACAAGCCTGAACAGGCAAATCCAGTGTAACAGTGAAGATTTGCTCGTCGTCTGCTGTGAACACTGCTAGTGACAGCAGCCAAGCCATTTGTACTAAGGTGCGCTTGTATTAGAATAGTTACATACACGGGCGTGCGCGAGTAGGCGTAACCTAGTAACGGAGTTCAAGCAGAAATCATGGAATGGAGTCTGTTATGGACCAAAAATCACTGTTTTCCTGGAAATACTCGCTTCTGCTAGTGTTTTAGGCTTAAATATATATCAGGTGCACCGATGGTCATAGGTAGCGTTGCTTCTGTGTAGGTTTAGTTGCGTTTGGTTCGCTCACTACTGTGCTAGACTCGCTGAAGAATAGGAAGGAAGGAAGGAAGGAAGGAAGGAAGGAAGGAAGGAAGGAAGGAAGGAAGGAAGGAAGGAAGGAAGGAAGGAAGGAAGGAAGGAAGGAAGGAAGGAAGGAAGGAAGGAAGGAAGGAAGGAAGGAAGGAAGGAAGGAAGGAAGGAAGGAAGGAAGGAAGGAAGGAAGGAAGGAAGGAAGGAAGGAAGGAAGGAAGGAAGGAAGGAAGGAAGGAAGGAAGGAAGGAAGGAAGGAAGGAAGGAAGGAAGGAAGGAAGGAAGGAAGGAAGGAAGGAAGGAAGGAAGGAAGGAAGGAAGGAAGGAAGGAAGGAAGGAAGGAAGGAAGGAAGGAAGGAAGGAAGGAAGGAAGGAAGGAAGGAAGGAAGGAAGGAAGGAAGGAAGGAAGGAAGGAAGGAAGGAAGGAAGGAAGGAAGGAAGGAAGGAAGGAAGGAAGGAAGGAAGGAAGGAAGGAAGGAAGGAAGGAAGGAAGGAAGGAAGGAAGGAAGGAAGGAAGGAAGGAAGGAAGGAAGGAAGGAAGGAAGGAAGGAAGGAAGGAAGGAAGGAAGGAAGGAAGGAAGGAAGGAAGGAAGGAAGGAAGGAAGGAAGGAAGGAAGGAAGGAAGGAAGGAAGGAAGGAAGGAAGGAAGGAAGGAAGGAAGGAAGGAAGGAAGGAAGGAAGGAAGGAAGGAAGGAAGGAAGGAAGGAAGGAAGGAAGGAAGGAAGGAAGGAAGGAAGGAAGGAAGGAAGGAAGGAAGGAAGGAAGGAAGGAAGGAAGGAAGGAAGGAAGGAAGGAAGGAAGGAAGGAAGGAAGAAAGAAAGAAGAATCTGAACAAACGGGTGATCACGTGAACTCTGGTTTACCACCTTAGACTTCGTTTCTGCTGTTACTAAAGGTCTCTTTGGCATCGAAAAAATCGTCTAAGACGCCTCAGACGGTTAGAATCGCTTGAAATGCCCGTGCAGCGAAGATATGAGCGTGCCGTAAGTTGCCTCCTGACGAGACGCCATATTGTTTTTTTGGCGTACCAACATGTTTTCTTGACGGACTTAATGGACTCATTGCAAGCGCTTACCCATCAGCATGAACACTAGGTGATTAAAATACCGTGAGATTTTACAAGAGAAGAGAAATACACGATTAACTCGTTTTCAGTCTGTGTATCCGCCATCTTGTTTTCGTGCCAACCCTAAATATGCCACGACTACCGCGTGACGTGGCATAATATTAATTAGGCACTCACTCACTCATGCACTCACTCGCTCGCTCACTCATTCACTCACTCATGCACTCACTCACTCACTCTTTCACTCACTCGCTCGCTCACTCATGCACTCACTCACTCACTCATGCACACACACACACTCACTCACTAACTTGCCCACTCACTAACCCAATTGCACTCACTCACTTATTCATCTCCTCTCATTCTCTCTCTAGCTACCTGCTACAGGCATCCATTGTTCCGCTAAGCTCAACCTGACTCTAGTGAATGGTTCCAAGTCTAACCTACTGAGGAGAGTGACACTGACAAACAGTCCTCTGGTGACCCCGGCCCCACACCATCGCCATCACAACCACCACCCACTCACAGGTACACAACAATAATACACATGCAGCCAGTATGGTGAGATCAGCACATCATGTGTAACGGACAGCTTTTAACCCTTTAGGGCCTATAGTGGCTTTAGCCGTCATAATTGACTCCACCTACTGTAGACGTCATAAATAGTGTGAAAAGTGCTCTAGAAAGGTCAAATAAAGTTTAATTGCAAAAGCTAACTTTACCTCCAAAAACCCACTGTTTTTCGCCGCGCCCTCCCCACTAAAATATATAGAACGGGGGATTTTTAAAGGGGGTGTCCCCCCTTTAACCCGGGATTCGAAGGGGCGGAGCCCCTCGCCACTTTTGGCATTTTTAGGGCTTCAGGATGCCCGGAAATGCATACTTGGGCATAGAATATATTATGGTCTAAACTATGCTGTTTGCTCACCTGGACACCACCAGGTTTTTGTATCAGTCACAAGGGCTAAACGAAGACCAAAATTGGCTGGAAAATGACGAGGTCGCAGCACTTAAGCGGCTTCAGTTCCGAAGTGGGAGTGGCCAACTCAGAGTTTAGTACATGGTCGTAAACTTTGACATACCAGGAAAAAACAGTGCTAGTTTGGAACAGCTAGCGTACTGCATGTTGTAGAAAATGCAAGACAAACTGTCAGTTTAGAGCAAGTCGAATTTTCGTCAAAATAATTCAGTCACTAAAGAGTTAATGCCAATTTTTAGCATACTTAACTCAAGCACTTGTTTACGCTGAAAATTTTCTGCATGGCGATAGTTGTCGGGGTCCTGTAAAACGCGGAACGCGGAATACGGAATGAGTCTCGTTAAGCGGAGACTTCCTAATTAAATTATTAATAGGGTTCTCCTCAGCACTCGCGTTATGCGAGTCATCATCGATACTAATTGCTATAAAGGCTTGTTTGTAGCACTAAGTTTAACATACAGCTAAACCCAAAACCCTAAAAACCTTCTCCTGACTGCGCAAAGTAGGGAGGGTCTTCCTAACTAACTAAGGATCGTCGGGAGGGTCTTCCTAACTAAGGATCGTCGGGAGAGTCTTCCTAACTAAGGATCGTCGGGAGGGTCGTCCTAAACCGGGCCTTCGGCCCTTAGTAAGCCTAAGGATCGTCGGGAGAGTCGTCATAAACAGGCCTCAACTAAGGATGGAGCTAAAACTTAACTTTTATAAATAAATAAAAAACAAAAAAACACGCATTCTGCGAGAATCGAACCCTGACCGGCCGTTTGCATCACAAGCCACCATACTAAACCGCTGTGCCACCGAACCAACTGACCGGTTGGTGCTACAAACAAGCCTTTATAGTAATTCTGTACGCGCGCGCACAACGCGAGTGCTGAGGAGAACCCTATTAATTAGGAAGTCTCCGCTTAACGAGACTCGTTTAGGACGACCCTCCCGACGATCCTTAGTTAGGATGACTCTCCCGACGATCCTTAGTTAGGAAGACCCTCCCGACGATCCTTAGTTAGTTAGGAAGACTCTCCCTACTTTGCGCAGTTAGGAGAAGGTTTTTAGGGTTTTGGGTTTAGCTGTATGTTAAACTTAGTGCTACAAACAAGCCTTTATAGCAATTACTATCGATGATGACTCGCATAACGCGAGTGCTGAGGAGAACCCTATTAATTAGGAAGTCTCCGCTTAACGAGACTCAATGGAGTATTATGTAGGGATGATCGCGAATCAAGATGGCGGCTACTCATGTGTGAAAATGAGTTATCACACATATCTCTACTGTTATACATTTCTACTGCATTTTAACTATCTCTAAGTGAATCTGAAGTGTAAGTGCTTGTAAGAAGTCAATAAAAGTAGAGTAAACCACCTATTTTCGGCCACCATCTGTAATCGGACACTCGCACGCACACTTGCAAATATACGCTACACAGATCAAACTTGACCGACGTATAGACACACGCTTCCTCTGCCTGCATTGCAAATTTTAGCTCTTAACTGCTTTTTTGTCTACTGTGGAGACGAAGAAAGTGGGTAGCCCAAAAAATGTATTATCGGCAAGAAAACATCATGAGTGTGTACATACTGTTAGACATACTATGTGAATTTCAACTTATGCTAAAGTGTTCTTTGATACTTTTCACTGTGCGCTCATCCATTATAACTTTCTCCATTGCATCAGTAAGATCATACCATTGACAATCTCCAGTATCGAGCCAATTTCTCAGAACAGCACGAACAAATGGATCCTTGTCTTTATTGCTGTCACACAGTCCCTGAACTTTACTTCTTTGCTTCAACAGAAAGTGAGCAAAATCAATGCACTTGGTTTCAGGATTTGATGCAATGAATTCAATAATGGACAATGAGCTGCCATTCTTCAGCTTTAGATGGATCAGATCATTCATTTCAGGACAGGATGGAATTGGAGGAACTGTAAGAAAGTATGTTATACTGTATACCAATGGTGGTATCCTAAGTACCTTTGGGCTTTGCTATCTCTTTGTCTCTCTGCTCCAGTTCATATGACTGAGAAGAAATGAGTTCTCTCTTTTTCTCCAGTTCATCATTTAGATCTGAAATACGCTTCTGAGCAACACTAGCAAAACGCTCTTTCTCTGCCTCAAGTTGCTCTAGTATAGCCTCTAACTGCTTTCTCTTCTCCACTTCTGCTTCTAGAGCCGTCTCAATTTCTAACAAGCATATTATTAACTATGTATACAGAGGATTGTAAACGAGTAATGAATACCTGCAGTACTCTTAGAGGCTGATGGTAATGATGCTGGATTTCCATACTCTATAGATCCGTTGTGATTAGAATTATAAATACTTACTGATATTTACCAACCGTTCTCTTCAAGGAACTTCATCACATCAACACGTTTTCTCTTCTTTGCAACATCTAGTGGAGTCAGCTGTTCCTACAGTATTATTACAGAACAGTTTCAGGTTTGCAGATATCAGATGACTCACTTTGTTCCTTCTCTTTAGTGATGCTCGTTTCTGTACCAGCAGCTTGACAGTATCAAGGTGACCATAAGCAGCAGCATTGTGAAGAGGAGTGTTGCTATCCTGCATATAACACATGAACTAGATACTTGTCCCTTTAAGCTACATCAGGAATTAGGAACATAAAACACAACGTTAATATTGCTAAAGAAAATTAAAAAGATTTCTATCGAAATCAATAGGATGTAGGGTTGTGAAATCTACCACTGGTCCACAATGTAAACTAACAAGGAACAAGCATGGAATAGTAACACGATTGACTTGCTAACAGACCATAGATCCCTACATCAGTGGCTGCTGTGGTTGACTATAGCTAATATAGCTATAGTTGCTGTTGACTGACACCAGATGTGCATTCAGCTTGTGACAAAATATTGATCTTATGTACAGCCACTGATGTAGGGATCTATGGTCTGTTAGCAAGTCAATCGTGTTACTATTCCATGCTTGTTCCTTGTTAGTTTACATTGTGGACCAGTGGTAGATTTCACAACCCTACATCCTATTGATTTCGATAGAAATCTTTTTAATTTTCTTGTTTGTGTCCCTTTTTTCTTTTTCAGTGAAATGCAGTTCAATATCATGCAAGTACCGAGCCGTCTTTGTTTCCACCATTGGTTTAGTTTTCCTGTTGTTGATGGCTTTTCTTTATTATTAACTATTTGTAACTAAAAATAATTGTTATGCTATACATATCAGGTCGCCTACGCATGCATGCATGCAGTGCAGACGAGCCCGCCCACACTTGTTTGTAGACCTGTACGGCGGTTATAATTATATGGCAAGTGCAGAATGGTGATCCTATATACGAGCTTACCGTTCTTCGAAGACTCCAGACAGATTATGTGTTGTCCGTGAACCATACGGCGCGACGATACTAAAGCTAGTGCTTGGTCACGTGCGCTAACCACTGCTTGCATGGTCACGTGCGTATTGCGCAATCACATTAATGGCGTCTAACACTTAGCTGACAATGGATCACGATTGAGAAATCGCGGAATTTATATCGCCGTTACGCTAAAAACAAAGTTCAAAAGGCACCTGCCAGGAGAATTTCACGACTGTTCGTGGGTGTTTTAGTCTCGGCACTGCTCGCGTAAAGGCGCTAGGCGCGCTGAAGAAAGAAGAAAGAAAGAAGAAGACGAAGATGACGAAACTCGATTTTCACCGTTTCCAGGTTCGTCACTTTAGCAACAATTTCGAGTGATCTCCTTGCTATTGTAAGATGGGGCAACGCCAGAGAGCAGATCTAAGTGTCGTTGGACGTATAAAATTCATCACCAGGTGAAATATCAGCGTTTGAACGCTAATACATTGTATGTAGCCGCCATCTTGTTTTCTTGTTCAACCCTACATAGGGAGACACTACCGTGTCTCCCTAATAATAGCTAGCTTGTTCAATAAGCCTTTATATCAATTCTGCTGCTCAGCATAATATGATTGCAAAAGGGCTTGTTACATGCATGTGCAGCAACAGCGAGATGCTAGTGAGTAGCTAGCTGACCATGATGAAAGACAAACCTCATCAACGGCATCCACATCAGCTCCTACACTAATGAGACTCTCAGCTGCCTCAGCACGACCATAACTAGCAGCAAGATGAAGTGCAAATTCCTGTATTACAAGAAGCAGACTATCTACAAAGCTACAGTAACACACACCTTTACTTGTTCCACATTTTCCAGTAATATTTTCTCTACTCCAGTGTGGTTCCAGTAGACAGCAATATCAAGACAAGAGAAATTCTTGAACACACAGCAATCATAGTTATATTATGAAATAAATTATTTATCTCAAGCTTACATTGTGTTCTTTATTTTTCCAGTTTGGATTGGCACCTTTTAATAAAATCTTGCGAACTTGATCTTCTCTGTTCTCATAGCATGCTTTCCATAATGCCTCATCATTGAACTGCAAATGAAACATACAGTAAAGCTGCTGACTCACTCATAATGTGTTATGCATGTCATTGTGGTAAAGGAAAGACTAGGTAAAGTCTGCTGCCATGTAGAAGCTTTTGATTACGAAAAATGAAGTTGCTACATGTATGTGATTTTTCAATTGCAAATAAAGGTGCGTTCACATGGAATCCACTTTTGATGCGCATTCAATCCACAAACTCGCCAAAGTGAATTGGAAGCGAATTCAATGCGCATCGCGAGTGTTCACATGTAGCGAATTGGATGCGAATTACGCGGCTACTCGATTTTACAAAAGGCAACATCACGCTCTTCTTAGCCTTCAATGATGCTTTTGTAGCTTTAAACGTCCATTATGAAGCGTTTAGTCCACCAAGCGCCTTGTATCTACTCGCGTCCGCCCACGCACTAAACGCAATTCGCTTCCAATCCACTTTCATTCCACCTCCGGAGGTGGATTGAGCGTAATGCGCATTGAATTCGCATCGAGCAAAAGCGGATTCATGTGAACGCTAGCGAACTGGATTGAATGCGCATTCAATCCACTTTGCAGGGTCCATGTGAACGCGCCTTAAATTATAGTTAAAAGCTGGGAATAGAAGGATCATAATTATCAACAAATATAACTAAATTTTTGCATAGTACAAAGTTTATATAATTTTCTGCTATGCAGTAAAAATTCTTACCTAACGCTCTGGCTGAGGGTCTTCCTTTTTAAAGCTATATCTGTCTAGACAACTGCAAAGAATTATTTCAAACAGCGCAGTGGAAAGGTATACTTGTTAACCCTCGGCACATGTGCGAGGGTTACAGTACTTGCTCTATCATTAACCCTCGGCACATGCGCAAGGGGGTACTTATTTATTCTTTCCATTGAGCTGCAGAGATCGGAGATAACTTTTACGCGTCGTTTCTTAGGGTTATGAGCATGATAAGCATGACAATGGCTTACAATGTGACTCGTGGATTTTGCTAAAGTGCCTATGTTCTCGAGTTATGCGTGACTCACCTCGACAGCCATCTTGGACCTCTCTGAATTTACATGGAAGCCAAAATTGTCTTGAATAGTTTTCACTGTGCGTTCATCCATCTCAACTTTCTCCATTGCATAAGTAAGATCACTCCATTTACAATCTGCAGTATCGAGCCAATTTCTCAGAACAGCACGAACGAATGGATCCTTGTCTTTATTGCTATCACACAGTCCCTGAACTTTCCCTCTATCCTTCAACAGCAAGTGAGCAAAATCAATGCACTGGGATTCAGGATTTGCTGCAATGAATTCAATAATGGACAATGAGCTGCCGTTCTTCAGCTTGAGATGGATCAGATCATTCATGTCAGGACAGGACATGGCTGCTGGCGGAGTTGGAGGAACTGTAAAAAAGTATGTTATATGTATACCAATAGTGGTATTTTAAGTACCATTGGGCTTTGCTAGCTCTTTTTCTCTCTGTTCCAGTTCATATGACTGAGAAGAAATAAGTTCTTTCTTTTTCTCCAGTTCATCATTTAGATCTGAAATACGCTTCTGAGCAACACTAGCAACACGCTCTTTCTCTGCTTCAAGTTGTTGTAGTCTAGCCTCTAACTGCCTTCTCTTCTTCATCTCTGCTTCAAGAGTCATCTCAAATTCTAACAAGCATAATAATAATTATTATTATTATTAACTATGTACAGAGGATTGTACAACAAGTATTGAACACCTGCAGTACTTTCAGAGGCTGATGTTAACGATGCTGGATTTCCATACTCTAAGAGGTTCGTTGTGATTAAAATTATACATAATTACTGACATTTACCAACCGCTCTCTTCAAGGAACTTTATCACATCAACACGCTTCCTCTTCTTTGCAACATATAGTGGAGTCAGCTGTTCCTATAGTATTATCATGAACAGTTGCAGGTGTGCAGATATCAGATGACTCACCTTGTTCCTTCTCTTTAGTGATGCTCGTTTCTGTACCAGCAGCTTGACAGTATCAAGGTGACCATAAGCAGCAGCAGTGTGTAAAGGAGTGTTGCTATCCTGCATATAAACACATGAACTAGATAACTGTCCCATTAAGCTACGTCAGGAATTAGGAACATCTTCCGATAGCACAACGTTAAATATTGCTATAATAGCTTGTTCAATAAGTCTTTACATCAATTCTGCTGTTCAGCATAATAATATGATTGCAAAAGGGCTTGTTACATATGCATGTACAGCAAGAGTGAGATGCTAGTGTGTAGCTAGCTGATCATGATGAAAGACAACCTCATCAACAGCATCCACATCAGCTCCTGCACTAATGAGACTCTCAGCTGCCTCAGCACGACCATGACTAGCAGCAAAATGAAGTGCAGATTCCTGTATTACAAGAAGCAGACTATCTACAAAGCTACAGTAACACATGCACACCTTTACTTGTTCAGCATATTCCAGTAATAGTTTCTCTACTCCAGTGTGGTTGCGGTAGATAGCAATATCAAGACAAGAGAAATTCTTGAACACACAGAAATCATACAAATCATATGAAATAATATATCTCAACCTTACATTGTATTCTTTATATTTCCAGTTTGGATTGGCACCTTTTGATAAAATCTTGCGAATTTGATCTTCTCTGTTCTCATAGCATGCGTTCCATAATGCCTCATCATTGGACTGCAAATGAAACATACAGTAAAGCTGCTGACTCACTCATAATGTGTTACATGTGTGGTGTTATGTGTGGTGTTAGGTTACTGGTATGTTGTGTACGTTACTCTAATGTAGCTAGTCCCACTATTGCTAAGTCATTGAGTATATATCTAAAACTGAGGACTAGTATCTTACTCATTTCTATTATTCGATTCTATTCTATTCTTTTATTGTTGCTTTTCTAATAAAGCTTTGTAATATCGAACCCCCGAAAGCTACATGGTGGCAGCGGTGCTCTGGGCTCACCCGGAGCAAATCTATTCCACGGCAGCGAAGTTTTCCTAGTGCTCTCGGCTCTCCCGGAGCAATTCTTTTGACGGCGAAGCTCTATCTCTCTTCTGCAAGACTCCGAAGTTCTACCCCTCTACTGTGGGACATTGAAGCTCTCTCTCGCTACTGCGAAAAGCCAAAGATCTACTCCTCCACTGCGGGACAGCAAAGCCCTACCTCTCTACTCTAAGACAGTTACTCTACTACACTGAACGATGGCAGCAAAAGTAGGAGTTACTCCACCGGAACCTTTTCCATTTAGTAAACCAGACGAGTGGTCAAGATGGATAAGACAGTTCGAGAGGTTCGGATTGCTTCCAAACTGAACAGGAAGGAAGACAACACGCAACTAAACATGCTCTTATACTGTATGGGCGACAGAGCTGATGACATCCTCCAGTCATTCAAGTATGCTGAGGGAGAATGAGAGAACTACGACACCGTCAAGAAGCTAGACGACTATTTCATTCCTCAAAGAAACGTCATTTACGAACGTGCTCTTTTCAATTCAAGAAAGCAGGAACCAGGATAACCAGTGGAAGAATTCATAACAGCGTTACACACACTCGTCGAGTATTGCGACTATGGAGATCTCCGTGATCAAATGGTACATGAACGAATCGTCGTGGGTATCGCCAATGCCAAGTTATCAGAGAGACTTCAACTAGACCGAAAACTCACACTAGACTCAGCAGTCACGCAAGCCAGACAAGACGAAAATGTTAGAAAGCAGCAAGCTACTTTGAGAGGTGCAACAAAAGACAGCAGTGTCTCGGCATTACACAAAGGAAAACCAGAAAAGAAGATCACCACAGGCAAGTCTCAGCAAGACTCCAAGGGATCTCGTCAACCCACACAGTGTCTCTGGTGTGGCAAATCACCCAAACATGATCAACAGCTCTGTCCAGCAAGAGAAGCTAACTGCAGAAAGTGTACGAAGAATGGACACTACCAAACTGTATGCCGTTCTACTGCTTTTTACTGTCGAACCTAAAGAAGATACTTTTCTGGGAGCCCTGACAGACATCCCTGGAGCGTGACACCACAGCTTAACAGTCACCCTGTTCTATTCTGCATCGACACAGGAGCTGATGTCACTGCAATTCCTGAATGAGTCTGCAAAGACATTGGCAAGCCACAATTACTTCCCTCCAACCGAAACCTGAAGTGCCCAGACACACACTCACTCTCAGTCAAGGGAATGTTGAAGGTGAAGCTAGAGAGCCAAACCCAACAACCACAAGAAAACGTGTACGAGGTGAGAGGCTTGACCAAATCTCTCTTAGGTCGACCAGCCATAGAGAAGCTAAACCTTGTCTCTCGTGTTGCCGCTGTCAGTGAGCTACCCACTCTAGAGCCAACCACTGAGTTCCCGAAGCTGTTCACAGGACTAGGGAAGCTGGATCCTTGAGCCAAACCATTTGCCTTGTCAACCCTGAGACGTGTTGCAGTACCACTCATGGGAGCAGTCAAGCAAGAGCTGGAACGAATGGAGACTCTAGGAGTGCAGTGGCGTAACTACGGTAGGGCAGGGGGGGCAGTTGCCCCCCCGCTTTCCAAGAACCGGAAGCATATTAACAACAGAACTTAGCTTCTAGAAGACCTCCTGACCTAGAGAGTGAGTCTAAGTACACACTCAGCAGTACAGCGTACGTTGCGCGCCATCTTTGTTATGGGCTTTTAGCGAATCAAAGTGTAAAATGACGCCATCTCATGAATATTAATTAGATTTTGCGTTTGGCGGCGCACGCTTTGCGCGCGCATTTTTAACTTTCTTATGGCTTGCCCCTCCGCTCCATCAATCCTAGTTACGTCCCTGGAGTGATCTCGAAAATTCAAGAGCCAACTGACTGGTGTTCTGGAATGGTTGTAGTCCCAAAATCTGATGACAAAGTACGAATCTGTGTAGACCTAACCAGACTCAACCAAAGTGTACGTCGTGAAAGACATCCCGTGCCAGCAGTGGACCAAGTACTTGCACAGCTCGCTGGAGCCACTGTCCTGAGCAAACTAGACACCAACTCTGGATTTTGGCAGACCCCTTTCTCACCTAGCTGACAACATTCATCACTCCCTTTGGTCGATATTGTTTCAACTGCCTACCATTCGAAATCTCTTCTGCTCCAGAACATTTTCAAAGAAGAATGTCTGAAATTCTAACAGGCTTGCCAGGAGTGGTGTGTATGACGGACACGGATGTGCTGTTACATGGATCTACACAAGAAGAACATGATGCTCGCCTACGAGATGTGGTCAACCGTCTTCAAATAGCAGGAATGACGTTGAATGAAAGAAAATGCCAGTTCGCCAAGACATCACTAACATTCTTAGGCCACATGGTAGGATAGGAAGATCAGGAATCAGCCCAGACCCATGAAGTCAAAGCAATCACCGACTTCCCTCAACCCACAAACACTGGAGATGTCAGGAGATACCTAGGAATGGTAAACCATCTTGCTATTAGTTTGTTCCGAATCTTACAGAGACTACTCAACCGTTAAGAGAGCTATTTGTGAAGGACAGACTGTGGACGTGGACTGAGAACCAGCAGAGTGCCTTTGACAAAACAAAACAGCTACTCATGCACTCTCAGCCCGGTACTCACTCTCTTTGACCCTAACCTCGAGACTGCGGTCTCAGCAGATGCATCCTCTTTTGGTCTCGGCGCTGTCCTGTAACAAAAGAATTCAGATGGAGAGTACAAACCAGTGGCGTACATCTCCAGATCACTGACCCCAACAGAGCAGAGATGCGCGCAAATTGAAAAGGATGCGTTGGCCTTCCCTGGGCATGCGAACGTCTCTCTGACTATACTTGATCGAACTACCATTTCACATTTGGACCGATCAAAAACCTCTTGTACCACTGTTCAGCACCAAGGAGCTGGAACAGATACCTATTCGAGTACAGCGTTATCGTCCTCGAATGATGCGCTTCTCATTCACCTTTGCTCACAGGCCAGGAAAGGAACTGATCATAGCTGAGGCACTCGCCATTTCCATCCCAGGATTCTACAGATCCAGATAGCGACCTCCTATATCAAGAAGCAGATGCTTTCGTTCAAATGGTGATGCAGAGCCTGCCAGCCACAGAGAACAGGATCAAGCAGATCAGAGATTGCCAACAACAAGATGAGACATGCAAGTTAGTCACCAGCTATTGGCTCTCCTCAGCATGGTCCGACAAGAAATCAGCATCAAGTTCGGTAAAACCATACATATCCTTGCAGCATAGTTCTCAGTTGTAAGATGGACTGTTGATGAGAGGATGCCGTATCGTTATTCCCCAGGTACTGTAACAAGAAGTATTGACCAAGCTCCACATGGCACACCAAGGAATCACCAAATGCCAAGACAGGGCTATAGACAGTCAGTATGGTGGCCAGGTCTTTCGACTCAACTAGAGGAACTTGTCAAGAACTCTGAGATCTGTTGCAAAGAGCAGCACCAGAGAGCTGAATCACTCATACCATCTGAGCTACCGGAACTACCGTGGCAGAAAGTTGGTACCAATCTCTTTGAATGGAAGAACAACAACTATACCTACTCATTGTGGACTACTACTTTCAATTTATTGAAGTCGTCAAGCTAAACAGAACAACTGCAACTGAAGTCATCAATAGGACGAAAACAATCTTCACAAGACACGGTATCATTGAAGTTGTTTTCTCTGACAACGGACCTCAATACTCAGCGGAGGAATATGAGAAGTTCTCCCAAGACTACCAATTCGAGCACAAGACCAGCAGTCCTTACTATCCTCAAGCAAACGGAGAAGCAGAGAGAGCCGTTCATACAGTCAAGGAATTGCTAGTGACTAACAAAGATCCCCACCTTGCACTGCTGAACTACCACACAACCCCAATCCAAGGAGAAAAATATAGCCCCTCAGAACTACTCATGAGCTAGCCGGACACTGAGGACAACTATATCCCTACTACAAGGACACAAAGACTTCCCCGAGTGCCAGACCGAGAAGTCCGAACCATGAGACCAGGGGATGAAGCAAAGACAGAAGAAGAACTTTGATAGCCATCATGGAGCCAGAACTCTACCAGTCTTGAAATCAGGAGACAGAGTATGGATCCCAACAAGGCAGAAAGAAGGAACCATTCAATCAGCTAGGAGTAGCACCAAGATCACTAGTCGTTACAACTGAAGCTGGATCAGAACTTCGAAGGTACATGAAGGATATCATCAAACTTCCGCAACCCAGAGTTGATGAACAGGAAACTCAGACTGAAAGTGAACAGGACAAATCACAAATCCGCAAACACCTCCACAACCTCGTCGGAGTAACCATGCACACCCTGCCTCTATAGACAGAACTTCGCTCCTCTCATCGGACAATGACTTTTAGATAGGGAGATGTGGTGTTAGGTTATGTTGTGTACATTACTAAGTGCTAACTAAAGTAGCTAGTCCCACTATTGCTAAGTCATTGAGTGTATATCTAAAACTGAGGACTATAGTATCTTACTCATTTCTAGGATCCGATTCTATTCTATTCTTCCATTGCTGCTTTTCTAATAAAGCTTTGAAATATCGAACCCCCGAACGCTACATTATGCATGTCATTGTATTATAAGAAAAGAAAGCTATAGGTAAAGTCTGCTGCCATGTAGAAGCTTTTGATTATGAAAAATGAAGCTGCGATTAGATTTTTCCATGTACTAGTTAAACAACGGTCCGAGGGCAGTATGGAATATACACGAGGGCAATCCAATTAGAGCCCGAGGGCGCAGCCCGAGGGGTCTAATTGGATTGCACGAGTGGATATTCCATACTGCCCGAGGGACCGTTGTTTAACGTGTTTGTATCGCACGTCACGGGCGTATCCCGTGCATTGTACTGTTTTTAGTATCGCTTGTGTTATTTTTAGTATCACACGTGCTATAGTAAAGACCACAATGGAACCCACTAGCATAAGGAATCTTAAGCGGTATATAAAGCGCGCGCAACAGTGCTCTGTACCTTCCGGTAGGGCTATTGCCCTACCTCTATTTTTCCATCACGTGGTCAACACTGTACCACGTTTAAAAATTTTGGGCTACTTGCCCTTTCCGCAGATATTGTCTGTTCTTTCAGACAATATCTGCACCCGGGCAATATATCGCGTCCCCGGGCAATATATTCCATATTGCCCTAGGGCAGCAATATATTCCATATTGCCCTGCAGTTGGGGCAGTATGGAATATATTGTCCTGGCGGTGCCTTTGATACGCCCACGAGGTGGGATACAAAGCAATTATAGGAAGAGAGGGTTCATATCTATAAATATATTATTTGGATATTTAAGTTGTCATGTTGCGTCCAGAGGTACACAAAAAGGTCACTAGCAAGTATGAATTCTGCACTGCAGTATCGCCCTAAATGCCGAAAAACATGCCTCGTCACATCGATCAACGTGAATAACAATCATAAAGCAACAGGGAGTCGTATTTGCAGTAGAGATACACAATGTTCACGACTTTCTGCTCGCTAATGTATTGCGGCATTTAGGTCAAGCGCAACACAGAGTGTACACACCAAAATGTATTGTTACTATGCGCTCACATGAGCTAGTGTCCGATCACAGTCCGTAGGCAATATAATATCTATGACTCTGCTCACGCGTTCATGGTCACGCCCACTCGGCACACCTTGGCATTTTACTGTTGTCTGGTTAGCATGTACTTTCAATAGCCTAGCACTGTGCTCGTACAGTGCCACGTGCAGTCAATCAAGTCCACTATAATTATTACCAAGTCACACACTTACGGACGAAATATTAGTCAGGCTCTGGCCTGACTGGTTGCTACACCCTTGCTCTTACCTCCTCCAGAGTGATAAGAAAGACAACCTTTCCACCTACTGTCACCTCTTCCACTCCAGCATCTTTGAATACTGCAGCATTCTCATGAGCAAGATCCTCTAATTTGCCACTAAGAGCCTCAGGGAAGAACCATGAGATGATCACTGAACCTGGCTCAGCATGCATACGAACAAAATTTCTCTGACATTCTCGAAAACCCCTCAATGCAAGTTCCTCGATGTCTTTCAGAGTTCGATTCTTTGCAAAGGTTTTAGTAACCTTAATTGTGACTACAGCAGTCCGATTGGGTGGAACAGACTTAACTCTACTGACAACAGCTTGCTGAAACTCAATGACGTTAGTGTCACAGAGAAAATTCTCCTTCTCTTCTTCATACTCTTTCAATGGCTTTTTAAGCACATCTTTCTCAAACAAAGCGACAAGTCTTTGAAGGTGGTAGATGTTGAATGTATCAATGTGATTTCGACCTAGCTGGTTCAAAAGTGCTTCAAATGTATCGCATTGGCTGAAGTCTTCAGTATCATAGAGACTATTAAGAAAGAATTGTGCTTTACAAAGGTCACACTCAGCAAAAAGATTAAGAAGATTAGTTAGCATAGTGGCAAATGAGCTCTCCAGATCGCGTAGCCGTTCTACCACAGTTGCAGCAGGTCCAATATCAGCTCTAAATTCTTCTGTGTTAATTCCTATACAAAAAAATAACAGAAAATGAAATCATACATGATAAGCCACTCGCATGTAAGCAATGGTATAAAGAAAATTAAAAAGATTTCTATTGAAATCAAAAGGATGTAAGGTTGTGAAATCTACTACTGGTCCACAATGTAAACCAACAAGGAACAAGCAAGGAATGGTAACACGATTGACTTGCTAACAGACCATAGATCCCTACATCAGTGGCTGCTGTGGTTGACCTATAGTTAATGTTGACTGCTGACACCTGACGTGCATTCAGTTTGTGTACAACCACTGATGTAGGGATCTATGGTCTGTTAGCAAGTCAATCGTGTTACCATTCCTTGCTTGTTCCTTGTTGGTTTACATTGTGAACCAGTGGTAGATTTCACAACCCTACATCCTTTTGATTTCGATAGAAATCTTTTTAATTTTCTTGTCCGTGTCCTTTTTTCTATTTCAGTGAAGTGCAGTTCAATATCATGCACGTACTGAGCCGTCTTTGTTTCTACCATTGGTTTAGTTTTTCTGTTGTTGATGGCTTTTTTATTATTAAAAATTTTAAACTTGTAGCTAGTTATACTGTACATATCAGCTCGCCTACGCATACATGAAGTGCATACAAGCCCCGCCCACACTAGTTTGTAGATCTGTACGGCGGTTATAATTATCTGGCAAGCGCAGAATGATGATCCTATACGAGCTTATCGTTCTTCGAAGACTCCAGACAGATATGTGTTCTGCGTGATCCATACGGTGCGGAGATACTCAAGCTAGTGCTTGGTCACGTGCGTATTGCGCAATCACAGTAATAGCGTCTAACACTTAGCTGACAATGGATCACGACCGAGAAATTGCGGAATTTATATCGCCGTTTCGCTAAAAACAAAGTTCAAAAGGCACCTGCCAGGAGAATTTCAAGACTGTTCGTGGGTGTTTTGGTCTCGGCACTGCTCACGTAAAGGCGCTAGGCGTGCTGAAGAAAGAAAGAAGAAAGAAGAAGAAAACGAAGATGACGAAACTCGATTTTCCCCGTTTCCAGGTTCGTCACTTTATTAGCGAGGTTTAGATTCTCGTTTAGAATCGACGGTTAACGTTGTGACATCACTCAATGAAGATACGGACAAGTACGAACGTCGTCCGTGTCACAGCGTGTAGTTGTCTGCGTGACAAGCCGAGCAAGTTCAGTTGTTGTAGCCACACGCAGACGGCTCAGTACTCACTGCTGCCCTATTGAAGTCGGCGGGAGCGAGGCCGCCACTGTGACCTAATGTGACCCGCACGCAGTGAGGCTGTCGCCACTGTTCACTGAGTAGTTGTCATAACACAATAGGTGCACAAGCGCTAGCGTGCACGATGCTGCAAGAGCCTGAGCGAGTACAGCTAAATTTCATGATGTCGGCTGTGTAAGCGATCAGCAGCTCACTGTCGGGTTGTGGTTCGCCTTCATCTCACTCAAGCAGTTGCTCAGCTACGCGCATACTAGCTATTTGTTTCTGAAACTGCCGTTCTGAACCCAGGTACGCGTTTATAGTGCACGTGGCCGCTGCGGTAGCCATCAGCTCAACGGTACTCGCTAACGCTGAAAAATGCTACATTAGTTCATGATTACCGTTGAAGGCGACTAAAACGGTAAAAAGATTGAAATTTATGACGTCAGCAAAAAATCTGTACTTAATGACTGCACATTCTCAATGAAAAGAGTGACGTCACAATTCAACGTTCACGTTCATCGTCTACGTGAATCTAAACCTCTCTACTAACAATTTCGAGCAATCTCCTTGCTACTTTAAGATGGGGCAACGCCAGATAGCAGATTTAAGTGTCTTTGGACATATAAAATTCATCACCAGGCGAAATATCAGCGTTTGAACGCTAATTAGGGAGTCACGGTAGTGACTCCCTATTTAGGGATGAACGAGAAATCAAGATGGCGGCTACATACAATGTATATTAGCGTTCAAACGCTGATATTTCGCCTGGTGATGATTTTTAAACGTCCACAGACACTTAGATCTGCTCTCTGGCGTTGCCCTATCTTACAGTAGCAAGGAGATTGCTCGAAATTGTTACTAAAGTGACGAACCCCTGGAAACGGTGAAAATCGAGTTTTCGTCATCTTCGTTTTCATCTTTCTTCTTTCTTTCTTCAGCGCACCTATATAGCGCCTTTACGCGAGCGGTGCCAAGACCAAAACACCCACGAACAGTTGTGAAATTCTCCTGGCATGTGCCTTTTGAGGTTAGTTTTTGGCGAAATGACGATATAAATTTGACGAGTTCACGATCACGAACAGTTGTCAGCTAAGTGCAGTTTGACGCCATAATTATTGTGATTACGTAATACGCACGTGACCAATCACAAGTATTTAGTAGAGTATCGCCGTATGGAGAGCGCATATTGGCGTCTGGAGTCTTCGAAGAACAACTCACCGAGTAATCTCACCGTTCTGCTGCTTGCCAGATAGTATCACAGCCGTACAGAAATTTCTACCGGAGTGGGCGGGCTCGTATGCTGTGCAAATCGCAATCCTGCGATGCATGAGCTAGTTTTAGTATTTAGGAGCTACAAGTTAAAAAGCAATTATCAACAAAAGCAAACCAAACCAATGGTGGAAACAAAGAGATGCATTATCTTGCTGAATTCAAACTGCATCGAAACTTTGAAACTCACTGAAAAAGAGAAAGGACACAAACAAGAAAATAAAAAGAAAAATCAAAGGATGTAGGGATAGAGAAATCTGCTACTGGTCCACAATGTAAACCAACAAGGAGCAAGCACGGAATGGTAACACGATTGACTTGCTAACAGACCATAGATCCCTAAATCAGTGGCCTGCTGTGGCTGACTACAGCAGTTCTGCTAGCTGCTATTGACTGACACCTGATGTGCATTGAATTGACTTTAGCTTCTTACAAAATATTGTATAGTCAAAATCTTACGTACAGCCACTGATGTAGGGATCTATGGTCTGTTAGCAAGTCAATCGTGTTACCATTCCATGCTTGCTCCTTGTTGGTTTACATTGCGGACCAGCAGCAGATTTCTTTATCCCTACATCCTTTTGATTTCGTTAGAAATCTTTTTATTTTCTTGTACATTGTATGTAGCTGCCATCTTGTTTTTCCATTCAACCCTACATAGGGAGGCACTACCGTGCCTCCCTAATAAATTGATTTTATAATAACAAGACTTAGTAATAAAAACATGTTAACAAAAATGCAAGAGATTTAGGGTTGGTACATGTATCGAAAAAGTATGGAACAAAATAAAAAGTACTTTAACAATAGCAGTGTAATGCTACCTCCCTATTAAATTAACCACAACTATCGAATGCTATTGTTAAAGTACTTTTTATTTTAAATCTTGTTTCCATACTTTTTCGATACATGTACCAACCCTAAATATCTTTCATTTTTGTTAAAATGTTTTTATTACTTGTTTAATTTCTTTTTTTATGGCAATTGTGCTAATACAGTGTAAAGAGAACTATTCCACTGACTGCACTGGATCGACTCTGCACTGGATCGACTCCGCACTGCATGCAACTCGTACCATGCAACATTAGATAAGCTTAAGTTAGCATTCTTACAAGCCTGAACAGACAAATCCAGTGTGATTTGCTCGTTCCCTGCTGTGAACACAGCTAGTGTATGTGTAGCGGCAGTAGCACTCACGTTCCAAGCAATTTGTACAAAGGTGCGCTTGTATTAGAAAAATTACATACACATGCATGCGAGAGTAGACGTAACCTAGTAACGGAGTTCAAGCAGAATACATGGAATGGCGTCTGTTATGGACCAAAAAATCACTGTTTTTCTGGAAATACTCACTACTCCCAGTGTTTTAGGCCTAAATAGATATCAGGTGCACTGATTGTCATACAACATGTAGGTAGCGTTGCTTCTGTGTACGTTTATTTGCGTTTGGTTCGCTCACTACTGTGCTAGACTCGCTGAAGAATAAGAAAGAAAGAAAGAAAGAAAGAAAGAAAGAAAGACAGACAGACAGACAGACAGACAGAAAGAAAGAAAGAAAGAAAGAAAGAAAGAAAGAAAGAAAGAAAGAAGATGAACAAGCGGGTGCCACGTGTACTCTGGTTTACCACCTTAGACCTGGTTTCTTTTGCTTCTGAAGGTCTCTTTGTAATCGCACAAATCGTGCAAAGAGCTTCAGAACGTTAGATTAGCTTGAAACGCCTGTACGGCGAAGATATGGTGGTGCCGTACTTCATGCCTCCTGGCGAGACGCCATCTTGTCAAGCCCACAGCAACTGGCCATATAGTCTTTATTAGTTGACTCATTGAAAGCGCTTACCTCTTAGGATAGCCCCTAGGTAGTTAACATACCCCTGATGTCGTCAACAGCCAAGATATATTGCGTTTAGCCTAAGTGTAGCTGCCATCTTGTTTTCCGCCCAACCCTAAAATCCATTGTGCCCAATCATTGTAAAATCCATAGTGCGCAAAATCCATTGCGCACTATATATTGCTTGATGTACAATGTAACCGTTTTTATACGTACAACTGTAAGTTCTACTGCATAAATCTGTGTCTCACTCTGTTGTGGCTTGTCTCAGTAGTACTAGGATGCTCCTTGCGCGCCAACAAACCAGCGAGAATGAACAGATGAAGGCTTACGTTTGAGTGACAGTATTGAAATGGGCGGAGGGTCACGTAACCATAGATACCCAAAATTTTTCCGACTGACAGCTTTTGTCGCGAGTGTAACCATCAAATCTCGATCGCTAATAATGAGAGGGGTGTGGCCTGGGGAGGAGGCTAGTCCTAGTCTATCTATCTAGCCTATCTAGCCTAGCTAGCCTTCTCCCCATGCATGCTTCCCATATCTCAAGTTAACCCTTTAAGCCCTAATGACTCCACCTACTATAGACGTCATAAATAGTGTGAAAAGTGCTCTAGAATTAAAGGTCAAATCAAGTTTAATTGCTGATCTCAGCATTTTTAGGGCTTCAGGGTGCCTGGAAATTCATACCTTGGCATAGAATATGGTCTAAGCTGTGCTGTTTGCTCACATGGACACCACCAGGTTTTCGTATCAGTCACCAGTGCTAAATGAAGACCAAAATTGGCAGAAAATGACGAGGTCACAGCACTTAAGCAGCTTTACTTCTGAAGTGGGAGTGACCAATTTAACTCAAAGTTTAGTACAACATGCCAATACAAAACTGTGCCAGTTTGGAACAGCTAGCGCACTGCATGTTGTAGAAAATCGCAAGACAAACTGTCAGTTCAGAGCAAGTCAAATTTTTGTCAAAATAATTCAGTAACTAAAGGGTTAACCCTTCAAGTGCGGACACAATTCTAGCCTCTGCTTCTGTGGATTTCACTAACCTTTGCAACCATTAGACAGACAAACCAGTGCTGTGATCACTGTTAATATGCAAAATCAACTTGCACAACGTGCGGGCTTGTTGTCAATGACAAGTGCAGTTAACCACGCCCACTTGACGATCTACCAACTGTCATATGCTGGAATCACTCTCACTGGAGCATAAAATGCCGTTTCTTTGGTCAAAACAGCACGTGTGAGACAAAGTTAGTGCATGTACGGCTGCTTTTTATGTCAAGAAGCCCCTGTAGATAGTGGTGGTAGGTATTCCCGCTATAGCTCTGCTAGGCGGGGCCACAGGCCAAGCCATTGGCTCGCCATCACACCCCCCATAGCTGTATTTCGTCTATAGGTGAAATAAACTATCTTCGAATTTAAACGCCCACTTCAGGTGACTTCAAACTTGCTAGGCGACTATAGTCGCCAGTCGCTTGTGAAGGGTTAACCGAGGATCATGGTACAGTAGTTCTTGGGACTGCACATGTTTTGAGAAAATAGATACGCATAAATAGCTGCACTCAAAATGAATAAGCCTTGCATGTACGCACTAATTAGCAAACAAGATTTCGTTACCTAAGAGTATGCAACAGTCAATATAGTTGGACGCCGTTGGACATTTTCTATGTCACAAGTTTATAGACCCCCTTACATCGCGTTCACACTACGCGCTAGAACGGAACTGAACCAGGCCGGCCCGGTTGCAAATCTCTGTCAGTATGAACGCAACTGAACTGTGCTACAACTGAACTGAACTGCACCATCGCGGCACACCAACCATAGGTGGGCCGCTTCCAGCATGGTTCGGTTGTGTCGGAACTTTGATCATAAAGTGTGGCACGGTTCGGCCCGGTTCTAACGTGCAGTGTGAACGGGGTATTAGTGGCTAATTGGTGACGACAATGCCCTATTGAATAATAACCACGTCACCGTTTGCTGGGGCAAGATTGTGCACTCGTGTTGTGCAGTTGGCTGTACCAACCGCTTGGGACAGCCTGGAAAGCGATTCTTTTCTTTTCCAACTGACAAGATCTTTACTGTGGTACAAAACTTTTGATTTTAGCTAGAATCTTGCTTTTTCTGCCACAGAAAAAGCAAGATTTTGCGTAGGCCATATTTGGCCAGATTTTGCATATTTGCGTAGGCCATTACGTGGTCTTGCCCCATAAAATAGCGTCTGCATGGGCGTCGCCAGTATGGGCGTGACTAGAATACTTGCTAGAATAATTATTATTTCATTGTATTACAGTACGGTCACACCAATTAGCCACTAAGGGGGTCTATACAGCAGAAAGCATTAGGGCTGCAATGCTAATGATATTCACATCAGCATGCAGTAAATAAATGACAATCATCGCGTGTATAGGTAAACTTGTGACATAGAAAATGTCCAACAGGTATATTGACTGTTGCATACTCTTAGCTAATGAACTCTTGGCAAAATAATTGAATGTGACGTCACAGTTGGATCCCTCAGAAATGTACATATTGTTTGCGGACCGATGTGTTTTTTTACAGGCTTAAACGCTGGGCTTAAATATGGTTACAATGTCGCTGTATCCTTTTCTTGAGATGATTTTAAGAATTTTTCAAATTGCTTGTCTCTCTCAGTGTCACTAATGTCAGTTTGAATCTCTCTCACTTGAATTATAATTATGTTCAGAAATTAATACATAATGTAACACTATTGCTTAATGGTTATCTTGTGTCATGCTGCTAAATTACAGAGCGTCTGGAATTTGCTGCACCAATGAATCTTGTGTGACCGAGTAAATATAGAATGCCTTTTAAAAATACATTATGTATAACAATAATTATTATAACTGCTCTATCCCTACGGTATTGAACCTTACTAAATAATTAGGTGTGCACAATAAATCACGGAAAATTAAATTCTGTCCCTCCTTTGGTATACAGCACAACAAAAACTCTCTGCGGCTTTCATTGTGCCAAGAGAATCACCAGAAATAAAAGACATCTCACACGGAATTACGTTTATGCACAGAAAACGACTTACTGGTAGTGTAACACGATGAATCTCATTACCAGAAATAAAGGACATCACACGGAATTACGTTTAGGCACAGAACACGATTTACTTGTAATGTAACACGATTAATATAACGGGTTGCTAATGACAACCGCTCCGTTCCGTGAAGGTCACCTTAGATCATAGTTCACTGTGCGTCTTCTTGCACAGTTTCTACTAGTCCCAGTAGTGTCTAAAGTACCGAAAAGGACTCTTACATGTATTGGTGAGCCTCGACCATCTGCTTCCTTCACTCTGAACTACAAAGCATTGTCACCGTCCACTAGCATGGTACAGGTAGGCAACTTCACAGCTCTACAAACGCTTGCAGTAGACGTCCACTGTTCCAACACGGTTGTGTACAGCTATACTAAGAAGCTCAAGCTTATGTATCATCTGTAACATTGTTGTTTTCAGAACAGAAAGTAAGCAGCGTGACAATACCAGTGCTCATAGAGAATGGCGGTCATGAGTGACTTCTGGGCTCCCTCTTGAGCCTTCGCTACACTAGAATTGTAATACTATGTACTAGTTTCTATACAGTCTAGGGATAGTTTGAGATACTAGCGCTGTAGCAGAATAAACCATGCTCAAACTTTCCTAAACGCAACTGCTGTACTTCATTTATTCCCGGGCAAAACTTGCTTCTTATCTCAAAAGTGGAACCTACTTTTTTCTTTGGATTTGAATTTAGAACACACCATTCAAATCTTCAGACCCTGTTCTATTAGACCTGGGGTCGACCAACTCAAAATTGAGTTTACTTTTTTAGCTACAGTCGCTCAAAAATAGGAAAAAATCACATTTTGACATCTACTAATACATTAGCAATTGGGCGATAGTGGCAACTTTGAAGTGCGTTTTGGAACTTTTTCCAACTCAAATGAAACTTATTTAGCTAAAACGATAGCTAATAGGCTGAATTTTGCTTCCCTGGGTCGACCAAATGAAAATCTAGTTTGCGGCAGCCAGGACGCCGAGCAGAAGTTATCTTCCAATGAACACAATACCGTAAATCGGGAAATTTTCGTGTAACAAAATTTTCGTGTTAAAATATTTTCGTGGGTCGACCTGCCCACGAAAATATTTTAACATCGAACGTGTAACACAGTTTCTAGAAAAAACTGCATGACTGTTGCTGTTGACACAAGTACAGCTGTAACAATGCTTGTATTCTTGGTTATTGTGTATGCAAGAGTGTAGGAGCCAGCTGAAAGAATGAATCCTGCCCATTTGTTACCCTGGGTCAAACCAAAACGCTCAGGCGCTGGAGACGCTCATTCCTGACAGCAAAGTAGAAGGTCGCTCACTGTCGCTGGCTGAACAATAACTCCAGGCAGACAGTGTTCAGCTGCAGCCAAGCTCTTGAGTATAAACTTACAGTATACAACTCGCAACTCAGCATACACGTGTTTACAAATTTCGTGTGTTTAAGGGTGCAGATCCTAACAACCATTAACTTATTCAGGAATGTACAAGTTGGACATTGTTACACACCACAAATGATATTCACTGTTTGTACAAGCACATTAACAATACTAATAAGTGACAGTAGCCAGGCAAGATCACAACAATACATTCCTCAATAAAACTCTGTCTGTGGCCTTCAGAATAGACCCAAACTTGGATATATGACTACAGATAAAGACCTTAACGTAGAGTTTTTTTTAATAAACATCCTCTGAGTAGGAAAACCACGAGGTAAGCAGCTCATAATCGCACTTTCAAGCACAATACATGAAAAAGCTCTACATTACTGCCTTCGCCTTGTTGAAGTACGTATATATCCCAAATCTGAAGTTCAACTGCCTGAGTGAACGAAAGTTTTATTAGCCTAAGCGTTGTATTTAGCCGCGCCCGTCACGTTTCCGTCTGGCACTTTCAGCGCTCATAGTTTGCAATGTGTACAGCCTTCGCCGCATAGGTCTTTGGTTTCTTGGAATATCAGCAGTAGTTTCTGAGATATAGTCCCCTAGCAACCAGCCAGAAATACATGCGTGGGCGTGACACTGCACCCTTAAGGTGGCGGTGCGCCAATTTAACGAGATTCATAACTTTGCAAGTAGCTTTATTTTCTGTACAAAGGTATTTTGTACAGGCGTGCTCCAGTATGCATTTTGTTTTGTCTATCGATAAAAATCGACTATAGCAAGTTTCAGTCACGAAGTATTTAGCTAACGTGGAGCAGTGAGGTCGCCCAGTAAAGACCGGTCTGTGGCTGTTATCTCCACTTCGGCTTGCTTGCTCCGGAAAGAACTTCGTTTACCGCTTTAAAATTCCAGCGCGCACAGACGTATAGAGCGTTTTTTCGATACTCTCTTGCTAACCCTGCAAAACAGCAAGCCTAGACCAGAAAAAATTCTTTTAAAAAAATTCTGGATAGTATTACGGAAATTCGCTCTATACGTCTGTGGGCAAGATGCTGCTGCATGCTGCTGCGTTTGAGCACATCAATCTATTGCTCGACAGTCGAGATAGCTGCCACAGACGCTTCATGTATTATTTCCCCCATACTGTTATGTAAATCGCTGTAGTTATAAAGTCTAGTTATTAATAAAATGCACGTTGCGTGGGTGTTGAATATTAAATAAGTGCCCCGCCACCTTAATTTTCATGGCTGAATCTACCAACAAAACTATTTTAACAACGAAAATTTCCCGAATTGCGGTACATTAACTAAAGTGAATATACGGACCTAAGTCTTGATAGTATAATGGAAATTGAAACAGGACGTCGTTATTAGCTGGCAATGGACACAGTCTGTGTAAAGGTACTTGATTTGTGAACAAACTTTTCAAAGCTAGGTGTTTCAGACTGTAGCAAAGCTTTAGGTGTTCTTTACACTTATTAATGACTTGAATATGTTACCTGGTGATTTATCTGTTGGTAATTCACTGAGTGATGGTAACTGATAGATGGCTCTGGGATCATTCCATTGAATTCTATGAGTGTCTGAGAAGATTATTATACAATTAAGTTTGGTACCTAATCTTTTAAGCATTATTGGGCTTGTCTGAACACTATTCTAGACCAGGAGCTCATCGAGAGAACACGCGCAAAGGAGCATGCAACTCTGTATATGGCGAATTCCAAACATGGCTACCCATTCTATTTTTAGCGATTCTTTATACAGTCATGCACACGGAACTCATGTGTAATAAGTGGTGGTAGAAAATGCAACTTGCTTTCCACGGTGCATCTTCGTTTGGGGGACTCTTGGAGCGCCAGCGCCATGTCTAGTACACCGTCACAGTACAGTGTATTGGATCATGCCAGTTTCACAGGGGTTAATTGTAAGTTAGTTCCATAAAAGGAATCGCTATTTTTAAACTTGACAGCCATGTTTGGAATTAGCTGTATGCACTGAGATGCATGCTCCCTCGCCGGCGTCCAGACCTGTCTAGACTTTTATCGGACTTGACAATAGGACTAACAATTTTTCATTCCTTCTGAATATGGCAGGCAAAACATGCTCACATACAATAAAGGAGTCAACCCCAGGTACTCTGGCTAAAAGGCAATTAAGAGTCAAACTCAAGAAATCAGAACTTTCTATTACAAATATAACCATCAGACAATTTTTGTGTGGTCTTCGTAGCACAATGTTTTACGATGAATTGCATTTATGTGAAAACAGGAACACTGTTCAAACTACACTTACTGTGATCAACATAGTAAACACGACCATCAGGTGCTCTACGTGACTCCCAGCCAGCCTAGAGGAACAGACAGAGCAAATGTAGACCAAGAGTTGTTGTACATTGCTTACTGGTAATGGAACCTCAGGCAACTGAACAGCTATATCACTGACACTCTTCTGTTTTATGGTTTCAGCCAACTCCATTACGCCAGAGTCCACTTTGCCTGCTGCTGCCATCATGCCCGACAGAGCTTTCTCTCTCATCATAGACACTAAAAATAAAAAGTTGCATGTTCATCAAAAATAATGTGAATAGCTCTCACATTCATTAGCTGTCTTGAGGTCCTCCTCAAAACATTGCAATCTAGCAATTAGATTTTCCTTGTCACTGGTCAGCCTCCTATTTTCTGTCACAAGCTGCTGTTGCTCTGCAGAAACAGTTATTAGCAAATTCATAGTTTATTTTTATTTGTTTATTTTTATTTGGTAACGTGTAACAATAGCTAAGGCAATGGGTTTGTATAGCCAAGCCAACTATGGTACCATCTCACCTGTAGCAGCATCTAATTTTAGTTGTTGTTCAGCATCTTGAGCAATACCTACAAAGAGTAAAACACTCAATCAATATTGAACCATGCATGTGTGTACATGTACCTTGCTGAGCGGCCATTTCTTCAGCCAGTGTCTGCATCTGCTCAACTTGTGACATAGCACTGACAAGTGGTACTAGTAAGTGAGGCTCTTCCTCCAGTCCAAGAGTCTTCAGGAATGAGCTGCCAGTGATCTTACTGGAGGACAACTGAGCTATCTTCTCCTTTGATATAAGACCAGAGCCAGAGCTGAGTTGAGTGAGAAGAGATTGACATGTGTGCTCGTCAGAGACTGCTTCAACCAGACGATGATAGAAATCAGTGTAGATCTTCTTCAGTGTTGGAATATCCTATAGATGAAAAACATCTATGTAGATTTTCTATTTCTCACAGCAGCCTCTTACCTCCTCCAGAGTGCTATATTTAGGGAAGACAAGTCTCCCATCTACTGTCACCTCCTCCACTCCAGCATCTCTAAAAATAGTGGCATTCTCGACGGCTAAAGTTATAAACTCAGCACATTGATCCTCCGGGAAGAACCATGAGATGATCACTGACCCCACCTCTGCATGCATACGAACTAAACACCAGCAACGTTTATCAAATGCCTTCAGTGCGAGTTTCTCAATATCTTTCAGTTTTCGATTGTTAGCCAGCCATTTAGAAATCTTGATGGTAAGCTTAATAACTGTTTGTCCAACTAAGAGAGGCCCCACTTTGCTTGCAACAGCATGTTGAAATTCAAGAACTGTGGTGTCCAAAAGAAACTGCTCTTTCTCTGCTTCGTACTCTTTAACACGCCCTGTTAGTTGATCCTTCTTGAAGTAAGCAACAAGTTCCTTAAGATAGTAAATGTTGAATGTGTCCACATGCTCTTTACGTAGCTGTCGTAAGAGTGCATCAAAACTAGAGCATTGGCTGAACTTATCGGTGTCAAATTGGTCATCAAGAAAGAACTGTGCTTCAGAGAGGTTACACTTGCACTTGGTCAGAAGACCAAGAAGATCGGTTAGCATATTGGTAAACGAGGATTCCAAATCTTGTAATCTTTCTATCACAGCAGCAGTTTCTCCAGCTTCAATCTCACCGTCATTTTCATCTGCAAGTAGAAAAGAGTAGAAAAACGAATAAATATAGGCTCAAACAAATAATTAATAAAGAGATGGGCCCACCTTCATTGTCACTACTACTAGGATCAGTTGTCAATACATATTTTTTGCTCAGCGTTGCAGCCAGATTACAATAATCATTATCCTCTAGTGCTCGAATCACATCTTTCCATGAGGCATCTGGTTTGTACTGAAGCCAAAACTGGAACATCTTGAGCTTCCAGTTTTCAACACCTCCATTGGGGTCTTCTGTCACAATACTCTTGAGCTTTCTGCCCGGAATACCCAGTGTCACACCAAACACTTTCCAGTCATCAGTCACTTCCTTGAGCTCCTTTATCAATAACTGCTCTGTTGGTACATCAACATCTAGAAGAACAGATAACAGACGAAACATATTAATAACTGTACTGGCACTGAGTTCAGGGGAAGTTGCTCAATGCTCACCGTCTGACATTGCCAATCGTATCCTCGATCAAACACGAAGAATAAACTACCGGCTACCGCCCATCCTCTAATCGTTTTTCCGTGCGCGCCCGTACAACACCGGACATTGACCCGGGCCCGCCCCCTGGTCGAGTTGGCGGTACATGTATTCACGTGCTGCAGGCAAAACACAAGGCTTCGTTTTTGCGTGCTTAGCTAGGTACTTTGCGCACACAAGCGAAAGTATATTGCTCGTATGAGTTATTAGAGCGCGTTTTTATCTCTCGAACAGCAAGCAAAGCGGAAAACATAGAGAGAACTATACTGCGGAAATTTTCCGCAGTGCTCGATTTACAGGCTTGGCAGTGCACCCATGGTGCACCGCGTGCTGAGTCGACATGCAACTACATTGAGGTAGCAAAAAATTCTGAATATGCCGCCCTTGTGGGTATGCCGCCCTTGATCGAACAGTCCCATCAATAATAGAGTGACTAATAAATACAGAATAGCAGCAAAACTGAATCAGTTGATGTGTACAGTCCTGTACTTCAAGTACTCGTGAACTCACAATCACAGAATAATTAATCTGTAGCTGTTTCTTTTCTGAATAATTATAATACAGCGCGGCATACCCACAAGAATTGCTATACAACATACAATAAGTTATAAGCAATCTTGCAATTATAATAGTAGAATAATTCATGTCACATAATGTTCATAGCATAGTTTTCTAGCTGCTCTGTGCAAGCCAGCCTCTTCCAGTGCTGTGCTCAGCTCCCTGTGTGAGCAGCCATCAGTTGCTTGCTGCTTCCATTGCTGTAGCATGTGGAACGCCATCATGTTGACTCCCTGGGCTGAGTGAGTAGCTGATATTCCTCGCAAAGAGGCATACGAGAGTCCTAGCTGTACTCCAACCTCCTCCCAGCTAGACCCGATGGTGTAGGCTATCTCCATTAGTTCCTTGTCAGACTCGATCAGGTCCGGCTTTAGTAGAAACTGTTTCTTGTTGGTAGCTGAAGATGGAGCAATGGAGCCATCACTCTCTCGTCTCCTCTTGACATGTGCTCCGACAGTAGTCAGTGACAAAGGATAGACTTGCTCATCATCATGAGTTGGGGTTTGAGGCGGAGTCACTGAGTGATAGAAAAATGATGTGAATTTATTATTAATTGATTTTCATGTTTTGTTGCTTACTTGAAAGGTTCGACCAAAGACTAGTGATATTTGACACTTGATTGGTTTTTGATGGTGGCTATGGATACAGAAAAGATGAATGTTACACCATTTTTACTATACGTTTGTCACTAAAACTTAAAACTTAATATTTAGAACCTTCTAACTGGCTAAGTTTAGTCTAAATTGCATGCACATTGGTACTTATGCACTACCTTGCAGAGGTTCATTTCCATACACTGAGTACCATCCCATTGTGTTATGGTCAGTTTGCCGAGTAATTGCCAGTCTGGTATGGGCAGTGTCAGGTCCTCTAGTTGCAGTGCAAATTCTGCTCTGCGACAGAAGTCTTCTCCAGTGAAGGGCACAGGAATGTCTCTACTCATATCAGACTCCTCAAGTTGAGTAAGTGGTTTAAATTTCAGCCCTTGCAAGTTGACCTGCACATCACCAGTCTTGAGAAACACTTTCTTGTCACCGCTATCAGCAAGGATCCACTTGTAGTTAGCAACCTCTTTGAGAGGGTCACCAAACTTGAACACTGCCACTAATAGCCCGAAAGAAAGGTCAGATGGAAGCGGAGGGGTCATGAGCACTTGGCATCTGACGGACAGGCTCTGGGTACGCATGTATCGATATACATACGATGCACCACTTCTGATCTTTCTGAGCGTCTCACTTGGAATGTTCCACACGAACTTGAAGAGACTAAAATGGTTGACTTGAAATTTAGCAAGGTCACCAATGAGCTCAATAGGAGCATCGGCTAAATGCTGCCAGGCTAACTGGTCAGCTGTGGGTGTTACGAAAAGTTTTAGCTGAGCATTGGGGAAAGCGCCAAGAATCGCTTGACTATCAGGAATAGGAAGAGAGATAGTGACATGCTTACACATGTTGAGACCATGAGGCTCTAGAGCAATGCACGCTGAACCTAACGCCATTTCTTCATCATAGTGGTACGGTTCGCTAGCATAAAACACAGTCGCTTTGAACAGCTCTGCTTCTTGTGTGCTGTTTGGTGGAACAACCAGTTGAAAGCCAGGAAGATGTTCCGTTTTAAGCAGACCACCCACTTGAGGAGAAATGAACTGTTCAACAGACGGGTAGTCAAGAAAAGACGCTACAGCAAACAAGCTGAAGTGAGTGGTTGAAATGACGACGCAGTCATCGTAGACTTCGCATTGTGAGCTTGCTAATCTTTTCCAATGAGGCGGCTCAAAGTGGGATGTGTTGCTGCACAGTGGTGTGCATTGAAGAAGTGCTTGAGGCTGGGAACACAGAGGTAGCACAACCAGAGCTGGCTGGTCGGTGGGGAAGAGAAGGCCGTGAGGCTCTACCCTGACAATTGGAGTAGCTAAGAGCTCATGAGGAAGAAGTGAAGGAGAGAAAGAGTCATCTTGGATGACATTGATAGTGATTTTTACATCAGGCGAGGTTGATTGTGGAAGAAGAATTTGACAGTAGTTGCTCTGGTAGTCTTTGGTATAACCGGGCGGGCAAGAGAATGAGGTATAGGACATAGGTGAAGGAGAGGGAGTGGGAGAAGAAGAGAGTGATTGGTCTGAGAGGGTCGAGCAGCTAGAAGATGAAAGAGGTAAAGATACGACACTGCAGTAGTCACTGTCTGTCGAATCAGATGGAAGATTTAGTTTTCTGTGAGCTCTAGATCTGATATGTGAACTAGCTGGTACTACTGCTGCAGGTGGAAAAGGTGGTCGTTGGTCATTAGTTAGACTTTGTTCTGGTGGAATTGGTAGAGGTGTGACATTCAAATGCTGTCTCATAGCAGCAACACCTTTACGACAGATCTCCTTGGGGATGTTCTCAAGTGTGTTGTGGTTGTTCACTAAACTGACCTCTCTCAGTCTTGGCAGTTGTAGTAGTTCTTGATCGACGCAGAGGAGGTAGTTGCCGCTTAGATTGATTGTTTCTAGTTTCATCAGATTGCCCACACCTCCAGGAAGATTTTGCAGCTTGTTTCTAGACAGATCGAGCGAGACCAGCCCAGTTGGCCAGGGAATCATGGCGGATTGAGTATCGGGGAGGTGACACTCCACTGCTTTCAGGCTCAGCAGGTGTGGCAGGCATTGGCACAGCTCTGACAAGGTCTCCCAGCTTAGCTTACTATAGCTGACGTCAAGATCACTCACTATAGCTGTTTGAGAACTGGTCAGAATCGGTCTTAGCTCGATTCGAACAGGAGTAGAGCTAAAGTCAAATCTTCTCAGATTCAGCTTTGACTGGTGATGGCCGCCGATCAACTGGTTACGAACAGATGACTGTAGCTTGTTCACGATCGGCGAGGTAGGTGTAGTAGCCATGATTGCCCAAGGCGATTATGCCTGAAGCACGCGCGTACTTAGACCAGAGTCTCGACAGTGGTTTTTGAATATGCCGACCTGCCGCGCGTAATTGTTGTTTACGTTGTCAAGGCGACACAAATGACCCCGCCCAGACCGCCATTTATCAGTTTGAGAGATCCGGACCTCTGATCTTAGAGCTCATCCAAGCCTACTAACAGTACTAGGATTGTTCTAACGACATGTCACAACAAGGAGCTGTATTACAAGGCTACAATAACGAGCTGATAAAATGTAAGACACTAAAAACGGCTGTTTTGTCACTGACATGCCTTAACTTCTTGCCCTCACTAGGCATTGAAGACTTGTGTGCGAAACGAGACGAGCTCCAGCAGCAGATTCTTCAGGAAGAAGAGGAGAAGAGAAAGGTTCAGAATGACATACGTATCCTCACTGAGCGGCTCGTGCAGATCAATGAGAGCCTCGCCAGGAAGATAGCGACACGAAATGACTACGATCGAACTGTAGCTGAGTGTGAAACAGCTTACAAGAAGGTCAGTGGGTGTGGTCAGATTCTCTAACACAAGATACCTGTTTTAAAACATATAAATACACATGCACAATAGGACAGTTTTTGATTCTGTGTATAATACTAAAACTCAACAGTAAGTGTATTTGTCAATGTATACCTTATGTGAAATCTGTTATAGGAAATTATAAATAGATTTATTGTGTAAGCTAGTGCATGCTTGTGACCAGAAATTACAAGAGGCGACTCATTTAAGTTTCACTTCTTTGTGGTGCTAACAAACTTCAGATATTTTTTGATCAGTGTGAAAATTTTAATGAACTCTGTATTGTGTTTTCACGCAGATTCTGGAGAGCTCACAGACCCTCCTTCATGTGCTCAAGAGGGAGTCGACCAACTTGAAGGAAAAGTCTACCACCATCTCCAGAACTGACCCTCCCAGCAAACACCCGCCAACAAGAACTACCTAACAGGCACACACGAACTCGAATTATCTTTCCTCTCTCTTCCTCAAACAATTGATTGTATTTCTATTCTGTCATTTTCTCATGTATTAGCATCTACAATACAAAGCCATGACACTATGTGTCTATTACTTTTCACTTGTACTTGGTAATAAAAAGGAATTAAACACTGTCCATTTCTCCACACACAATAACTCCATAGATATTCATGTTGCTCTGTGTCTGTCATACGCTAGACGAGCTGTGACTGCATCTTCAACCGCCATGCCTGTAGCAAGAAGAATAACTCATAACTGTGAAGGATACTTGCACAATAAACACTGTCATGCAATGCAACCCAGGCTAGGAGATCATAAGAGGTCCTTGCCCATAGAGTCCCAATCTGTAACTCTCTCCAGCCTATTTTTAAACACAACTAATGCTCACTAGGAAAATATTTTTAACAAAAGCTAGAAGTACTGACTGTGCCTTCAACTGCAGGTGTGGGCAGTCCCACCTGAACCTCTAGTGCATGTGGTCAGTGTGGTTATTGGTTGTTTACCTAAAGATTTAAAGAAGATAAATTTCTTATTTTGTGACTTGAGTGTGTCAGTTGTTATTGGTTGAACTGATCCATTGATGAGCTCACCAACCTCACAATATACCTGAGCCTGGGAGGGAGGGAGAGAGGGAGTGTGAATAGGGAGGAAGGAAGAGAGATACGTAGAGAGAGAGAGAGAGAGAGAGAGAGAGAGAGAGAGAGAGAGAGAGAGGAGGGAGATTCAAAAGTCATCGTGCATGCATTACAACTGTCTATAGATAAAGTGCATGATTGAAATAGAACTCACTCCAGATAACACGATGTCTCCTGATTCTTTCTCAGCACCTGCTCTACTATCAACCACCACTATCGAATTCTTCATGAGCTCATCGTCAATTTCTCTCCAATCCGGTCGGCAAGCACCAACCCCTGCAAAGACAATAATGACTTATAATCACTCATTTAAAAAACCTTCAGTCCTTACCACATACAATGGCGCCTTCTTTGACCCTCTTGCCGCAGAGGACTGGCTCGGTTGACATGGTTACAGTGACCACCACATCAGCGCCATTACAAGCATCTTCTAAACTCTCATACGCTACGCAGCCGCTTCCGATATCGCTAGCACATTGCCTGGCTTTGTCAGCATTACGACCCCACACTCTGATCTGTGAGAATGGAAGAGTCTTTGTATTCTGTGTGTTGTGCTAGTACTAGCCTCATCAAATGGGCAGATGAGTTTGAATGCTTCAGCATGACTCCTTGCCTGCACCCCAGTACCAACTATACACAGGACTTTAGGATTAGAGCTGCCTTTGAGAACCTGAGAGAGAGAGAGAGAGAGAGAGAGAGAGAGAGAGAGAGAGGGGGGGGAGGGAGGGAGGGAGGGAGGGAGGGAGGGAGGGAGGGAGGGAGGGAGAAGGAGGGAGAGAATACAGCATAGTTGTGGAAAGAGTGCGTTCACTGTATATACCTTGAATGCAACAGCTGAAGCAGCAGCAGTCCTCATTGTAGTAACACTTTCACCATCAACAAGCTATTCAGAGAAGAGAGAATGACAACCCGTGATCAGTTGATAACAGAGCACACTCAACTGCTAATAGTGTGCCTGTTGATGGCTCAAACACAGCTACAATCGCTTGGTGAGTGGGTAGGCCTTTATCGGCATTACCACCGTAAAAAGTGACAAGTTTAGCTGCTAAGCTGTCTGCTTCACGACAGTAGGCCGGCATCACTCCAAAGAAACTACATAGCAATTGATCGAGACGAGACAGTGGTAGTAAGAGATATAGATTTCTCACCCTGAGTGCTCTGTGACTGGTACCACGGACCGTACCGGCTGTACCACACCGCCATCTTGTCGAGAGTAAGCGCCTAGACCTGTTTCGACTGCTTTCAACACGGCTCCCATACTCACAAGCTCCCTCACTCGCCTGCCGGGAATGTAAAGAGGAGCACCATCATTTGAGCGATCAGCCATGTTGATATTCCACGTGGGTTAGACACGCCTACCTAGTCTAGTTTGTGCACAACCGCACACATTTGTGCACATTCTGACACGTCCGTATACTTAATTGTCCGTATACTTGTACAAAAGGTTGCTGTCGTTTTCTTCTTCTCTCTCGACCGTGTAGACTGACCAGAGTCCGCGGTCACTTCCACAAACTTGTTCCAGACACTTAGAAACTTCTCTTCTTCGTTTGATTGAGTGGTAATCCGCCATGCCCGAGGTACACGACATTGTGGTAGGCGCAATCAGCTGCCATTGCTGGAACGGAGACAGAACCAGTAAGAGACGCCTTTTTAACTAAAACCACTTTTATTTGTCTTTTACAGAGTTCGCTATGTCACCCAACAACACCGAGGTGCGTATCTACTCAAAGAAAGCCGGCAAATGGGAGGTGGAGCAAACCTTGAATGAACACGGCTCTCGAGTGACAGGGATGGACTGGGCTCCCAAGAGCAACCAACTGGTGACCTGTGGAGCTGTGAGTAGCCGTAACACAACAACACAGTTTACCCTTCACACGCACACACAAACACCCACACACACTCACAAACACACACACACACACCCACTCTCAAAAACACACATTGAGACCTAAACACAAACCTCCATACAGCAGCATCATGTTTATGAGCTCTTATTATGACACGCAGTAGCAGTAGGATATTTAGGATTAGCACAAAAAGAAGAAAGCGGTTATTCTAGACTGAAAACCAGTTAATCACGTATTCCATCATTGCCTAGAACTGACAAGACACCATTGTTGTTTTTGTCTTACCGACATGTTTTCTTGGCGGACTTAATAGACTCATTGCAAGCGCTTACCCATCAGCATGAACATGAGGTGATTAAAATACCGTGACAGGAGACAAAAGTACGGCACGCTCATATTTTCGCCGTACAGGTGTTTTGAGCGATTAACCTTCGGAGGCTTCTTACACAATTTTTTCGATGCCAAAGAGACCTTTAGCAACAACAGAAGCAAAGTCAAAGATAGTAAACAAGAGTTCACGTGGTGACCCGTTTGTTCATCTTCTTCAGCGAGAGAGCCTAGTACAGTAGTGAGCGAACCAAACGCGACCGATCCTACACAGAAGCAACGCTACCTATGACCGTCAGTGCACCTGATATCTATCTATTTGAGCCTATAACACTAGCAGAAATGAATATTTCCAGGAAAACAATGATTTTAGGGCCATAATAGTCGCCATTTCATGAATGATGAATTCTGCTCAAACTCCGTTACTAGCTTACGCCTACTTGTGCACGCCCATGTATGCAATTATTCCAATACAAGTGCACCTTAGTACAAATTACTGGAACGCGAGTGCTGTGCAAGTTTCACTTTACACCTAGCTTGTACTAATCCCTCTCCCTCCCTCCCCCCTCTCTCTCTCTCTCTCTCTCTCTCTCTCTCAGGATCGTAATGCCTATGTGTGGGCTTACACTGGTAAGGAGTGGAAGCCATCTCTTGTGATCCTGCGTATCAACCGAGCTGCTACTGTAGTCAAGTGGTCACCAGCTGGTGAGTGAGAGCACAAACTAGCTCTCTCTCACATTATGATAATCTGCAAGACTGTATGCTTGGTTATCACTCACTCCCACTTACCCTCTCTTCTTCTCTCAGAGAACAAGTTTGCTGTTGGTAGTGGTGCTCGCATCATATCCGTCTGTTACTTTGAAAAGGAAAATGACTGGTAGGTGTTATCATCAACAACACAACACACACTATAAACAATTGATTATCAATATCCCTCACCCATTGGTCCAGTCACCATTAGTCCAGTCACCATTAGTCCAGTCACCAATGGTCCAGTCACCATTAGACCAGTCACATACATGGTACAGCGGTTTCACTATACTTCTTGCAATCTAAAAGCGTCAACCGTAGAGCATAAACCATGTTCAATCTGAATCACGCATTGTATAAACCTTCCAAATAAGGCACGGATCACGCTTTACGCTTTTACGGCTGTTGCAAGGAGTAGTGAAACCGCTGTAGTAACATGTAATGTACGGTAGTGATGGTGTGGGTGAGCATAGCTTACTTGACTCACAGTCCCAATTTTGGCAAACTGTCTGTTAATTTTTGGTCATCACCACACCTCTCCCTGTCTAGTACTTGTAGTCTGCTTATCAAAAGTGGGAATCAAGTTTGCTGTAACACTATGACCATCTTGTGTCTTGCCTAACAGATGGTCAGAATGTGTATTTACCTGATTTATGATACATATAGCTCAGCTTTAGTGTACTTTAATAAACTACTGTGAGCCTAGACGGCTCACAGTTCACAATGACAGTGCTGCGTCGCGACACAAGAAATAGAACTTGTTTCTATCCTCGTGTCACGTGGCGGTAAAAAACATGTGTTTCACAGCGTAGCGACGTATTGTGAACGATTTGTCGCGTCACTTAGCGACTCATTGTGAACTAGGCTTTATTATACTGGCTACGTACACTTCTCTGTTCTTTGTGAATTGAAATTAAATAATTTTGTTCAAATTTAAAACTTAGCAGAAGTGCATGATGTAACAACTGTTTGCACCAAATATTATTGACTCAATCAATCTTGTGATTATTATTAGTTCATCTAATAGACTAATTGTGAGCGGATTTGAGAAAAGGGGTCACTTCGCGCATGTAATTTTCGAACTAACGCATGTTTTCAACTTGCTGGCATTCATCCAAATTTGATCCCATGGCTCTAAAATTTGATATACAGCAAGCAGAATGATCAAATATTATACATAAAAAATTTCATTGAGTTTCAACAATATTTGACCGACTAACAGCCATTTGAAAACAAGCGTGCGTTCAAAAATTAAATGCGCGAAGTGACCCCTTTTCTCAAATCCGCTCACAATTAGAAAAAATTTAATGCATAAATGTGTAGAGTCTAATCCCCTGAAAAAGATATGTAGAGAAGTAAAAGGACAAATTTACAGAAATAAACCCTAGTCTGAACTGCTTACATTTTCCACCAATTAACGAGCACCTGTGTCACAGGGTTTTTCCAAGCATGAGCGTTCCCTCGCGCCCCTATACCAAGTGATCTCTCCAACCCTTCATATCTCTCTTTCTCTGATTCCTTGAGAGCAGCAGCAGCTGTCTAGCATATGATATGTGGCGCCTATTAGCAACACACTAGTACAATAAATTGCTTGTGTACATATGGTCACTTGATCTTCTCTATTCACTAGGTGGGTGAGCAAGCACATCAAGAAGCCACTCCGCTCTACTGTGCTTAGTCTGGACTGGCATCCCAACAACGTCTTGCTGGCGGCCGGCAGCGCTGACTTCAAGGCACGAGTATACTCCACGTATGTCAAGGAGATTGAGGACAAGCCTGAAGCTACAGTATGGGGCAAGAAGATGCCGTTTGGAGCAATGATGACTGAGCTCTCCAACAAAGGAGGTGAGAAGAGAGAGCAGTGTCTGGTGTAGATCAGGATTCAGAAATAATTTTTTTGTCTGCTGAATTTAATCGCTGCTCAATAAATCACTGCTTTATTTTCAAATATTGTTGTGAGGTCTAAACTCAATAAAATAATTCAAAATAAACCATTAATTTTTGTTATCAATAATTATTTTAAAATTAATTTTGTTGAGAGTATTATACAATGTAAATGACTATGCATTTTCATTTTGTTAAAAAATTAGCGTTTTAATTATTTTTTCATTGTGATAAGCTTGTCACCGTCGTTGTTGCTCTCTCCAGGTGGATGGGTGCACTCTGTCTCATTCTCTCCCTCTGGTAACAAGCTAGCCTGGGTTGGTCATGACTCCAGTATCTCTGTGGTCAACAGGAGCGCCGGAGAGGACCAGTGAGTCAAGATGCACTATCTTAATAATTTTTGTTAAACCCGTTTGCACATGAGATCTGTAGAGCTGTCAGCCATCAACTTTAGACATGTTTTCTTTCATTGGTAGTGAAAGAAATTCGATTTAGAATTTTTTGT